>WOXC01004910.1:0-311920 GCA_011680675.1 Gymnobelideus leadbeateri | reverse complement strand
TTTTTTTTAAACAAATGCTTTATTAACTTCTGTTTTACATCATTCATTTCCGCCAGATTTTGAGTTACAATCATTTTCCCCCTGTTATTCCCCTACCCAACCTCCCAGAATAGCAGTCCCACAAGATATCGCTTCCTCCAATCTGCTCTCTCCCATACCTTCTCCCATACCACCTTCGACTTTTCCATTAGAGGAAGGTGAATCTTTGTGTCCCAATGCCTGCACATCTTATCTCCCAATTATAAGCAAAGGAGTATTAATAATAGTATTTATATATATTTGAAACATTTAATGTTAAGACCTTGAATTTCAGATCCATTTCCTTCCTCCCTTGTCACCCATTCCCTCTGGGGAGATAAGTAATTCAGTATATGTTGTATATGTCTAGCTATGCAAAACATTATCATAGTAGATATATTGTACAAGGCTGCTTATAATTCCCTCCCCCTCATCCCACCCCCCACCTGGTCCATTCCCTACATGATCCTGTCCCTCTTCTATAGTGGGTACTTCCAACCTCCCCTCCCCCCAAGGATGCCCTCCCATCCATCATCCTTCCTCTCATCCCCCTTCCCCCTATTCTGCTGCAGGTTGATATATCCCATTTAGTATGTATGTCATTCTCTCCCTGAACCAAATTCAATGAGAATGTGGTTTTGCCTTTTTGCCTTCCTATTCTCCCCCTCCTTTGCAACCTCTTCCCCTTGCTACTTCTACATGAGATAGTTTACCCTACCCTGTCTCTCTCCATCTCCTCTTGCCACTTTCCTCTCTCACCTCATAATTTCACCCCTTGAGTATTCTCCCTTCCCAACAAATTCAACCTATTCTCTCTATCCATATATAACTGTAACCATATACACACACATTTCACATATGTATTCATATGACCACACACCTTTTTTCCATTATTTTCATAGTGAGAAAGATATCATCAGTCATGGTTATTGTTTTTCCATATAGGAATGTAAATAGTTCAACTTTGATAAGTTCCTTTTGATTTCTTTTCCCTGATTACCTTCTCAGGCATCTCTTGCTTCTTGTGTCTGGATGTCAAATTTTCTATTCAACTCTGGTTTTTTCCTCAAGAATGCTTGAAAGTCCTCTATTCCACTGAATGACCATATTTTCCCTGAAACAAAATACTCAGTTTTTCTGGGTAGGTGACCCTTGGGTTCATTCCCAGTTCTTTTGCCCTCTGGAATATCATATTCCATGCCCTTCGATCCCTCAGTGTAGAAGCTGCCAGGTCCTGGGCTATTCTGATTGTGTTTCCACAATATTGAAATTGTTTCTTCCTGGCTGCTTGTAGTATTTTCTCCTTGATCTGGGGATTCTGGAACCTGGCTATAATATTCCTGGGATTTTTCTTTTTGGTATCTTTTTCAGGAGGTGATCTGGATTCTTTCAACCTCTATTTTGCCCTCTCGATCTAAAACACCAGGGCAATTTTCCTTGAGAATTTCTTGAAGGGTGATTTCTAGGTTCTTTCTTTGATCATGGCTTTCAGGTAGTCCAATAATTTTTAAATTGTCTCTCCTGGATCTATTTTCCAGGTCAGTGGTTTTTCCCATGAGATATTTCACATTGCCTTGTAATCTTTCATTTGTTTGGATCTGCTTAACAGCATCTTGATTTCTCATAAAGTCATTAGCTTCCATTTGCTCCAGTCTAACTCTGAAGGAATGAATCTCCTCAGTGAGCTTTTGGGATTCTTTTTCCATCTGGCAAATTCGGCTTTTTAAGGCATTCTTCTCATTGCATTTCTGAGCCTCCTTTGCCATTTGAGTTAGTCTATTTTTTAAGGTGTTGTTTTCTTCAGTCAGGCTGTTGACCCTCATTTCATACTTTTCCTGCATCCTTCTCATTTCTCTTTCCAATTTTTCCTCCACTTCTCTTATTTGATTTTTAAAGTCCTTCTTAAGGTCCTCTATGGCCTGCAACCTGCTCATGTTTTCCCCTGGGACTTTTGGAGCAGGACTTCTGACCTCACAGTCCTTTTCCCACTCTATGCCCCCAAAATAGGAGTCTAGGGTTGCATTTTTCTGTTTCCTTTGCCTTGGCATGTTGCCACTTAATTACTTGACTTTTGAGCGTGTTGCCACCTTATGGCCTGGTGCCAGACAGGAAATTTCGCCCTAAAGTGTGAGGGGGCCAGCTTCCGTTTCTGGCAAGCTGTAAACCCACCCACGACTTCCACCCTAGATCACAATCCAGATCCAGGGAGGTTAAAGCAAGAGCGATTACCCCCCAGGACTGATCGCTGGATCTCCCTACAATTAATTGCAGGCCAGGATCTGGAGCTGCCTCTGAAAACTACAAAATGGCGTGTCTCCTCAGTGGCTTCTAGCCCCCAGGGGAGGGAGCCGACGCATTCCCCAAATACTGGTCCCAAAGTCCATAGGGCACTTAACCTCTTACTTTGTCCTAGGCATGTCTATGTTGATAATTCTGGAGTTGCCACAGCTGCTGGTGTTCTGGGGTCTCTCCAGCCAGCTGCTGGCCCTGCCACCCTGGGGCTAAAACCTCGGCTCACGGGGACCTGGGCTCTGCTTGGCTCGGCTCGGAGCTGCGCTCTGCCGGTTTCCAGAGTGCTGCGCTGGTCCTTCCTGCAGGGCTGCTGGGCTGTCCTCAGCGGGAGGTTAGCTTCTCTGTGTCGTTCTGTGGGTGCTGGGGCTCCAGAAGTTGTTCAGAGTCCCCTTTTACATAGTTTGGGGGGAATCTGGGGGCAGAGTGGCTTGGATGAGCTGTTTCTACTCCGCCATCTTGGCTCCACCCCCCTGTAGCATTTTAAAGAACTGTAAAATTTGGTTGTTATAGTTCTGGAAGCACATTTAGAAATCTAATTTACAATCCAATTTAAAATGAAGTAATAACTAAAATAAATAACTAAATAACTAGACTATTGGGAAAAGCCCCTTGGAAAAGTAGGTGGTAGATGTAGACAAAAGGACAAAAAAGACTTTCAATAAATGAATGGATCCCCTTGAGATGTGCCCTTTTTCTTTACATCTGAGGCACTCTCACTGCCTCTTATTCAGTTTAGATCTATAAGACTATCCATATCTTCCAACTTTTGAAAAGTCTGATCTTTATAATGAATTTGATCTCTTCTCCTAAATTTTGTAGTATTTTGTATCTTTCTTACAGTACTTTTTTAAAAATTAATTTATTAGTTTAGTTTCAGTTAACAAGTTTCAATTCCATAGTTCCTTGATTTTCAAATTTCCTTTACTTCCCTCCCCCCTCCCCACACGACAGCATATAGTCTAGTATATGATCTGCAAATGCATTCATAGTAGACATTATTCCAATTACAAAGGCGTATTGTACTAGGTGGGATGAAAGATGGTAAGGAAGAAATAAAGCCAAACAATGAAAAGAACAAGATCATTTAGTTTGTTTCCATCAGGATTCAGGTTCAGTTCTTTCTAGTTATATCTCTGGATGGGGCATTTTTCACTTTCTTGAGTCTTTCAGGATTAACTTATATCACTGCATTGCTGAAAAGAGTCCAGTCTGTCATAGTTGGTCATCACAGATATGGTATGTTTGTGATTGTATGCAGATTTCTTCTGATTCTATTCTTCTCGCTCAGCATCAGTTTGTATAAGTCTCTCCAGGTAATTATGAAATCCGTCACCTCTTCATTTCTTATAGCACAATAATATTCCATTACATTCATAAACAACAACTTGTTTAGCCGTTCCCCAATTGGTGGGCACCCCTTCAGTTTCCAATTCTTTGCAACCACAAAAAGGGCTGCTAAAAATATTTTTGTACATATGGGTCTTCCTCCCACTTCTATGATCTCTTTGGGATATAACCCTAGAAGTGGTATGGCTGGGTCAAAGGGTATGAAATTATTTATAATCCTTTGGGCATAATTCCAGATTGCTCTCCAGAATGGTTGGATAAGTTCACAACTCCACCAGCAGTGTATTAGTGTTCCCATTTGTCCACATCCTCTCCAGCATTTGTCAATTTCTTGTTTTGTCATCTTAGCCAATCTGACTGGAGGGATGTGGTATCTCAGAGTTGTTTTGATTTGCATTTCTCTAATTAATAGTTATTTAGAGCATTTCTTTCTCTGAAAATTTCCTGTTCATATCCTTTGATCACTTATCAATTGGGGAATGACTTGTATTCATATAGATTTGGCTCAATTCTATATAAATTTTAGAGATGAGTCCTTTATCAGAGACACAAGTTGTAAAAATTCTTTCCCAATTTCCCACCTCCCTCTTGATCTTGGTTACATTGGCTTTGTTTGTACAGAAGCTTTTCAATTTAATGTAATCAAAATTATCCATTTTGCATTTTATAATACTCTCTAATTCTTGTTTGGTCCTAAAGTCTTCCCCTCTCCACAGATCTGTCAGGTAAACTATTCCTTGCTTTCCCAAATTGCTTACAGTATCATCCTTTACACCTAGATCATGTACCCATTTGGACTTGATTTTGGTATATGGTGTTAGATAATGATCTATGCCCAGTTTCTGCCGTACTGTATTCCAGTTTTCCCAGCAGTTTTTGTCAAATAGTGCATTCTTATCCCAAAAACTGGGGTCTTTGGGTTTATCGAACAATAGATTGCTATATTCATTAACTGCTGGGTCTCCTGCACCTAATGTATTCCATTGATCCACTACTCTACACCTCTGCCAGTACCAAGCAGTTTTGATGACTGCTGCTGTATAATACAGATTAAGATCTGGCATAGCTAGTCCACCTTCCCTAGCGTTTCTTTTCATTAATTCCCTTGATATTCTAGACTGTTTGTTTTTCCAAATAAATTTTGTTATTATTTTGTCTAACTCTAGAAAGTAGTTTTTTGGTAAATTGATTGGTATGGCACTAAATATATAATTTAGTTTGGGTAAAATTGTCATTTTTATTATATTAGCTCGACCCAGCCATGAGCAATTGATATTTTTCCACTTATTTAGATATGCTTTTATTTGTGTGAGAAGTGTTTTGTAGTTGTGATCATATAGATTCTGGGTTTGTTTTGGCAAGTAGATTCCCAAATATTTTATAATGTCTACAGTGACTTTAAATGGGATTTCTCTTTCTATCTCTTGCTGTTGAGTTTCATTAGAGATGTACAGGAATGCTGAGCATTTATGTGGGTTTATTTTATATCCTGCAACTTTGCCAAATTTATTTATTGTCTCTAGTAGTTTTTTTACTTGATTCTCTAGGATTCTCTAAGTATATCATCATATCATCTTCGAAGAGTGATAGCTTGGTCACTTCTTTACCTAATTTGATTCCTTTGATTTCTTTTTATTCTCTAATTGCTACTGCTAGTGTTTCTAGTACCAGATTGAATAAGAGGGGTGACAGTGGACACCCTTGTTTCACTCCTGATCTTATTGGAAAGGCTTCTAGTTTATCCCCATTGCATATAATACTTGCTGATGGTTTTAAATAGATGCTTTCAACTATTTTGAGGAAGGCTCCGTTTATTCCTGTACTTTCTAGTGTTTTTAATAGGAATGGGTGTTGTACTTTGTCAAAAGCCTTTTCTGCATCTATTGAGATGATCATGTGGTTTCTGCTAGTTTTATTGTTGATGTGCTCGATTATACTGATGGTTTTCCTAATATTAAACCATCCTTGCATTCCTGGAATGAATCCTGCCTGATCAGAGTGTATTATTTTTGTGATGAGTTGTTGGAGTCTTTTGGCTAATATTTTATTTAGAATTTTTGCGTCTAAATTCATGAGGGAAATTGGTCTATAATTTTCTTTCTCTGTTTTATCTCTTCATGATTTAGGAATCACTACCATATTTGTGTCATAGAAAGAGTTTGGTAGGACTCCTTCTTCACTAATTTTCCCAAATAGTTTGTAGAGTATTGGAATCAATTGCTCTTTAAATGTTTGATAGAATTCACTAGTAAACCCATCTGGCCCTGGAGATTTTTTCCTAGGGAGTTCTTTGATGGCTTGTTTGATTTCTTTTTCTGAGATGGGGTTATTTAGGTAATTCACTTCCTCTTCAGTTAATCTGGGTAACTTGTGATTTTGTAAATATTCATCCATTTCACTAAGATTGTCATATTTATGTGCATACAATTGGGAAAAATTATTCCTCATTATTTTTTTGATTTCCTCTTCATTGGAGGTAGATTCACCCTTTTTATTTTTGATACTAATAATTTGGTTTTCTTCTTTCTTTTTTTTTTATCATATTGACTAAGGGTCTATCAATTTTGTTGATTTTTTCATAAAACCAGCTCTTAGTTTTATTTATTAATTCAATGGTTTTCTTAATTTCAATTTTATTAATCTCACCTTTGGTTTTCAATATTTCTAATTTAGTACTAAATTGGGGATTTTCAATTTGTTCTTTTTCTAGCTTTTTCACTTGCATGTCCAATTCATTGACCTCCCTTCTCTCTGCTTTAATTAAGTATGCACTCAGGGATATAAAACTTCCCCTGAGAACTGCCTTTAGTGCATCCCACAAATTTTGGTATGTTGTTTCATTATTATCATTCTCTTGAATGAAATTATTGATTGTTTCTGTAATTTCTTGTTTGACCCACCAATTTTTTAGGATTAAATTGTTTAGTTTCCAATTAGTTTTTAGTCTATCTTTCCACGGCCCTTTATTGCATATAATTTTTATTGCATCATGATCTGAGAATGATGCGCTTACTATTTCTGCCTTTCTGCACTGGATTGTGAGGTTTTTATGCCCTAGTACATGGTCTATTTTTGAGTATGTACCATGTACTGCTGAGAAGAAAGTAAATTCCTTTTTGTCCCCATTCAGTTTTCTCCAGAGATCCATCATATCTAGTCTCTCTAAGATTCTATTCACCTCCTTAATTTGTTTCTTGTTTATTTTTAGGTTAGATTTATCGAGTTCAGAGAGGGGAAGATTAAGGTCCCCCACTAGTATAGTTTTGCTGTCTATTTTTTCCTCTAATTCCTTTAACTTCTCCTCTAGGAATTTAGATGCTATACCACTTGGTGCATATATATTAAGTAGTGATATTGCTTCATTCTCGATGGTGCCTCTTAGTAGGATATAGTTTCCTTCCTTATCTCTTTTAATTAGATCTATTTTTGCTTTTGCTTTATCTGAGATAAGTATTGCTACCCCTGCTTTTTTTACTTTAGCTGAGGCATAATAAATTTTACTCCAACCTTTTACCTTTACCCTGTGGGTATCTCTTTGTTTCAAATGTGTTTCTTGTAGACAGCATATTGTGCGATTATGGTTTTTAATCCATTCTGCTATCTGCCTCTGTTTTATGGGAGAGTTCATCCCATTCACATTCACAGCAATAATGACTATCTGTCTCTTCCCCTCCATCCTATTCCCTCCCCTGTTCATGTTTTTGTTTCTTCCTTCTCCCTTCCCCTCCTTGAAGTTTTCCCTTTTGACCACCCCCTCCCTCAGTGTTCCCACCCAGTTATCCCTCTTCTTAACCTACCCTCTCCCCTTATTACTGTTTCCCTCCCTTCTAATCCCCCCCTATAGTCTCCTCTTTTTCACCCCCCCCTTGCCCTTCTGCTTTCCATAGGATGAAATAAGTTTTTATACTTATCAGAGTGAATTACTCCCCGTTTGATTCTAAACCAATGAGAGTAAATTTCAAACATTCCTCCTCTCCCTCCCTCCTTTTCCTCTATTTAATGAATTTATGTGTCTATTCACATTAACATCTTAAACTTCACTGATTTAAGTTGATCCCTCTTTGAACCAGAACCAGTGAGAATAGTGTTTAAATGATGTTCCTCTCCCTCTTTCTTTCCCCTCTTCTATAGTGTGTTTTAATGTCCCTTCAGATGGTATATTTTACCTTTTCCCAGCTCATCATTTCCTTTTTCCCATTACAGTACCTTTGATCCCCTTAATCGTTTTTTTTTTTTTTTAGACATCAGGTTAGTGCATTTATACCCACACCCTCTATCTAAGTATAACCTTTTTGGAGGTCCTGTTAATCATAAAGATTTTGAATATTGACAGTTATCAGCTCCACATATAGGGATGTGAACATTTTGCTCTTGTTGCATCCCAAGTAATGATCGTGTGTTTGTGGGTGTGGGTGTGTGCACTTATGCATGTGTGAGTCTGTGTTTCTCTTGTTTACCTTTTTATGTCTTTCTTGAGTCTTGTAATTGGAGATCAAATTTTCCATTGAGCTCTGGCTTTTTCATCAGGAACATCTGGAGGTCCCTTATTTCCTTAAACGACCATCTCCTTGCCTGGAAGATTATGCTCAGTTTTGCTGGGTAGTTAATCCTTGGTTGCAGTCCTAGCTCTCTTGCCCTATGAAATATCAAATTCCAGTCCCTCCGCTCTTTTAATGTCGAAACTGCTAGGTCCTGTGTGATCCTAACTGTAGTTCCTCGATATTTGAGTTGTTTCTTTTTAGCTGCTTGTAGAATTTTTTCTTTAATCTTGTAGTTCTGGAATTTGGCTAGTATGTTTCTTGGAGTTTTCAGTTTGGGATCTCTTTCAGGAGGAGTCCAGTGAATTCTGTCGATAGTTATTTTATCTTCTGATTCCAGGACCTCAGGACAGTTTTCTTTGACAATCTCTTGGAGGATGTTTTCTAGGCTGCTTTTTTCATCATGGCTTTCTGGTAGACCAATAATTCTTAGGTTGTCTCTCCTGGATCTGTTCTCTAGGTCAGTTATTTTTCCAGTGAGATATTTTACATTTTCTTGCAATTTTTCGATTGTCTTGTTTTGTTTGATTGACTCTTGCTGCATCATAGAGTTCTGAGCTTTAATTTGATTGTTTCTGATTTTTATCGAATTATGGTCTTCAGTTATTTTTTGAAGTTCCTTTTTTAGGGAGGTATTTTCTCCAATTACTTCACTGAGATGTTTTTCCAAGTTGGTCACTACCTCCCTGATTTGGTCTTTAAAATTTTTCTTAAGCTCCTCCAGGAATGGTATTTGGGCTTGAGACCAGATCATGTTTCCTTCTGTGGTCTCAGGTGTGGGTAGAGAGTCTATATTGTCCTGTGTATTTTGTTGTTCTTGCCCTGCATAGTATGCTGGAATAGACTTTCTTGCCTTCCCCTTCTCCTTCTCAGCTTCCTTTTTTCCCATTGTGACTTCCTGTTTCTTAGTTTCTTAGGCTATGAGTTTAGGGCCTGATCCTTGACTTTGAATACCTCTGGGTGGTTAGTTTATGGCTAAGTCAGGGAAGTCAATGAGGGATGTAGATGAGTAGGTAAGGGTGTGTCTGATCACTTCTGATTTCTGCCTTTGTACCCCTGGGCTATAAGTAGGCTTTTGTTGGTAAGGAGAGGTGGGGCTTGTCGAGACCCCACCCTCTCTTCTCTTCAGACTCCTGGCTAACTCAGTTACACCCCTTCTTGGAGATTCTCAAGCCTGGGGCTATTTCCGTTAACTTGGGATTTCATTCTGGGTGGGAGACTTATCTTTGGGTTTTCTGCTTCATGAAGGAGGGATGGGAGGATGGGAGCAGCTAGAATTTACTTTGCCATTCCAGCCCCTGTATTATACAAGCAGGCAGTTTCTAAACTTCCAGGCTGGGGGCCAAATGCAGCCAGAGAAGCTGCTCTTTCCACTGAGGACCCAACTCTCCTACCTGGCTCCAGTGATCCTACCCGTCTGAGAGATGACTGTGATTTGTCCTCGGTAAGTCTGCAGGCTGGGGCTTTTGCTCTCTCTGGTGTAGTCTGCTTGTCTGCTCTTAGGTCTGGGCTGTGCAGACCCCACGTGCTTTGCGCTCGACCAGCCCAGACACACTGGGCAGCCTCCTGGGCTGGACTCTGCCACACTTCGTCTTCCAGTGGGCTCCGTCACTCCAGTTTCCACTCAGATTCACCTTTTGAGCCTTAGTGAACGAGGAGCTCAGCGAGTTTACTGCTTCCTTTCCACCATCTTGGCTCCTCCTCCTTAACAATCTTGCTTTAATCAAACATATGTCATTTACCTAGTTGGGGGGGGGGGGGAAGGTCCTGAATTTCAGCACCCTAGTCAGTTACCAGAGAGGAAAGCACCAACATCTGGGTTTTCAAAGCCAGGGGGCTCAATAGCTGCCCAGAGTTTAATCTGGCCACATCACACAACTCTTCTCAAAGTGAGCCTCACATCAAAGTATATGTAGCCTTCTCATGGATCAGAGAATGTCACCTTTACAGTACTTTTTATGGCAAAATCTTAAATCTAGAATTTGAAAGGACCTCAGAGACCATCCAAGGGTGTGGAACTTGGGGCCTTGAGACCACATGTGGTCTTCTAGATCCTTAAGCTCAGTCTTTTGGCTGAAAAGTTCACACTTAATTTTGTTCTGTAAAATTTGGATTCAGTCAAAAAGCTGTATTTCAGGATCTAGAAGGTCACATGTGGTCTCAAGGTTTCAGGTTCCCCACCCCTAATTCTAGTCCAAAGCCCTCAATTTATAGAAGAGGAAATTGAGACCCAAGGAGGCTAAGATTGCTCAAAGTTTTAAGTATTAGAAGTAAAATTTGAACAGGGGTTGTAGAGGCCTTGCTGTTTTCACTGTACCCTGCTTGACTAGTATTGCCTTTTTTTGTCACCTGTTTATTTTTTTCTGCTTGACCATTTAAGTCCCTTTAGGGTGATTTTTCCATAGCATTTAACATAACTCCTTTTAATTCAATTCAACAAAAATTTGTGAAGAGCCTTCTATTTGTAAGGCAAGGGAAACCACTGTACTTGGTCCTATAAGCCTAGGAGACCATGTTATTACCCCCATACTCAGTGAACTTCAGTGGTTTTCTATCACCTCCAGAATCAAATATAAAATCTCTGTTTGCCTTAAAAGTCCTCTATAACTTTTCCATTCTTCATACACCTTAACCTTCCTCCTCCTCTACCTAGTCTTCAGTCCAGTGACACTAGCCTTCTTGTTATTCCCCTTACAAGATTCTTTATTTCTGGACATTTTTCTCTGGCCGTCTCTAGTGCTTGGAACAATATCTCTCCTCATCTCTGCCTCCTGGCTTTCTTCAAGTCCTGGCTAAAATCCTACCTTCTACTGGAAGCCTTGCTAATTAATTTTAGTCCTTTCACTCTTTAAATTATATCCAATTTATCCTGTGGATAGCTTGTTTGTACACTATTTGTTTGTTTGTTGTCTCCCACATTTAATATTGTGAGCTTCTTGAGGGCAGAAACTGCCTTTTGCCTTTCTTTGTATCCTAGCGTTTAGCACAGTGCCTAGCACATCTTAGGCATTTATTGATTGACTGGAGATAAAAAGACAGTGGCAAAAAAATTCCCTGCCTTCAAGAAGCTTACATTGTAAAGAGGGCAAGATATGTGCACAGTTATATGCCATTGAAAATTGAGATAGGAGAAAATAGCAATTTTAGGGGACAAGAAGAGTTAAGGAATGCTGCACGGAACAAGTGCTGTTTGAGCTGAGAGGGTAGGTGAGAGGGCGATTCAAAGTTGAAGAAGCTACCAGTTTTGTGCTAGTGCACTGAAGAAGAGTTTGTCAATGGGAATTGTGTAAAATAAAGGTTGGAAAGGCAGATGGTACCCAGAATGTGGAGGACCTCAAATGCCAGACTAAAGAATTTCTGTTTTTCCTTTAGCCAAAGGCAAGTCACTGAAGACTTTTAAACTAAGCATAGAATGGTTAGATTTGTGTCTTAGGAGAGTTTATTTTAGCATTTATATAGAGGATGCATTGGAAAAGGGAGAAACTAGAAGCAGGAAGGCTAATTTGGAATAGATTACAGTTGTCTAGTACAGTAGTCAAAGGGAAGATCTGGACAAGGGTGGTGGCAGTCAGTAATAATGGACAGGAAGGAATTGATTAAAGAAGTTGGAAGCTGATTGGGGGTTAAAGAGAAGGAATTACATTGGTAGTGCCAAGATAAACCTTGTCTACAAATTCTAAGTTGGTAGAATCCAAAGTAATGATGTTAACTACTTAAAAGTACTTTCTATCATCTGGAAGGTAGAAGAGTAAGTCATCATCTGCTGCTAAACTCCTTTTTCTCTTTGGAATAGTCCAGACTTCTTACTCTTAAAGCCAATAATAACTCTTTGTACTTTGAGGTACTTAATTTCATTATCTTGAAAACCAAGATTGGAAATTCACTATTTTCATAACCATAGATCTGTTCCATAAGATTATACTTTGGGTGGCTCAGTATGTTGCTTAGTTTACTCTCTGAAGAAAAAATTCAGAGGTTTGTGTGGTTTAGATTTGTTCAAATTATTGTTAAGATCAACTTTATGTGAATGTAATGCCCTGTAATGTTATTAATGGACCAGTCCTATAGTGAGTCAGCTGCTCACTCATATGAGATGAATAAACTCTTTCAGGACTCTGGGGCAGCATTTAATGACTCATCATAGGGTCAGGCCCTATTGTAATAGGAGTTAAATGCTTGTTATTAATAAGGCAAAGAAGAGGATCATAGAAGAAATCAGATTAGGGACCCACGGGAGAAAAAGTTTATAGAGGCTGATAAAAAAGAAGATAGGTTAAGATTAGGAAGAAGAATAAGAGCATGATTCTGTTTCTATTTTGTGGTAACTGACTTCTTTGTGTCAGAATTTGAAGGTTATGGGCAGCAGTCATTTTACAGGTATGATTGAGTACCTTGTACAGTTTTTTCAGTGAAGCCCCATCAAGGTTATTTAAAAGGTACTTCTTTGTTAAATAGTACCGTCAAGTTCCCTGGGATATTTCTTCATTATTATGGAGGATAGTACTATATAATATATATATATATATTTTTTAGACTGTGCTAAATTATATTTATCCTCCCTTATCTTCCATTTCAAAATAAACCTATGGTAGCAGGTAGTGTACAATTAAATTGTGAATCCTGTGTCTTCAAACATGTTTCAGAAAGTGTCATTAGTGGGGCATCTTAGATAGGTTATAACTAAGATGTCATAGGTGATACTGTGTTTCTAGAGCCATAAGAGGTTACAGAAATTTTCTGTAAAGCCTGCATATTGTTTTGGGGCGAACTTAAGCTTAGTACAGTTAGTACCCAGTTTCAAATTTTATTTTATCTTTTTTTAAAGGAGAACAACATTTTAAGTTCAAACTTTGCCAGTCCATGAGAGTGTTTCCCACATATCTTTGTACTTGAACCTTGTCTCAAAAGTCACAGAAAAACCACCAAAATATGTATTATCTTGAATTCAAATAAAATAATTTTAAAAAAATTAGTATTGCTCATAAAAATCCTATGAAGAATCTTTTGCCTCTGAGGAAGCAAGCAGCAATAAAAACAAAACAAAACAAACAAAAAACAACAAACCAAACCAAACCCTAATTACTTGGTGAAGGAGGATAAAGAATTCCAGATCAGTCCCTTGGCTTTATTTCATACAGGTGAGATAACAGTCCAGACAATAACATCCTAGTCTGTAGTGCTTTGTTGTCATTATCTTGGTCTGAGTAATTTTTGAGGATTCAATATGAGCAATTGAACTTTGCGAAAAGTTGTTGATCTATTTGTTTCCAAGTTTGTTTGTTTTTGGTTGTTACTGTTCACTTTAAATTGAGACTTTTTTCCCTCTGTGAATTACCTTGAATAGGATTTATTTATATCAGATAATTAGATCTGTTGAGGAAGATGTAGATATGGTTTAGAACAAAGGATTTGTGGATAGATTTCAGGTTATAAACTTGTTTTAAATAATTTATTTTGATGACCAATTTAGTATAATTCAAATCCTTTTTAGTCCAGTGTACTTTTTGCATTCAGAAGGCATCCATATGCATTAAACTACCCTAGGAATTCATGACACAGAAATGGTTAAGAACTCCCTCCTATGCTTTAGATAGTGAAATAACTGCAGTTTCCAAATGTAACCTTCAGGCATTGTGAAATAACTTATAATCTCTAAAAGAATAAAGATAATGCAATCTGATCATTTCTGAATATCAAAAGAGTTTTCAAGCTATAGCTAGTAAAATGATAGACTTCTAAATTTTCCAGAGGAAACTCATTCCTTCCACATGTGCAAAACCTTCAATTCTCTCTAGCAAGATAAACCTTTATTTCAAAAATAAACATTGGAATTTTAAAAGTAAATGAAGACAAGCTGTGACCTAGTGCAAAAAGGATTTTTCTAAACTGTTAAATCAATTTCAAGGGCACAGTGATATCAGGTAACAGCTAGACTCTAAGGCATACACGAAGCCCAAGTGAAGAGCAGGGTATGCTAAAAAAAATTTCTTTCTAGCACATTTTGCCTCATATAATATCAATACTGTTGCTCCACTCTTTTGCCCCCCCCCTCAGCTTCCCCCCCTGCCCCATTGCCTTTTGTTCCCTTGTCTTTAAAAAAATTAGCATAAAATGGAAAAATCATAAATATTTCTGTATATAAAGAGGACCAGAAAGAGACTTGTATGTTAAAACATGAATTTGTAACAGTTTAACCTTTTTTTTTTTTAGAGGGGAGAGGGCAGGGCAGTTGGGGTTAAGTGACTTGCCCAGGGTCACAAGGCCAGTAAGTGTTAAGTGTCTGAGGCCTGATTTGGACTCAGGTCCTCCTGACTTCAGGGCCGGTGCTCTATTCACTGCTCCACCTAGCCGCCCCAACAGTTTAACTTTTAAAAATCCATAACAAGTTTAATTTGATGGTTCCACCATTGCCCTGCTTATCTTTTTGTCCCCTTTTATTTTCATTTGTGTATTTTAAAAATATTTCATTGATGCTCTTCTCTTTAATTTTTTTTACATCACAATCATTCCCCTCCTCATAACACTTCCTAAGGTTACCATACCCCTCCATAAAACCTTTTCTTTGTAACAAATGTCTAGTTAAGCAAAAACAAAATGTGTTCTATTTGTTGTCTGTAAAAGTATGCCTCATTCTTTCTCTATAGTCTTCACAACTCTTTCCTTACTTCATTATCAGTCTTTTGAAACTGTAGTTGATCATGGCATTGATAACAGTTAAGTCTTTAAAAGTTATTTTCATGAACAGAAATGAGGCCATTAATGAGCTTCTTGGTACTGCAGACTCCTTTAATCATATATGTCTTCCCAAGGATTCTAAATCCATCTCTCTAACCATTGCACAGGGATAAGAACTGGGCATATGATTTCACTTGGTATTGGGAAATTCCAGGCAAGGAAATTTTCCCTATACAAATTTAGGTTTGCACTTTAAAATTTTATAGCCTTGCCTAGAGTCCTGACAGGTTAAGTGACTTATCGAGGGTTATACAGTATATGACAGGGGCAGGGCATGATCCCCTGTCTTGTTGGCCAACTTCATTATCCTTTGCTGCCTTTCTTTGTCTGGAGGAATAATATTCCATTATATTCATAGGTCCTAATTTATAGTCATCCCCCTTTCTGGGATCCCATTATGAGAACTCAGCTTTTGTTTCCGGTTGTTTGTTAAGACAAAAAGTCCTACCTTAAATGTTTTTGTACATATGGCTCTTTTGTCTCATTTCTTTTTTTTTGTGGGGGGGTAAAGGTGCCTAATAATATCATATACTGGTTCAAAAAGCATGCACAATTCAGTGACTTTTGGGCCATAGTTCTAGGTTGCTTTTTAGAATAGACAGCCAGAGCAGTTCACAATTTTACTAACAGCCCCAGAACCCCCTCCAGCTGTTGTCCTTTCCATTTTGTCTTTATTGTTGGATCTCAGGTGGAACTTCAGAATTATTTTACTTTGCATTTTGCTTACTGTTAGTGATTTGGAGTATTTTTTTAGATGATTGTTTATAGCTTTGATTTCTTCCCATGAGAACTACCTGTTTATATCCTTTTACCATTTGTATTTTAAAATTTGTCTGGAAACAGGAATGGTAAGTTCGGGTAGCGTGGCAACTTAGATGAATTGTTTCCCAACAGATGCTCCCTCTTCTTGGGACGTTCCAGGATAGTGATTGGTGGGGAGCAACAGGTTAGTTGTTACTTCTGCTTCCAGATATATATTCTGGAATCTTTGAACAGAGTTTTTCATTGAGGAAGATGAAAGTGTGGGACTGGAACATTTTCTTATTTACTCAGTTATTTTACAAAGGGGAGATGAAAGGTCTTATCTAATATTCCAGGTTCTATAAGGTCATTTGAACTCAAATGGATGCATATTCATAAATAGTGGAAATGATAAAGAATATTATATGTGCTTGGGAGATAACATGGTATAGTGCATAGGTTCCCAAAGTAGGTGATACGACCTCTTGGGGGGCACTGGAATGATGGAGAGGCAGTAGTAGCATGGGGTGCAATTGGGGGAGTATTGAATAAAAATAAGGGTTAACCTAATCCCAGAGGAGCACTGAGTAATTTTTTAAGGGGATGATAGGCCAGATAAGTTTGGGAACCTGTGGTAGTGGAAGGAACACTGGATTTGGAAAGATTCTCCTGCCTCCTCCCTTTTATAGCTGGGAAAATCAGGATTCAGAGAGGTTATTAACTTGCCTAATATTGGTCAGTGTTGCAGATGAGACTCAGGTCTTCTAACTCCAGACTGGTGCCATTTCTGCTAACACACTGTTAGAACATTTCATTTAGGGAAATGGACCTTTGACTAGGGACATCTTGTCAGGAGCATCTCTTGAAATGATTATACTTGATTTTCTATATTCTCAGCCACATGTACTGCAGTACAGTAAGTTATTGGCTGGTTTAGAGGTACTATTTGTGGCCTTGGAAAGAATCTTTGGCAAAAAACTGAGAAGCGCTGGCATAATTACCTGGCTTCATCAATGTTTCTTGGTATCATTTCTAGACAAAGGTCAGCAAAGGTCTATTGGTAGTTTGTCACATGAGTGTTAAATCTTATTCAGTACACAAATTAGAGCAACAATTTGGCTTTACTTAAAAGTGTCTGTGTCCTAAACTAAGGGAAAGCACTTTGAGATTGTTTGAACAAATTAGAGGGTTAAAACCCCATTCTTGACTCAGATCATTGCACTTTTTTATACTCCCTATTGCCTGCCAAATACAGATAGTTCAACCTACTTATCCTAATGATTAAGGTCCTTTTCTTTTTCTGTTTTTGAGGGCTATTGGGGTTAAGTAACTTGCCCATTTTTTTGTTTGTTTGTTTGTTTGTGTTAAGTGTCTGAAGCCTGATCTGAACTCAGGTCCTTCTGACTCCAGGGCTGGCGCTCTACTCACTGTGCCACCTAGCCACCCAATTAAAGTCCTTTTCAGTGACTCTTGCCTTCTCTTCAGCATCATATTCCACACTTCCATTTTTACATTTTTTCATTTCCCAGAACTCAACTAGGACCAGTCACCGTTTAAAGTCATCAATTCACCCTTGTCTCTGTGCCTTTACTAACCCTGTCCCTTAACCTGAAAATGGGCTCCATCTTCCTCTCTGACTATTAAAATGCCTCTTTTCCTTCAAGGCTCATCTCTAGTGCCACCACCTTCCATGATCTCTTCAAATGAAAACTCTCCTCCCAAATTTCACACTTTTAGGTGTATTTGTGGTAGTCATGATTTTGCATGGTGGTTTTTTTTTTTTTTTTTTTTTTTTGCTTTTTGGAGGGCAATTGGGGTTAAGTAACTTGCCCAAGGTCACACGGCTAGGTGTTTTTTGTTTGTTTGTTTGTTTGTGTGTGCGTTAAGTGTCTGAGGCTGGATCCTAACTCAAGTCCTTCTGACTCCAGGGCCGACACTCTACTCACTGTGCCACCTAGCCGCCCCGTGCGTGGTGTTTTAATTATTTTTGCACATATTCCCCTGCCCTCCCCCATCATTATATTGTAAGTTCGTTGAGGAAAGAATCTGCGCCTTATTTAATCTGTATATCCTCAGTCTCTTGCACAAACTAAAGAAATACTTGCAAAAGCAGTGAGAGTCAGGGTACCATTATAATCTACAAATGGAATGACCTTTCTCTGGTTCATATGTAAAATTATGTCTACAATGAATTATGGAAAGAAAAAGTACTTTTACTTTTATGTTAATTTAATGTATTTGATGTGACTTTATTTTGGGGGATCAGACTTAATTTAATCGGTGAAGTAAGCTCCCTCTCTTCTAATGCAAACCAGGTCAAGCATTCTCCATTCCTTCAGTTGATTCTTGTATTGCATGCTTTCTTGTCCCTTTCTCAACCCCAGTCACTAAAATGCAGTATGCACATTATAAAGCTTCAGAAGTTGAGGAGGAGAGGCACTATGGAGCGGCTGAGTGCTGAACTTGAATTCAGGAAGACCCATGTTGATGAGCTTTTTTGGGGGTGGGGTCAGGCCTCCAGTCTTCTTCCCACTCTCCTGTATAACGTGCTGTTTCCTTCTCCCCATCTGGTTTTCTGTCTCCCCTTTCTGTGTTGTCTTTCCTCTGTCAGAATGAAGCTCCTTGAGGGCAGATACTGCTTTTCTTGCTTGAATTTATATCCCTAGTGTTTAGCACAGAGTATGGTATGTGAGAGAGGCTTAATAAATGTTTTATCTAGCTCTGCCTCCATTTCAGCATCTGTAAAATGATGGTGTTGAACTGGAGATTCTCTTACTTTGTTATGTAGTGCAAGACTTATTTGATCTTTCAATACAAATCCCTTGTATTTATTTGTATGCAGTGTCCTGTTTCCTCCCCCGCCCCCTTAGGTTTCCAAATCTCCATATTTCTTTTTTTTTTTTTGCACTTTTTGGAGGAGGGAAGGCAGAGCAAGTGGGGTTAAGTGACTTGTCAAAGGTCACATACTTAATAAGTGTTAAGTGTCTGAGGCCAGATTTGAACTCAGGTCCTTCTGACTCCAGAGCTGGTTCTCTAGTCACTGTGCCACCTAACCACCCCTAAGTCTCCCTATTTCTCTGCAGTTTTTGTGACAGTTCTGCTCTAAAACAAACAAAACCTGCCTGCCAGGTGTCATGGCACACACTTGTAATCCCAGCTACTGAAGGAGGCTGAGGCTGATGGAACTTTTCAGTCCTGGAATTTCTCTGAGCTGTGTTAGGGCTAAAGCTGTTAGAACCCTGGCTGAACCAGCCCAGGATGGAAAAACTGAGCAAGTTAAATCTTCCTTCCAGATCAGCTTTAAGATCTATTCTATCCCAGGTGGGATAGGAAGACCCAGTATTCTTCAAACCCCTAATAAAAAATTTTTTTAAAGGTGTGATACATATTACAGGAGGGAGGAGGAGATGATGAGTATTACATTTGTGATGTATTGAAAATTCAGGAGGCTAAAAGAAATCTTATCACTGAAAAAAAAATCATTTTTTGAGAAAATGAAGCTTTGTGGGATAGTGATATACAGAAATGAACAAGAAACCAGGAGAGTCTCCGTTAATCCACTAATTCATGTGCTGTATTAGTAAAGGAATGAGAGTGTGTTGATAAAATCTCAAGGAATAGAAAGTAGAAATAACAAACCTACCCAGGTGACTAAAAAACTTGTTAGTGGTAAAACAAATGAGGAAGAATTACTTATGGCTTGAAATTGATTGGGGGTAAATTTACTTCTCTAATAATTTGTTAGATCCAGTAAGAGAGAGCACAGAAGCAAATGAATTAGTTAAAAAGTCAAAGCAAAGTATAAGTACTGAACTGACTAAATTTGGGGCACGTTAAATGAAGAAATGACATTAAGCAACAGGCACTGGAAAGAAGGAACTAGAAAGGTAGGAACTTTGCTTTCAGTAAGTTTTTGTAGATAAAAATTGCAGAAATGGAGGTTCTGTTGCATCAAAGCAATAGTAACCTTGGTATTTTGGTTTCTTTTGTAATGAGGTTCAAAGTACAATGAGACTCCAGGGGCAATGATTCTGAATGTTGCCACTGAATGATAGGTGCCTTTAAAAAAGGCACAGATGACTTACTTTAGCACTCTGCTAAGAACTGGAAAATGAAAAACCACTTAATTACACATGTGTCCTTTAACTATTAGAAATATAAACTCTACAGCCTCCCAAAAGGAAAGCTTGCTGGTTTTCAAGTTAGAGAACCTGGTTTTGCCCCCTACCATTGAAGTTTACTACCTGTGTGACTTTGGGCAAGTCTTTTTGAGCCCTCAGTTTCTTCATCTCTAAAATGAAAGGGTCAGACTACATGGTCTTTGAGATCCCTTCTAGCTTTATGTCTTTTATGTGATGCAAATTTTTTTTCGTGGAAGTGGTACCCTGGGCAAAATGCATTGCAAAGAGAAAAGCTATTATATAATTCATAGCCTTTGTTTGACCATTCATTTTTTTCACTGCCCAGTGTCTGTATGCCACAGGAAAATCAATGGCATCGAGAAACAACAGAGATGTTCCTATTTCAAATAGAAAAAACTATGAAGTAGACTACATGGCCAGTAGGTGGGTAGTAACTGAATGAAAGGTGTTATATAAATGTAATGAAAAATTATTGCACTCTAAAGAATGATGAATTTATAGAGACATGGGAAGACTTGCACGATTTGATACAGAGTAAAGAAAGAACCAACAGAAAAAGTATATACAATGAGTAGCCTTGTAAATGAAGACGACAAAAAGCACCAAAACAAAGCTCATCTGGACTTATGATTTCATTGTGGAAACTTCCTCTACCAATGCAAGTCATCACCTTCTCTGCCACTTTTGAGATCTAAGTAGAATACTGAGACATTAAACGACATGTCCAAGGTCACTCATGCATTTGTGTCAGATGTGGGACTTGACCCAGAGTTCTATCCACCAGGCTACTGTACCCCTTCATAACTGGATCCACACCAGTTTCCAACCTTAGCTTCTGTGTATGTGTTGTCCTCTTCTTTTTGAGTATGAGATTCTTTAGGACAGTGATTATCTGGTTTGCTAATATAGTATCCTCAGTGTGTCTAGCACATAGATAGCACTTACTAAGTGCTCTTTCATTCATTAATACTAACATTGTAAAAATAAGCAAAATGATGTCAGATTTTTTACTGGGGCTCAGAATAGAAAGTGTTAGTCAAATCTATAGTCTGAGAAAACTGAAGTAGACTTGGGACTTTGCCTAGCTTAGAGAAGCTATGTAGGAACTCTGCTGTGAAGAAACTGCTTCAGGCAACTCCCTGAAGAAGCAACAGATGGGAGTTCTGCAGAAAAAACACCAGCCTAGTAGATGATATAAACAGGTCATAGCTCAGTGGAAAAGCAGTCTCAAACAGGGAAGCAAAACTCACTTCCAAGAGAGGGTGTTTCATTGAGGGCACCACCTCTGGAGCTTTTGTTGTCTAGCCTATGAATATTGTCTTGTCCACTGTTGATAATGATGTGCTTGTTAGTCTGCCCCTCTTTGGGGTAAGGGAGTATAGGTTGGATTTTACTTTTTATTTACTTTGCAATTTTCGTTTTAAATTCTCTTGCTTTGAGAGAAGTGTCTTGGTTTGAGTTGGTAGGAAGGGAAGTACCACATGGAGTTTGTAAGCTATAGTCTTGGATAGGTCCAACCAAAAAGAATGTGGTCTCTAATGGTTTGTATTTACAAGCTGCTTCTTTTCTAGTTCTGACATTGAAGAAAATCCTTAGAGGAAAAATTAATTGTTTACTGAACTACTAGCTTATCAAGAGGCTTTGTTTCAAAGTCTTTATAGATTTTGTTTGAAAGGAATTCAGACTGTGGATACTAAATCTTTGCAGATCAGCAACTTACAGCCTTTATGTTGCTTGGGGCATTTAAGAGATTGTGGTTTGTTTAGTTACTCCTACCTAGCTGTATGAGTCAGGCAATATTTGAACCCAGTTCTTTTAGACTCCAAAGGCTGTTCTTTCTATCTGTTGACAATCCTACCTCTCACAGTAGTGTTTATAGCTTTTAAAAAAAGTGATTATTAGAATTATTACTTTCTTCACTTAAAAAAATACTCATAGGTCAGTGGGGGGGGAGGCGTAATATTTTAAAAGACTTTTCTTTAGAAATAGCTGATAGAAATAATCTATGTATCTTTGCGTACATTTTCCCCCTTGTCTTTTCATTTGCATTTTTAAAGCGCACAATGGGAGTTGAATTTGTGTTTGAGCTACTAAGGTTGGAGGTGGTTACCAAAACAAAAAGGGCATCACTAAACCCATAATTATTAGCCTTGAGAAAATGAGAGTAAATGGTGGGCCAAATACCCTTCATACTTAAAGTGGAGTTTTGTATTTCACCATAAGCTGTTTTCAGCAAGAAAGTAAGAAAATTTAGTAAGAAAATTCATTAAGTTGCTTTCAATTTGCCAAAGAGTAAGCAGTCTGCTGATGATTACAAGTTGCTCTTAGGCCCAATCTAAATTTCAGGAAGTTTGTTACTTCAGGAAGTTTTGTTTAAGCTTTTTATTCTGTTTCCCATTCTTTCCTCCAGCTGTTTCATTTTCATTCTGTTCTTTCTTTTAGAGTAAAGTTTCTTAATCTGGTGGAATGGTGAGGTCTCTGAACTTTAAAAAAAACTTTTATTTGAATATAGTTGATTTCCTTTGGTACCTATATGCTTTATTTGTTGAACTTAAAAACACTTTTCACCTGACTGAGAAAGGTTCCATGACACACAGAAAAACTTAAGAACCTCTTGTTTGTTTTGCTTTCATTTCATTTATATGATCATTTAAAATTTCTTGCCTTATTTCTCAAAGGATTTCTGGTAGTTTGTGGAAGACCTTTGATTTTTTTTTAGACTTTGCTTGTCAGCAATATAGAGTTATTCTCTATGTTTTAAAAAAAAAACACAATTATATATCTACCCCAAATTTTTACCTGTTACTTCCCTTTCCCCTTCCTAGAGCTATTCCACATTTTAAAAGATTTCTTAAAAGAAAGAAATCAGCAAAATCGATCACTTCCTTCAAAAGGTCTGAAAATATGTACAATGTACCATACCGATGGACCTCCTATCTTTTTTTTCCCCTTTTTTGGAGGAAATTTGGGGTTAAGTGACGACCTCCTATCTTTGTAAAGGAATGGGGTATGGTTGTCTTCTTATCCATCCCTTCTTTACACATATTCTTGTTTTTTGTAATTTTACAACTTCAGTTTTTAATTGTTTTGTTCTTTCAGTTTACACTGTTGTAGTCATTGTGTATATTTACTTAGCTCTGTTTTCCATTTACAAAACTTTAGTCATTTAAACATTGTTTTCTTACCTCTCCTTACTTCACTCTATCAATTTTAAATCTTTTCATGCTTCTTTCTCTTCATCATGTTTATCATTTTTTATAGCATAGATAATATTCAATTATATTCCTGTGCCACAATTTATTTATCTTTTCTCCAATCATTGAGCATATACTTAGTTTCCAATTCTTAGCTATCACAAAAAGTGTACTATAAATATTTTGGAGCATATGAGGTCTTCTGATTATCAATGGCCTCCTTGGGTTATGAATAAACCTAATAATGGAATATCTGGATCAAAGGATATGGACATTTTAGTTACTTTATTTGCTTAATTCAAAATTGCTTTCCAAAATAATTGTACTGATTTGTACAATCATAGCTGTATAAACAACTTATTAATATGCCTGTCTTCCCTCAACCCTTCCAATGTCCTCCATCTTTGATCACCTTTGCCAGTTTGCTAGTGTAGCACCAATTTGATATTCTCAGCGCCTACAGCAGCTATGAATATGCAGGTGTAATCCTGAATCATGAAATATATCAGATTCTCCACATGGAAGACAGAACCAACACATTTATCCAAACACCAGAAAGCCAAATTCCAATACCAGAAAACAAAATCTATCATAGCAACACAGAAATCTATACACAATAGCAATGCAGAGGGCACCACCATCCCCAAGCCTTCCCTCTGCTAGGGCCTTCCCACAAATGAACACTCATAGCTTTCTGCCTGCTTCCTTTCTCTCGCTCAGCTCTAACTGCTCTCACCAAGTTCCTCTGGGCTCTACTCCATCCTTCCTACTCCACCCCTTCCTAATCTACCTACTTGGCAAGCTCCTCCCCCCACAGACTCATGTGACTCAGGCTTCCATGTGACTCAAGCAGGTCATACGGGCCTATTATTGGATGGGAAAGATCTTTCCATTTACATTACCATTACAGCTAGGTATAGAGTAAAACCTCAAGGTTGTTTTGATTTGCATTTCTTATATTTTTAATGAGTTGAAGCATTCTTTCATATTTTTAGCAGAAAACACAGATTGTATTTACCCTCTTTTTAACTTTTTGCTTCTTTTGCTAACTTTTTGCTTTTTAACTTTTGCTTTAACTTTAACTTTTTAACTTTAACTTTTTGCTTCTATCTTTTGTTTTATTGCTAGCATTTCCAAAATGATATGAAATAATAGTGGAGGGAATGGGCATCTTTGCTTTGCTCCTATATTTGTTGGGAAATCTTCTCCTGTATCCTCATTACATGTGATCATTTCTTTTGGTCTTAGATACTTCTTACATTTTAAAAGTCTCTTCTTTGCCTATACTTAGGGTATTTTTCATTAATGAGCATTGTACCTTGTTGAAGGCTTTGTTTTTTTGTTTTGTGTGTGTGTGTGTGTGTGTGTGTGTGTGTGTGTGTGTGTGTGTGTGTGTAAATTCTCTTTTGGATCTTTATTACTTGGAGTCTAGGTAATGGGGGATTTATTCTCTGAGTATCTCAGAAATTACTGGGAGCCTAGTAGGCTGAGTTGGTTAGTCTCCAGCCTAGACTTGGATAATCTGATCTAGAGCAATGCCCTAGTCATTGCCTTCCTGATCTAAGACCCTGAAGCCTTCTGAGCCCCTTTTTGTGATCAGTCAACAAGCATTTGGTTCAGTGTCAGAGCAACACAGTTGCAAGTTCCAGGTTGTCTTAAGTTTGCCCCTCTTCTAGTCTCCCATCTCCCTGCCCTAGGTTCACAGCTTCAATTTGTAGGCTTCCCTGGTTTGTCCCTGTCAGGTATACCTCAGCTAGTCTGTACACTTCTGTAAGCTTTACTGTCTGGATCCCTTATTCACAGAAGCCCACAGGCTTCTGACTATCTCTTTGTTTGGACCTAGTCTAGAAAAATTCACTCACTGTAATTACTTAGTCTGGTGCTTTTTAAAAAAATCTTTGATGGAGTAGTGTTTCCACTGGGACATGTTGAACAGAGTTCTACATGTGGTATCTCTTTTGATCTTGGCAACTCTGTAAATTGTACCATGTGTTTTCTTATTTTACAGATAAAGAAACTGAGGCTGAGAGATTAAGTGATTTCCCCATACCTAATGTCTGTGGCGAGATTAAAATCCATTTCTTCCTGACTCCAAATATAGCATTTTTACTATACTAATAGTATTGGGAAACTTCTCAGAGACTCTTTCCTCAGAATAGCATAGGACTTTGATTCAGCATAATTTGAAAAATTCTAAGCTATAAACTAACACAATAAGACCTTTTTTAGTAACCATTCAGTATCAGGGTGGTAAACATATCTGTTCCAGAAGAGAGAATGGTGCCAGTAATTAACTGTTCAAATGAATAGACAATTCAGTAGACAAGTGCTATATAATTGAGTTTTGTATTTTATTAGATTCGTCTATGAATAATTATCCAGTATTATCATTTTCTATTCCTATGTGTTCCTTACTGTTACCAGAGGTATAAGGGAAGACATTTAGGTGATCTAATTGTGACAGCAATTTATAATCTTCCTGTGGAGACACAAGACTGATGAATTTAAAGCATGAATAAGGATAGGGATAGGATTTGTAATTTCACTGGTATTGAGAACTTTCAGGTGAGGAAACTACCTAGCAGCTTTTCTGCCTCTAATGGATGTTCTTATGGAGCTCCTTAGAAAACTGAAGTGTTAAATAAGTGACTTGTCTAGGATTACACATCAAGTCTTACTGACTTTTTTAGTTCAGCTCTTTTTCGCACAAAGCCATGATGCCTCTTATGACAGATAAGAATAATGGCCAGTATTAGTGTTATAGGTGGAAAATGCTTATAAGGATTCATAGAATGGAGATAGCAGATTATTTGAGGTTAATACCGGGGAGGATAGACATCTCTTTCCTTAGCCATCTTGTCATTATCAGAGAAATATAAGGTGTCCCAAAAATCTTAGTGCAGTTTTAAGCCACTAAAACTTAAAGTTGCACTAAGACTTTTGGGACACCCTATACTTAGATGAAGGATCATGAATTTGTCCTACTCTGTTATTCATAGAATCACAATAATTTGTAATTTGAAGGGAACTTGGAGAAAATCTAGCTTAACCCATTCATCTTAATTTTTCCAGTAAAAGTGAATTTTAAAGAAGGAAAAAAAAAGTTCTGTCTCCAACATAACAAATAACAAAGATGAAGATACCAACAATTTAAAACTCCTTTACTAATATTTTCAGTTTTTCATCTTTTCTATCCATTCCAGGTCCCCTTTCCCTTTCTAAATTCTTAATGGTTATAGAAAATGAGTATAACTAACTCTTCTTAATAAGAAAAATATACCCCCCTCTTCCCATATACCTTTTAAAATCTTGGATTTCTATTAGAACCTAATTTTTTCCCCAAACTGTAGGTAAGGAGGCATGTGGGTGTGAGATTTGTTTGCAAGAGAGAAGAAAGCTAGTTTGACTAGATTTCAAAGTTAGGGAGAAGAAACAATGTCCAATAATTCTGGAAAGATAAATTGGCTATGGTTGTATAACAATTTATATTTCATTCTAGAGGAAATAGGAAGCTATTGGAGTTGTTGAGTGGGGGAGTCACATGGTTAGATCTGTGCTTAAGGTAAATTACTTAGGTAGTAGTTCATAGAATGGACTAGGATGGTGAGAGACCAGTTAGGATCCTATATTAAATAGATTTCTTTCATGTATGGATTGAACTAGATGATTTTTCAGGTCCCTTCCAAGTCTCAGATTCTGTGATTTCTCTCATATAGATACTCAAGCATTACTCGGGGTATCTTAGCGGAACTTCCTTAAATTTGAATTGTCATATCTAGTGTTATTCCAGCTATAATGCTCAGACTATAATAGAGTTAGTCTTCTTACTTTAGTCATTTAGATCACCATTGTGGTTTGTGCCCATGTTGGCTAAGATTTTGTACTCCAGATGACCAAAATACCAAAATGAGTTGGTTATGCTATCATATAAGTAACCCATTAATTTTGACCAGAAAAAAACTCATGATGTAATTTTCTAATCATCTGATAAGCTCACCTGTAAAACTATTCTACTATATTATATCATGTTAATTTTATCATATTATATATTTAATAAATAGCCCGCATTTATACAGTGCTTTAAGGTTTGCAAAGCTCATTACAAATATAATCTCATTTTATCATCACAACAACTCTTAAGAGATAGGTGCTGAATTTTATAGGTGAGGAAACTGAGGGAAGCAGAAATTAAGTGACCTGCCCAGGGTTATACAGCTAGGAAGCGTCTTAGGCTGGATTTGAACACAAGTTTTCTGATTCTAGGACCAACTTGCTATACACTGGGTCATCTAGCTGCCAAGTCTGATTGTATTGCTAATTTCATGGCAGTTTTATTCATTCATTCATTCATTCATTCATTCATTCATTCATTCATTCATTGTAAATGGTGGTGCTGCTTTTTCAGTGGCAGTGGAGTATAAGATCTGATGAATCCTTTTAAGCAGAACAGGATTTGAGACAGGGATGCGTGATAGAGTGAGTCTCAGATTTTAGCAGTGCTGCCTAGCTAGGTGTAGAAAGAATCATTACCAGGCTAATTGAATGAAGGTGGATTAATTTTTTGTTTTTGTTCCCAGCAACTTGTGAAGTTTATAGTAAGTCACAGAGAATTGTGATCTGACTTAACCAAGCAAGGGCCTACACTGATGAAATCGTGAAACTGTGAAATGTTGAAGGAAAATATTGAATGCAGGATTAGAAGAGGAAAAATTAGCCTGCTTTATAATAAATAGATTGGCAACTAGGTGGCATAACAAATAGATGGTGGGGCTTGGAGTCAGGATGACCAGAGTTCAAATCCGGCCACAGATGCTTCCTAGCTGTGTGGCCCTGGGCAAGTAGCTTAACCCTGTTTGCTTCCATTTTCTCATCTGTAAAGTGAGCTGGAGAAGGAAATGGCAAGCCACTTCAATATCTTTGCCAAGAAAACCTCAAATAAGGTCACAAAGAGTTGGACATGACTGAAACAACTAAACAACAACATAATAAAAATAGTATTCTTATTTGTTGTTGCTTAAAACAGAATAACCTTACAACAAATACTAATAATATTTTCTATGATGAAATCCCCCCTTATGTGATAACAGTTCTCTTACCCGCATTGGTTTTAGAGTTGAAATTGAGGTACAAGGTTAATTGGTCATAGATATAGTTAAGCAGTTTCTATTTCTTAAATATAGTTTAAAAACAGTTAATATTGCTGTACCATAAACAGCAAAAATGTAAATTTATTTATTATAGATTCCATTTTGGATTATTAACATTTGATTTTTTTTTATTGTAGATCATCTTCAAAATATGAGGAAGTCATCAATAAAAAGCACAGAATTTTATTTTAATGTTTAAAATAAAATTTGCCTATGATCCTAAAAAGCTGAAATGGGGGCTATATTTCCTCAGTAAGTACTTAATATTTTTATCCTTTAGTTTATTATTTTGTCTTTTCCTCCCATAATCAACAGTTGGAATAGGAGAAAAGGGCAAATATTGGTTATTTTTAGTTGTTTCCATCTTAAAAAATTGATATCTTTACTCTTTAGTTTGAGAAATATTGATACACTGGGTAGTACTTGGACAATAAACCATATTGCACTAAATACCTTCCATAGAAACAGGTATAATTAATAAATATTTTAGCTTTTTATATTACTGATGGTATAGATTCTACCCTTTAAATTATTGGTTCAGTTATATGAGCATTTATCAATACCTTCGGTTTGGGGTTCTGAGATAGACAAAATGAAATATTCCCTGCCTACAAGTAACTTACATTCTGCTAGGAACAAACAGGTAAACAGATAAGTAATACAAGATATGTACAAAATAAACATAAAATAATTTCCTAGAGCTGGGGAGCACTGACAGTGAGGTGATCAGGAAGGGCCTCATGGAGAAGGCAGCCCTTGAACTTATCCTTGAAGGAATTGGATGTTCCAAGAGGCAGAGTTCAAGGGTTAGCTTTCCAAGCATATTATTTTGCTTGGGCAAATGTTAACCTAATGGGAAAAGGAATAATCCTCAACTGTTAATAAGAAACTTGGGCTGGAATGTAGAGTGCATAAGGTGGAGTTATATGAGATCAGTATGAAAAGTTGGATAGAAACTAAATCATGAAAGGCTCAAAATGCCAGAAAGAGCAATTTGTATTTTATCTTAGAGGTAGCAGATTGCTGCTGAATCTTCCTGGGTAAGGGAATAATATAATCAGAATTGTGCATTTGAAATTTGGCAGTTGTGAGGATGTTACAGTGGAGAGGGGGAAATAACAGCTGTCAAGGAAACTGATTAAGAGGCTTTTGCATTAGTCCAGGGAAGAAGTAAAGACTTGAACTATGAATGGTGTCCCTGAAAATGTAAGATGTTGTGGAGGTGTAGTTGACAAGATTTGACAAATGATTAGAAATAGGGGAGGAAGAATATTACATGAAAATAAGGAGTTAAAGGTAATTCCTAATTCTGAACCAAGATAAAGAGAGGAATAGTGGTGCCTTTAACCGAAATGAGGAAAGTGGCAAAAAGAGATAGGGAGAAAAGAAAAGGAAAGATAGTAACTTCCATTTTAGACACATTTAATTTGAGAGGAAGAGAGTCTAGAAGGCAGTTGGTGATATGAGACTGAAATTCAGGAACAAGTACAAATAAATCATTAAATAGAATGATTTTGATAAAAATCCAACAGAATTGATTTCCTGGTAGTACACAGATCTTTATGCTGGACTTTTCAGAACTGGTAGGCATACTGGTATGTGACCTTGTGAAACTCACTTAGCCATCCTGAGCCTGAGGTGCCTCACCTATAAAATGGATAAAGTGCTTTTCTAAAGCATAAGTGCACATTTGTTAAGAATACCAATAATAATTGATAACAAGGAATGTAAATATTATAATAGCATATTAGTGTGCTAGTAGAACAGCATGTTTTCAGTGTCACTGGAGAGCTCTGAAAATTTTAATAACTTGGCTTTGTAGTATTGCTTAGAAAAAAAGACTAGTGTGGTTAATAGAACCAGTTTTTCAGAAAAGAGCTTAGGCTCCTTAAGGACTTTCTCAAGTACTCATTTATTTTCTTGGATAAGATTCCAAATCACTGTTCCATGTAATATGGAATAGATGACTTTAACTTGAAAAATGAGATACACTGCCAGCTGATGGCCTCATCTAATAATAAACGCCAGTGTAAAACAGTGAGACGTCTTTGCTTTTCATTTTGTTCCCAATTATATGTAAAAAGACTTTAATATTCTTTTAAATTTTTTTACAAAAATTTTGAGTCTCAAATTCTGTCTTCCCTCCTCTCCCTCTTCTTTGAGATGGTAAGCAATCTGATATAGGTTATAAACATGCAATTGTGTAAAACATTTCCATATTAGAGACATCTTTTTAGAAGAAAAATTCACCTTCTGATGAGCCCAACTAAGTTAATTACCTGGACAATGCAGTTCTGAATAACTGAATCAGTTAATCTTAAGATTAAGGGCAGATTTACTCTGAAAACAGCATGTCCCCCAAATACTAGAATTTATATATCAAAACAAGTTTTATCATTTGAAGTTGTCATCTTGGGTGTTTCTACATTTATTAACCCTCCATAATTTAAAATATTTTTGTAATACTTCCTTTGGAATTCTTAGAGTCAGCATGTCAGCCATACAAGCAGTTTGGTTTTTTATTTTGTTATCATAATCTTAGTCATGTTACCCTTTCTCCTCTCTTCACTCCAATGCCCCTCTTGTGGGACAAGTGGATTTTTCAAGCACCAGATCCCCCAGGCCACACTTAGTTCAAGGTTCCCATCTCCCTTCACAGACCACAGGAGCTTTCATCAATGAACCTCTGTCCCACCACCAAGTAAGACCTTTTTTCTTCTACACCTAACCCTTTTCAAGTATTTTTCCCCCCTTCCTCCTTACCTATTCTCCTGTAGGCTTTCTTTCTGAGACCACAGAAGTTACCTTTCCATCATTGCTTGCTTTTGATTTGAATCTGGGACCATCACACATTCCTCTCTATGCCCTCCTCTGTTTTTCTCCTTTAATGTGCCTTTCTTTGGTATATATTATTTGTCAAATGAATGAATAACACCATTTTAAAAATCAGTAGATATTTATAAAGTAAAGATGTTTTTAATTCTTGAAAAAAATTCTTTCAGCAGATATTGAAATGCTGATTTGTATACAAGTAGTGTTATAAAATGCATTATGGATTATGATATGATTGGGGGGTTGTGTGGGCTAATAAAGCTATCAAAACTAAGATAAATAACTCAACAGTAAATTGTACTTGAAGACACCAAAAAAACAAGATAGCAGCCTCTAGTTGTTCACATAACTTTTAAGTAAAAGGCAATGTGATGAGGTTAATAATTTCAGAAATGAATAGGTCATGGTTCTTGATCTCCCTTTTCCCAAACTGTTTAGCATTCTTGATTATATTTGTTAGAAGTATCTTTTGTAAAGTGGAGTTTAATAGTGCTGTAAGTTGTGGAAGAGATATAGCATTGTGATGCTTCTCTCTAAATGTATTTCTCTGTTAAATTTCATGTATCACAGAAGCTAATCTCAAGGAAAAACTAAACATACACTTTTACTCATGACCTGTCAGTTCCTTTCACAATTAACAGAGAAAGGAGAGGTTGTATATTACGGAAGAGCCTGTTAAATATAAGAAAAACAATTAGTTTCTTGTGATGACAGCAGAGATGAGTTAATATCATTGCCCACTGTTCAGAGTATAGAGGTTTATCACAAGCTTATTCCATAAACAGCTATGTAGATCACTTTCAAACAATGTAGTTTGAATTATATGTAATAATTATGAATAATACCTAATAATATGCATTGCTGCTATAATATCAGTCTTTTCATATACATATCTGCAAAAAAAATACTTTAAGAACAGCAGTTTGGTGCTTACATTTTTCTTTAGCTACACTGCTGAGAAAGGGTATAGAATTATTTTCTGTCAGTTAAATATGAAAGAAATCCTAATATAGAAACTGAGAACCTTTTTTTTTCATTTGTTTATGATGTTTCATTTTGTTCTAATTGATTTTTATAGAGCTTAGGTATAGTTTAGAAAAATATATCATTATTGAAAGTAACCTAACTAGTCAAAGATGTCCTATATTAGTGTATTTCTGTTGGTTGAATGTAGGAATAAAATATTGATCAGTTTTTGCAAAAAAACAAAATAAACAAACAAACCCTTGAATCTCCAGGCACTTATTATGGCAGCTGGCAACATTCTTATTGAAAATATTACTGCTGTTATTTCAAAGTTTCTTTGTATGCATTATCTAAGGAAGATGGCCTGTGATCTTGGTACTGATTTTGACATTATTCTTGTGACTTCTGGGGAAAAAAGATTTCAAGGAAAAGTTATCTGCCAATATTAATACCGTACACAAAAGAGTAATATATAAGATATACTCCTTGTCAGCACATTGTTTAACATTTCTGAGCATGCACACCAGGAAAAAAAAAACCTTCTTTATAAGGAAAATATACAATTGTTGAGGTGAATTCTTAATGACAACTAAGCTTTTGAAACTATGACTAGTGGGGTAGGGTACAGAAATTTCTGAATAGAGAATGGTCTCATTGATCTTGTTTTATGTTTTTACTTGGAAAAAAATGATTTCGCTGAAAAACATTTTTGCTTTCTAGGCTTCCTAATGTAATGAACATGTATGAATTGGGCAGTGTAGTTAAAAAACTTCAGTCCCAATTTCTGTAAATGCCCCTGTGTTTTCCAATTCTAGTTCAGCTTCTGCCTTGGGGATTTCTTCCTGTAAGAGTATGAGATATTTACACAATTACCAAGAGAAGTTTATAAAGATCATGCTGTGGTAGTGCTGCCTGTCTTGGGTTCTTTGACAACATGCCATGCTGCTGCTTTGTTTCAGAAAATAACTGTGGTTAGATGGTCATGTAGTCTGCCTCAGACAGAGATTGTGAAAGAACCTTGTGTAGTGTGCCCTTTTAACACAGTTTTCGTAGCTGCAAGTGTCTCCCTTAGCCTTTTGACTGCCACATGACAGAGGAAGTAGTAAATGAAGCAACATTTTATTGATGTTGATTTTTTGTATATTATACATTATTATTTGTATTAGCACATTATTCATTAAAAACATAGTAAATAAGACTCTTAAGTTACTAAATGCCAGAATTTTGTGTATGTGGCTGCTAATTATGTTTATTCATAATACCTCTTAGGATGTCTGGGTCTAAGGGTCAGAAGATGTAAAGTAGCATTTGAATTTACCCATACTTGAACATTAGCAATATGGATGTGGCTTAAAATCTAGGGAGAAAAGGATTCTGGGTTATTTATCAAGGTCATTGTTGAAATGGCTAACCGTGGTATCCAGATACGTAAAACTAAGAGGGGAATAATGAACTGGGAGAAAGGATCTGGTTAGAGGTAAGGAAGGGTAAGAGGTAAAATAATAAGGAAGTTTGTCACAGAAGAGAGATGATTTGGAAGATTTTTGAAACGGAGTATTTGAATGTAGATGTGAACCAAGCAGAGCCACAGTTTCCTTATCTGATAATTGGCAGGAAGGATTCAACTAGGTCATTCTTGAGGTAACTATTACCTCTGAAATAGCCATTTTTAGCCATAATTGCCCTTAAGATCGAGTTTCTTTTACTTCAGATGATTTTGTTACTAATTTTTCTCATTCTAAAAGTAATCCTTTGGTTGTTTGATTATATGGCACTGAGTAAGCAAATTAATTTAGGTACTATTGTCATTTTTGTTGTATTAGCTTGATCTACCTATGAACAGTTAATGTTTCTTTGCTTATTTTTTTTCTGCCTTTGTGTAAAAATTTCGTTTGTATTTGTTTTCATATAGTTCCTTTGTATATCTTGTCAGGTAGGCTCCCAGGTTTTTATACTTTACTCTAGTTCTTTTAAATTGAACTTTTTTTTCCTGTTCTTCCCACTGGGTTTCATTGGTAATATACAGAACTATTTCGTATACATGGATTTATTTAATATCCTGCAGCTTTGCACATAGTAGGCCTAGGTATTTAATGATGCCCTTGATTGACTTGTCCATTTCAGATAAGAGTGAAGTTTATCTTCTGTTCACTCTTTCCACTCTTCATTGTTTGTATATTTTTCTTCTCATATACCCCAATTACCAGAAATTAGAAGTTTTTATCCTCCTTTCTGCCATTGGAACTGTCCTTTTGCTCTCCTTTTTCTTTTCCTTCTTTATACCCTCAGAACAGAAGGAATACATTAAACTACTTAAGGGAAACTTCAGTGATCAATTATCCCTCTCCAGTTGCTCAAATAAATTTACCTTTCTAGGTTTCTCTAGAGACTCTTATGCTTATATTTTAGAGTTCCTACTTAGCTTTCTGGTCTTTTCATAATAAGTGCTTGAAATTTCTTTATTCCATTTTAGATTCCCTTTTGACCTTGTGGGATTATAATCTTCTTTGCCTGAGAAGTTATTTTTGTTGTAGTGGTACTTTTTATTTTATTTTATTTTATTTGCTTTTTGGAGGGCAATTGGGGTTAAGTAACTTGCTCAAGGTCACACGGCTAGGTTTTTGTTTGTGTGTGTATTAAGTGTATTAACTCAGGTCCTTCTGACTCCAGGGCCAGAGCTCTACTCACTTCACCACCTAGCCGCCCCAGTGGTATTTTTTATAATACCGTATTACAAAATCTACTTTATAGGAGAAGCTGTTGGGTTTTTGTTGATGGCTATCAATGTGGATCATTAACAATTGAACTGATTATTGGTGAATCACTTTTCTTGAAGCTTCTCTCCAGACTCAACGTACTTTTCCATCTGTTTCACCTTCTCATCCTAGAAATGTCTCTTTTTTGCACTTCCTCTGATTGTTGACTTCCTGCCCAACAAGACCATATCAGGAATCCCAGGCCATATGTGTTCACCTGCCTACTGCTTTTGCTGCTGACTTTTCTAGATTTTATTACTGCTTCCCCAGCAACTCCTCTCCTCATCCTGTTCAGCAACCTTTTCTGTGTTTTCTCCCATAGGGATGGACATGTGTTTCTATTCTCAGTGCTTTCTCTCCTTCTCCTTAGAAGTTCTTTTCAAGATATGTTCAGGAGACCCTTTTTACTTTTTATTTTGCCTTCTGGTTCTCATACATTTGATTTGTTTGCATTTATGATTTCTTGAAGCTTTTAAAAAATCCTGATTTTCAAGGTGTCTAATTCTATCTTCCATAGATTTAAGTTGATTTTTTGTTTCTTTAATATTTTCTATGTATTCCTGTACTTAATAGAGAGTATTTGGAGAACAATTAAGGAACAACCTTGAACTATTTAGATCCTCAGATTTAGGTGATCTTGACCTAGATCTTTTGTGATTTGTGATACCACAACCACTAATTATACTAATTGTGCTGGTCAGCTACAGCATATTTCTTTCAGTAGTTTACTTCTTTTATGTGAGAAGTTGCTTTTACAATAACTATAAACAGAAATGAGTCAAGTTAACCAGAAATAATACTTTTTCTTTAAGCTATAAACTGTTTAAGATTCCTCTCATGTTATTCTCTGCCATCCAGATGACATTTTATAGCACTCTATCAGTTCCTAGATGTGTAGGGGGTTGTTGAATTGTTACCAGCAACACGACACTCTTCTACAGTTTGGCTAATGACTCACAGCAATTCCTTGTGGGTACTTATTTCAGTTTAAGCAGTCATTCCTGATGTCACTATGTGTCTGAAACTAGAATCAGAATTGATTGCATTCTGTTTCCAAATGGAAATGATATGTTCAGGGATAATCAAAAGAACAAATAACTTCAGTTGTGTTCTCAAATAATTTGAGGAGGTAAGGTAGAAGGGGAGTATGAGATGTTGGTAATGTTAATAGCATTTCTTAAAATGGAAATGAAGCACACTATACACTTGTATATAAAATAAATTTTTATCAATATCCTTTGTTTTTATATTGCCACAATATTTCTTAGTATTTATTTTCTCTCCACATATATATCCTATGTAATAATATTTTTATTTTTATTTTTTTGCTTTTTTGGGGGGGAGGGCAATTGGAGTTAAGTGACTTGCCCAAGGTCACACAGCTAGTTTTTGTGCTAAGTGTCTGAGGCTGGATTTGAACTCAGGTCCTTCTGATTCCAGGGCCAGTGCTCTGTTCACTGCTCCACCTAGCCGCCCCTGTAATAATATTTTTAAAGGAACAAAAAGAGATAGAGGAAAAGATAATAAAAATCAAACTGATCAGTTCTTTGAAAATATCTGCAAATATATTCAGTGTTCCATACTCATGGACCTCCTACCTCTACAAAGGAGTTGAGTGGAAAGATGTTCTCATATTTTCTTTGGGGCCATGCTTGATCTTTGTAATCTGCAGCATTCACTTTTGGTTGTTTTGTGGGGCTGTTTTTTTTTTTTTCTTTGCATTATTGTCATGGTGTATTTTGTTTTCTTGGCTCTGCTTACTTCACTCTCCCATTCATTCATACAAGTCATTCCATGCTTCTCTGTCTTCATCATATTTGTCATTTCTTAAGGCATTGTGATATTCCATTACATGCATGCAGTATTGTTTATTCCCAAACCAGTGGACATCCATTTTATTTCTGTTTCTTTGCTACATCAAACAATGATGCTCTAAATATTTTTGCTTATATAGGGACTTTGTTCTTATGAATTAGCTCTGTGAGGTATATGCTTAGTAGTGGAATCTCTAGATCCAAGGGTGTGTATATTTTGCTTACTTTATTTGCATAATTCCAAATTGCTTTCCAGAATGCTTATGTTAATCCACAGTTACACTAACAGTGTCTACCCTTCCAACATTGACTCTTCTCATTTTTTCCAAAGTCCCAAGTATGTGGTAAAACCTTACATTTCTCATATTAATGACTTGGAAAATTATTCATATAATTATTGATGATTCATTAATTTTAAATAATTGGTGGTTTTTCTTTTGAGACTCGTTTATTCACATCTTTTGACTACCTTTGCTCTACCTATGAGAGAGCAAACCCCATGTCCTGGAGACCCAAGGCATAACCAAATAACCAAATATCTAATTTAATACAATAACCATTAAACTCAGCCTAGTAGTACTACTCTTGTTCCAGATCATAGAGGAATGAGGTTGGGAACTAATTTATGATGTATAGAGAAGAGACTCTACTATATAAATATGACTGGGAGTTTTGTCATTTTGAACACACTTTCCTGGGATTGAAGGTGTTTTGGCTTATCCATAGTCTACGCTAGTCTATTATGATAGTGTGTCCATTATTTTGCTTCCTCACTCCAGGCTTAGATCTCTCTTGACCTTTTGTAGAAGATGTGTAGTTTATGCAAAATGCATAAATCTAGTCTTTTGTGTAGGAAAATATACCCAAAACAGGTTCCAATGGTATACCAGCTAGATTATTCTCTTAACTCTTGTGTGACACAGTATCTGTAATATATATATATAACCTGTGCTTTCCAATTCTAATCCTACAAATTAGTATTCTTAAATTTAGATGCCATTCTCCTCCTAACTTTATACCAAATTGTAATGATTATTCATTGACTATTTGCTTGGTTGCAAGATAGAGAGTCCTTAGGGTCAAGGGAAAAATGTTAAGGCGTTGCTTCCAAATTCCTTCCTAATGGTATGAGTCTTATCAGAAAATCTAAGATGGGCCCCCACCTAGGTTGTATTTGGTATTTTACTTATTGTCACTAAAGTAGTATACCCCTTAAATCTTAAGAGAATCATTTTAATCTCTTCTTCATGGCTGGAAGTCATTAATTTCTCACAGAATAACGATTTCTTGAGTTGCTAGACTAGGGTTACTTTCAATTTATTGATAGTACTTAGCTAAGGTTGCTGAAGATAAGAAGTTCCATAGTCTGATTCCACTAGCTCTGAAGTGGCAGTATTATTCAGCCATGCTGGCCTTGAGTCTCAGCTTCCTGAAGTTTGTGGTATTTTGTTGTCTTTACTAATCAATGATATATGACAGTCAAGAGGAAATTGGCCCAACACTAAGCCAGTAATTTCTGTATACCAATAAAGGACTACTTTAAAAATCACTAGCATTGTACTAATGGACTTAGCTAAGAATTTTATTGTCTTTTATCTTGGGGGCAGGAGTGGGGCAAACCTGTAATTTCATTGGCATAGGCTACTGCCCATGATGCAAAGCCTTCTATCAATAAATATCAGCATCTCCTTTGTCGTCTGACCAATAGAAGTTAAATGACTTGGCTTAGGATCACATAAGCAGATACTGTTAGAGGTAGACCTTGAACCCTGGGCTTCTTCACTACGCAGCAGACTCTGGGGAAGCCATCATGAGGCTTAGCCTGTATCTTCCCACTGGACTCTGTTGACTCTGGAGGAGAGTAAGGCTGGTAACCTTTCATGGCCCTGTCTCACTCACAAATCAGGTTTTTTCACCTTCCTCATGTCATTGGTCCTCTTCAAGAATGAAGCACAAACAATGATCTGTGAATAATAGTAGCAGCCCTCCTGATAACCCACCTGGCCAGTTCCAGTTGGACAATGCTGCTATTTCCTTCCTTCCTTCCTTCCTTCCTTCCTTCCTTCCTTCCTTCCTTCCTTCCTTCCTTCCTTCCTTCTCCTATCTCTTGGGGTTCGGAGGCTAGATTTCCCTCCCCCCATTCTAAAAATTTTTTCCTGCAGAAAAACTAGGACAGTTAATTCTTGTTTCATGTAGTTTTCATTCATGATTTCTTGAAATATAGCCCTGGTAAACTAGGCTTTGATAAAACCCATTGGGATTCAAATAGAGCTACTTGATTATACCTTTAAACTCAAATCACTTTGGTTGTCAGTGATTGGCTAATAATAGGCCCCAGCCCAAGCCTTACTGGGTTTTGATGGCTGAACACTGAATGGGTGTTGCCTCAGACAGACTGAGACCTAGGAAAGATCCTAGTTTAAAAAGGCCAAGGTCTTCCACTGCATCCCAACCATCTCCAGTCATTCTGACTGACCTATATCTTGCCACTGAACTCATGATTCTGGGGAAGAGAATGATGCTGATGATTTTGCATCTTGAACATAAATGCCTCACTTAAATCCAGTTCTCTTTGAGAATGATGGACAAACAACAGACTCCAGGCACACTATTTTTTCCCTAAGGGTTTTTCCCAAGTAATTCTGTCACCTGAAAACAAGTTTAAATCATCTCCTCTTATCGTGTATTTGAAGGTCTTTCTATAACTACATTTTTCCTGATCTGTTAATTTATCAAGTAATCTTCTTATTGTGGCTAGGCTTAAGAGAGTGTCCTGAAATTTTGTAATCTTATAAAATTAATTGTCAAATTTCAGTAGTCAGAGGAACATGATACATAATTCAAGTAGTTAAATGTATTTTCCAACCTCATCTTTACTCTATTCTGCTATAGTTCTGTGAAGGATTACTTTTTTTCTCATTGAAATAGAATCAGAAACTGTTATCTTACCTGAGGCCAGATCTGAACTCAGGTCCTTCTGACTTAAGGGCTAGTGCTCTACTCACTGCGCCACCTAGCCGCCCCACTGTTATCTTACCTTTAACAGTTCATATCTACAACTCTAACAAAATCTTGGAAGTTGCTGTCTACAGAGCTTCAGGTCACTCCCCTACATTCCTCAATGGGTTCAGTACCTAACTCATGATTTTGCTCTCCTTCCCAGCTCCTTCCTTCATTCTTGGGGACTTGAACATAGATACTGACTCTCCGTCAAGCACCTTAACCACTCAATTTCTTAGCCTATTCACTTTTTATGACGTATTCCTCTACTCCACTTCAACTACACACAAAGATGGTCATACTCTTAATTTTGCCATCACCCAGAAGGGTGGAGAGGAAAAGGTAAGAATGAAAGGAAGCTTGCTGCCTATGGGATACATTTCAGAGGGCACAGCAGCAGGGTTGGTTGGAACTTTGGAGATCAGAAGAAGGAGCTGCATAGTAGAGGATGGGGAGTGGGGTTTGGATGATGACTACAGGAGTTCAAAGTCACTGGACAGTATAGGATATGACCAGATGTGAGCAGAGGGTGCCACTCTTCTTTTCAGAAGAGGCTGGAGATTGGACGGTAGACAAGTGCATCACGAGAGGGAAGGCACAAGGTCACCTGGGAAGTCCTGTAAGAAAGACACCTACTGTCTTTCCTCTGAAGGCTGATGATTACACAGGAGGAGAGGTAGCTGAAGATGGAAGTTGAACCTGCCCAGCAGCAGGTGGAAGTCCTGCTCCTCACTGACTTTCCTCTTCCCTCAAGGGACAGGTTTAACAGGAGATGGAAGGCCTGAGGTCAAAGGGGAAGTTACTTCTCTTTGCACTGGAGATTTTCTATCATAGTTGGTAGTTCAGTCTGGCTACAGCAGGTGGAAGTTGTCTTGTGCTGGCATAGGTGGAAATTGCTTTGTCAGCCTATATAGAAATTGCTCTGTCAGGGAGTGGGAGGATCTGGAAGGCCAGTTATTAGAGGAAGGTCCCATTCCCCTTTTTCATCTAAGACTGGAGATAAGGCCTATGCAGCAGAAAGTGAAAGTCTCCCTGTGTCCATCCTACAGTCAAGACTTTCCAAATGAGAAAATCAGACTGTGGCTAAACTGTTATAGTTGAAAAATTTTTTCATTATGTTCAAGAGAACTGCTATTAGATCTGCAAGTTAGGCTGTAGTAGTTCCCACCCAAGAAAGCCCTTGTTGTGTCTAGCCTTGGAACTTGAGTGGATTCTACTAGAAATCTTGTATTTGAAATTATTTTATTGTCTATTAAAATTATTCTGGGGTAGGTAGAGTAGTGTGGGACATTCAGTTTAGGCTGTTTCTTTTTTTTTTTTTTAGCAATTGGGGTTAAGTAACTTGCTCAAGGTTACATGGCTAGTCATTATTTATGTGTGGGTGCTCATTTTCTGAGGCCGGATTTGATCTCGGGTCATCCCAACTCCGAGGCCGGCGCTCTTACTCACTGTGCCACCTAGCCGCCCCCTAGGCTGTTTCTTTTTCCAGAAATAATGAAGGTTTTACCCCTTCACCATTAATTAAACACAAAACATGCCCTTTGCATGCCCTGTTGACTTAAAGATTTGTCCTCTGAGAGAAGTTTACCACAATATATTTCAGGATCCCAGTTCATCTTGTTACAATAGAGGTTTCATGCAGGAAAATGAAAAACCTAGTTCCCTTTAAAAAATAAATGCAGATAGCAGAAAGAAGACCAGAAAGAAGTGCAGACAAAGCAGGGCAGCTTTGAAAACTACAAATTAATTTGTTAAACTCTTTAATTGAAAAATCGGTGATTTCATATACATATTTATATATATATTTCATATATATATTTCATATACATATACATATTTCATATACCGTTTCCATTCCATGTCTATTTAAATACACATGTATGTATGCATGAATGTATGTGTGTGTGTGTAATATTCCACCACATGGGAGCTAATGAGGTCACTGAGCAAGATTACAGAAGGAGAAAAGAGAGAGCTCAGGACAAAGTTTTAGGGAATATCTACAGTTCATATGATGTGGATGAGAAGGCAGCAAAAGAGGCCAAAAAGGAGCATTCAGTTAGGAGGTGAAAGTCATGCAAGTCCACATAAGAGAGAGTATCCAGGAGGAGAGATGGTCAACAGTGTCAAATTCAGCATCAGAGATCACGAAGGATTTGGACTTTCACAGAAGATCAGGTTTGTAAATAAATAAATAGTCATTGCTGACTTGGGAAAGAGTTCTTTCTTTCTTTCCTTCTTTCCTTCTTTCTTTCTTTCTTTCTTTCCTTCTTTCCTTCTTTCCTTCTTTCCTTCTTTCTTTCTTTCTTTCTTTCTTTCTTTCTTTCTTTCTTTCTTTCTTTCTTTCTTTCTTTCTTTCTTTCTTTCTTTCTTTCTTTCTTCCTTTCCTTTCTTTCCTTTCTTTCCTTTCTTTCCTTTCTTTCCTTTCTTTTCTTTCTTTCCTTTCTTTCCTTTCTTTCCTTTCTTTCTTTCCTTTCTTTCTTTCCTTTCTTTCTTTCTTTCGGAGTTAAGTAACTTGCCTTCAGTTACAAGGCCAGTTGTTTTCTGTGGGTGTTAAGTCTGACGCCCAAACCTATCCTGGCTCCTCCCGACTCTGGGGCTGGCGCTCTTACTCACTGCCCCACCTAGCTGCCCCCCAGAGAGAGCGCTTTCAGTTTAGTGGTTAGTGAGGAATTTGGAAGACAGACTGCAAAGAGTTGAGGAGTGAGAGGAGAACAGTTTGCTGCAGGATACGGCCACAAGAACACACATTGAGAGAAGACCCTGAAATTTGTGAATGTAGACATTATTATTATCTAATTTAGACTCATTGTGTCATGATGTTAAGAGTACTGGGTTGGAGTTAGACCTGATGTCCGCTTTGAGCCCTGACATTTCTCACCTATAAAAAAGAGGCAATAGTGCTTCTGGTCCCTACCTTATACTGTTGTTTTGTGAGGCTCAAATTGAGATAATGTATGCAAAGTATTTTATAAACTTTATCGCCGTAAAAAAGTCAGTCACTAATAGCATTCATTTCATTCTGATTTTTTCCAATGTAGTTTAGTTAGAAATGGTTCAGAGCCAAGTCACTGTTAGGATATTATTTTATATTTTAACATTTTTGTCGACAGTGCAGTGTTGGATAAAATAACTACTTTTCGTGATTGAATAAAGTATTGATATAAACATTCATTTCTTGTTGGGTCATTAAAAGAATCTGGCCTAATTCCAGCGGTAGACTATATGACAGGCAGTTACATACATACTTTGTGCTCCTCTGACACGATTTTCTTATTTTTTTATGCCAAGTATTTGTTTAAAGGGCAGCTACGTGGGGCAGTAGATGAGTGCTGGGCCTGCAATGAGGAAGACTTTCTTCTTAAGTTCAAGTTTAGTCTCAGATACTTAATAGCTGTGTGACCCTGGGCAAGTCACTTTACCCTGTTTCGCTCAGTTTCCTCCTCTGTAAAATGAGCTGGAGAAGGAAATGGCAAACTACTATAGTATATTTGCAAATAAAACTCAAAAATAGACTCACAGAGAGTCCAACCAAAACAACTAAATAACAGCAAAAATTTGTTGAAAACTTTGTTTCATAAAGCTTGGAAATTAAATATTTACTATAGTGTCAACTATTAAAATCTTCATTGTTAAATTTTTATGGATGAATGTTTTTATCTGGGTTGTTGTTCAGTAAGTGTCTGAGGCCAGATTTAAACTCAGGTCTTCCTGACTGCAGGCCCAGTGTTCTATCTACTGCACTACCTAGCTACCTGTATTGGGATAACTTAGGACAGTACTTCTGTCTCTTAATAAGAGAGTGAAGTTTCAGTTTTCTGGTTGAATTCCCAAGACTGTTTTGAGATCTTTGTTATCCAGTTATCATACAGAATTTGTTATCCATTAATATATCATATATATGTATATACAAATTATAAACACAAGTATATCATTATAGGTACTATGTAATATAAATATTATATTTATAACTGTATTACTATACATGTCACTGTAGTAATAGATATAGTTACATAGTAATAAAAATTGTTTGTGAAAGATACCAGCTTCTGATATTTTCTGGCATTTAGGTGATGTTTTGCTGCAAATTCAGTAGGCGCTAAATTTTTGCATACTTAAGTGATATGTAACACAGTTCCTAGTGTTTCCTTAGGCAATTTTTATTTTTCACAATCTGAGCTTCTTAGGGATAAATGTAATTTCTAGGGCTAATGACTCTTTCCTATTGCCATCATAAACCTGTTTCTATTAAAAAGTGAAACCAAACCTATATGACTGTCATTTGTTCAATGCTTTTTTTTTTTTTTTTTTGCTAAAGAAGTATCTTGTAAGTGTTGTAAGTTAATTAAATTTATGTGGGTGGCACCCATGGAGCACCTTTAGATTCCCCTCTTCATCTTAGCCATTTTATTGGTTCCATCAAGTCTTAAATTACTTGAAGCTATCCAGTGGTTTAGACCTGTTGTTAACCTTTACTTCTCTTTGTGAACCAAGGTCTCTTTGTCTCAAATGTGTTTTGTTTTGGGTTTTTTTTGTAAATTTTATTGTTTATTGTGTACCCTGAGAACATGTCAGTCATCTTCCTGTGTGTGAGTAAATGTTCTTTTTTTCTATTGCTGACTTTGGGTGATGAACTCTTTGTTTGCTGATATTGTTCAGGTTTTTGTTTGTACAACTCAGTCTGTTGTCTGTCTTACTGTGCCAGAAATATATATTATGACTGGTATTGCACAGGTGTTAGTTGCTCTAAATGTGTTCTTTCCATTAAGTTTTGACTTTAGGATGTCAATTGCCCTTTTAACAACCTTTCTCTTTGATAACCTTGTGCTACATATTTCTTGCCTGGACAAGATCAAGGTATTTGTAAATTATCACTTTTCTTCATTGATTCACTTTGATCTCTGCATTCATTCTCAAAGTCTTCAGTCTCTGTTCTTCCTTGCTGCTTAATAAGAAATTATCCAGTTCAAGTGATATGTTGATATTGTTGGAGAAAGTTTTTGCAAGATGAACTAGTAGCTTAGTATGCTTTTCTCTATGGCCATTTAAGTTGATGTCAGGTATGATTAATTTATGAATAATTAATGTATTTCCTATGAGTCCCTCTTGACTTGAAAGCCATACTTAAGTTCTGTTTTAGGTATTATAATGTGTTTGAAGTATATCTATGTTAAGCTTCAAATATTTTCCTGGAAGAGGGTATAGTTTGTATCAGTTCTCAAGAATTATTTTGGTTGAATATTTAAAAATGTAAACAGTTTTATATATGTACATCTAATACTTGACCATTCTCAGTATGCTTGAGTCTGTTTTGATATATTTGTATTGTATGACTATAAACCAGGACTGCTGATCTGGGTAATATACTTTATGATAATTAGTAAAGGTAGCATAAATGCTATAGCCCCTTTTGGTCATTTGTTTGCTAATTATTCAGTTGCTAATGAATTACTTTTTACCTCTCCCTAATATCTCTTATCTCCCCAGACTTTTTGGCACACTGTTTTGTCTTATCACTCAAAATACTGTTATCTTTTAAGTGTTGTGCAAGTTGTGCATACCTTGTATGAAACAAATAAACACAATTAATTGGTCTATATTTGGAGAGGTCTGATATTCTCATTTTTTTGCTAATAAATGATACCTTCTATCAAGAAATGTGGGGTTAGGTTTGCATCAGAAAATGCTGGTAACATTTTTTGCTAGTAATTCATGTACAATCATGAAGCCTTTTGAAAAACAATGTGGAGCTTATCTGTCCCCTATGCTTTCCATTTTTGTAGAGAAGCTAGATTTTCAGTAACCTCCCTTGATGTAACATTTCTGTTATTTGTTACATTAACAGTACATAAGATTTCTGTTTCATGTTTGATCCAATTTGCATTTTTGTTATGTTAAACTTCTTTCAGTCATGTAAATGACCAGAAATTTTCCACATCTTTTTCAGGGGTGTTCTCTCTGTCCTCTACAGTATATACTCCACAATCTGCTGATAATATAGTTTTAAATTATTGATTTGGGCGAGGGGGGGGGGGAGAGTGCTACTTTGACTACTTGTATCCTTTTAAAAACTTTTTGGCTTTTCCTTTCAATTGCTGATGAAGAATATCAAGAATTTCTGATATGCTTTTGTTTTTTTCAGATTCCATTCTTCATGTTTCTTTTTGTTGCCTTTAGCTGAATGAAATGGTTTTTAAATTTTCTGTTGTGTGTACAAGCTAGATGCTGACATAATCTTCCAACATCCTTAATAGTTTTCTCAAGTCATTCCTGGCATTTTAACCTTTGATGCCTCTAAATGATGCTACCATTTCTCCTGTGGTCCTGTGGTCTCTGAAGAACAGTTTTCTTCATATGTAAAAAGATGCATTGAATTAATGATCTCAAAGACCGGATTTCATACCATATGATTCTACTAAGATTCTGTAGTTGTTCCCAGTATTCCAGTTAATAATTCTATATAGAAATTCTCACACCTGTCCTCAGTGTTCATTCTAGAGTTGTGGTTTTTTTTAAGCTAATTGACCTTCCTTGTCTAAACTCAGAAGTTTAGCATGACTCCTTTTCAAGATTAATTGTGTAGAAAGGGTGGGGGAATAAGAGAGTTAATTACATTTTGTTGTGAATTTGTTGCCAGCAATTCATACAGGAGGATTTAGGTGTGTGTATAGGAGCTTAATCTAATTTTACTTCCCTAATAATGTTAATTTATTATCAATGATAAGATGGATTTTCCCACTTTTATTTAGTAGACAGACTTTTGTTTGGCCACACCCCATTCCTTGGTACTGTTGTTGTTCACTCATTTCAGATGTGTCTGACTCTTTGTGAGAATTTTCTTGGCAAAGCTACTGGAGTGGTTTGCTATTTCCTTCTCCAGATTTTGCTGTGAGGAACTATAACAAATAGGGTGAAGTGACTTGCCCAGGGTTACACAGCTAGGAAGTGTCTGAGTCCAGAATTGAAATCAGGAGGATGAGTCTTCCTGACTTCAGGCCTGCTACTCTTATCTGCTGCACCACTTTACTGCCCCATTCATGGTATAAGTTCTCCCTAGACTGAGGTATATACTTTTTTAGGGAGGGGGGAACTTTTAAAAACACAGATACTTTTAATTCTTTTTTTCCAGTTCCAAATTTTCTTCCTTTTGCACCCCTCCCTAACCCATTGCGAAGGCAAGAAAAACAAAACTCATTACAGCTGTGTATAGTCAAGGAAACCAAATTTCAACATTAGCCATGTTCCCCTTTCCCATTCCCAATCTCCCCCGCCCCAAGAAAAAAAAGCAAGAAAAAGAAAGGGAGAAAAATATGCCTCGTTCTACACTCTGAGTCCATCAGTTCTCTATCTGAAGAGGGGATAGATAGCATGTTTCATCATGAGTCCTTAGGAATTGTGGTAGGTCATTGTGTTGCTAAGAGGTTACTAGGTCTTTCAGAGTTGGTTATCTTTACAATATTGCTGTTGCCATGTAGAATGTTCTCCTGGCTCTGCTCACTTCACTTTGCATCTGTTCATAGAAGGTCTTCCCAGGTTTTTCTAAAACCACCCCCTTCATCACTTCTTTCAGCACAGTAGTGTGTTATCACATTCATATGCAATAACTCATTTGGCCATTCCTCAATTGATGGGTATCCCCTCAGTTTCCAGTTTTTTGCTACAACAAAAAGAGCTTTAGCTAATTACCTTCAGTGGTCAATTTTCAGTTTTGATTTTATGAGTTAGCTAGTTTCTCATTCATTCATGCTATTGGATTGTGAAAGAATTATGCTACTGCATTTAATTTTTGTGTGATTAAAAATTATTCTAACATCTACTTTTAAGAATCTGGATTTTTATAGTGTATAAAACGAAAAAACCTTGCATATAATAGACAATAATATTTTGCTGAGCTAATACATTTTGGTTCCCTCATGTGTGCAAAATGCCACTCTGTATTAAAGTTTGATTTCTGGTCTCTCCCTCTATACAAATCTCTTCTCTTGGGTATGGTTGTAGGAGAGGAAGTCATTTTGTGTAGCAGTAAGGGAGAATATCTGAAAATCACATTCCTTAACTAGATAACTTCCTGGTTCTTTTTTTTTTCTCCCTCATTTAAAAATATTTAGGTTATAAATATTAGTTGAAACAAATAGTAAATATAACTTATTAACCCAATGCAGGTTTGAGATACTGGTTTGTAAAATTTAATTTTTTTTTCTTTTTGGAGGGCAGTTGGGGTTAAGTAACTTGCCCAAGGTCACACGGCTAGGTTTCTTTGTTTGTGTGTGTTAAGTGTCTGAGGTTGGATCTGAACTCCGGTCCTTCTGACTCCAGTGCTGGTGCTCTACTCACTGCGCCACCTAGCCACCCCTGTAAAATTTATTATAATACTAAATGTCATTCCTTTTTCTCCTTCCTTGGCTTTGTAAATTAATTTTATTTTCTGGGTTCATAGGATTTTTCTTGAAATGAAAAGGAATATTGACCAAATTCTCCAACCTATTTTATTTTCTACATCAAATGGCAAATTCCTCCCTAAATGAAGCTTTTTTTTTTTTTGTTAAATCAGTTTCCAGGGTAGGCAAGAGCCCAAATAAAAACTTTATGTATCCAAATGAGATTTTTCAGATTTTTCTTTACAGCTGACCAAGGCCTCATGAGGGCTGGACTTGGGTAATTATTCTACTTTTTGCATTCATACCTATGGGGGAGGGGTGGCCTCCAGTCTGTTTGGGTACCTACTAATGGTAGGTGGATTAGGACATCTGGAAACCATCAATAAAAATGAAAAGGTGGCTTTTTATACAGGATATGCCCCATTTCTGATGTATACCAATAATGTTTTACCAGGGTTCCTTCATTCCTAGCAGTTTTAGAGCTGTAATTGGTGAGAAATTGAGTAAACTCCATTCTTGGATCTGTGTTTGGGGATCTTTGATGTGTAGGTGGAGGCAGTGCTGTGCTCTGCTGATAAATGTTTAACCACCAGCTCCAAAAAAAGTATACAGAACCCAGTTTTGATTTTAATCTGTGTTAACATTATCTCCATCACATTTTTAAGTCTAGAAATCAACAAAATAATAAATCCCTGATTTATAGAGCTTATTTATTTCCAAGGTATAAATGCTCACACTGAAAATTAGTCATTGGATCTGGTAAGAGCAGGCTTCGGCATACCCCAGGAGAGAACCAAAACAGGAAATGGGGAGAATCATGTTCTCTCCATGGCTGACCTTTTAATTTACCAGGATAATTCACAGAGAAAGAGCTACCTGCTATTGTGGTTTGGCTGGATTCAAAGCCCAGAATTTTTTCTGTATGTAGATGATCATTAGATCTTAAGTATTTCTTTATGGCCCAACAAATAACAAATGTGCCATTAAGTTTGTACCCAGCTTGAATTTATAATTTAACTATTGAGCCAATGTCTAGACTCCAGAGTGCACTACAGATATAGTAAATAGACTAATATTGACTCAGGGATTTTTTTTCCCCAATGCTTCATATATTGGAGGCAGGGTCTTGTACCTTATGAGATGGCAGCAGACAATTATCGGGGGCTAGAATAGACTCTAATATATTTTCATTTTGTCTTTGAAGTGGGGTGAGGATGGAGGAGGTTCTGCATGGCAGAGGAGAGAATAAGAAAGAGAAAGGTAGTTCTCATAACCTCTACTTAGGATCTCACCCCTTTTTCTCCAGAGGATATGAATTCTTAGACCCTTAGAGCCTTTATCTGCTGACTTCTAAGAGGACCATTGAGTACATAATGAAGTATAGATTACTGGTGGAGTTACATCAGGAAACTAAATTTACCTTGAATTTAAATCAGTAAACAATTTAAAAACTTTACTTCTGATCACTTAATAAACGTATAGAATTATCTCACTATTGTATTGTTACTATGGTGATACTAAATAACCAAGAAGTTATTTCTGTCTTTTTAATAAGTTCTTATTGACCTTTTTTTTTTAACATTTTAATTTTCCCTAGTGTTCTTTCCTTTATACCTCCCATCTAGAGAGCTATTCCATATAATGTAATATTTTTAATGACAAAAAAAAGAGGTAACAAATCAGCATAATTGACCAATAATATCAGGAAAATGTATGTAGTGGACCACATTTGTTGACCCTTCTACTAATGCTGGAGGGTGGGATAAGGATATCTTCTCAAATTTATTCATTCAAGTCTTGCTTGTTTTTCTTTATCATTATGTTCAGTTTTGATTTTTATGTGAGTGTTGGGGCTTCTTTCCATTTTATATTGTTATAGTTCTTGTGTTTATTGTTTTCTTAACTCTGCTTACTTAATCTTGTATCAGTTAAGATAGAAAACTTTCTCTATAGTCAACATATTCATTGTTTCTTATTGTACAGTAACATGCCATTTCATTCATGTAGCACTGTTTGTTTAGCCATTCCCCAGTGTTTGGGCAGCTACTTTTTTCCAGTGCATTGCTGTCACAAAAAGGTTTGTTGCTTACTGAGGCTTTCTCCCTATCCATGACTTACTTGAGTTATGAGCCTATTAATGGAATGTATGTGTCAGAGGGTATGAGTATTTTTAGTCGTTTTATGTGTTTAATTTCAAGTTGTTTTCCAAAATGTTTTCAGAGATTAATAACTCCTCCAACAATACACTGATGTATCTATCTTCCTATTTAACATTGACTATCTGAATATTTTATCAAATATTGGTTAAATATTTGACTAATAATTAATTTTGCTAAATCTTACTTATTTTTTCCTAGGGCCCCTTGGTTATGAATGTGCTTCAGTTTTATAATGCCTCCTGCTATGGCAGACGTCCTTGACATTTGGGCTGTGGATTCTCAGATAGCATCAGATGGCTCCATTCCTGTGGATTTCTTATTGCCCACTGGGATCTATATCCAATTGGAAGTACCTCGGGAAGCCACTATTTCTAATATTAAACAGGTATGTTAACAGATGGTATTAAAAAAATTATTCTGACTGTAACAAACACCCAAAAAAAGCATTTCATATTCATAGTGGAACAGAAAGGATTGTACTTGGAACTGTAGATCTCTGTTATATATAGCTTGCTTTTCTTTTTAAGGTATATAATATATTCAGCCTGTAGCTTTCAGAACTATTCTGCTTGTTTGTGCTACTTTCTGGATTTCCTTCTGCATTAAAAAAAATCATCTCAGTTGACTCTCTTATCTTTTACTTAATTTTTTTGGCTGCTTTATTGAACCTCCCTGTCCCTTTTCAAATTGGAGGAAAAAATACCCCCAAGCCCCACCAAGCTCTTTATAACAATTAAGAATAGTCAATCAATGGCGTGGCTACAGTGGTGCAGTGAATAGAACACCAGCCCTGGAGTCAGGAGGACCTGAGTTCAAATCCAGCCTCAGACACTTAACACTTACTAGCCAAGTGACCTTGGGCAAGTCACCTAACCCCAATTGCCCTGCTCTTCCCCCTTCCAAAAAAAAAAGGCAAAAAAAGAGAATAGTCAAGCAAAACAAGTTCATATCTTAGGTATGTTCCCAAATTCTATAACCAGGTACTTATTTTAGGACCTTTCTGCTGTATTCGCTTATTGTTTAATTCAATTCAGTAAACATTTATTAAGTACCTCTGTGCCAGGTATATTGCTAAGTTCTGGGGATACAAATACGAAAAAGAGACAGTTCTTGCCTTCAAGGAGCTTACAATCTAAAGGAAGAAAACAACACAGAAAAGGAAACTGAAAAGCAGGGGAGAAGGGAAACAAGAATATGTTGTTCGATGGAGTGAACAGGAAGATTGTGAGCCCCATTATAAAGGAAGGCTTTGGGAAGACTTTTGGGAAGTACTTCTAGCCTTCCACTTAGAAGGGAAACAAGGCTGAGGCTGAGTTGAGTAAGTGTTGAGTGTCAGAACCTAATTTATTCTTTGTGGTATTGAGATTTCAAGTGATAATATACTTTATTAAAGAGAGATGCTTTGGGATGGCAGATGGAGAGTTGACCTTAAGACCAGGAAAACATGACACATACTGACTATGTGACCCTAAAGAAGTAATTTCATCAGTGTGCTGGTCAACCCTTTAAGTCTATAATTACAGGAAAGGTCCTGACCTTCATTGGTAGAAGGAGCTTTATATGGAAGTTCTTTATGTCAAAGAAATAACAAGTCTAGTCGTTATTTTCTATCTAATGTATTAAAACTAATTAAAAAAGAGAATAAAGGTAAATAAAAGTAAAACTGAATAAAACAAGAATATCTGAAATTAAAGGCTATAGTGTGTAAACATGAGGGGAAAAGGAGAAAACTTTAGATAAATGTCAGACTGATATTCATTCCACTAAAATTGTTATTGAGCACATCGTATGTAATATGCTCTCTACTCAGTTATATAATTGATATTGTTAGGAAATAAGAGATTCATAGGGTTTAGGACTGGAGGTCACATTTAGGATCATCTGGAACAACCTCCTCATTTTTCAGATGGGACGAGACCATGAAGGCTGAGAGATTAACTTATGTTATTGAAGTGGTGATTAAGCAAAGCTAGGATTTTAATGGTTTTTCAGGCTCCAGGACCAATGTTCTATTTACTATATCACACTGTTTTACATCATCGTAACCCTTGAGAAATTTAGTGATAAAGCTAATACAAATGAAACAATTAGAAAATAATACAACATAACTTTGACCATGCTGAAATTGGATAGTAAAGATAAAAAATAGTAATTAAATTTTTATTCTTATTAAAACAATGACCATTTCACACGTGGAGATAATCCCAGTTATAAGTTGTTTGAAGTGATTAGTCACAGACCTCAGTGGTTGGAGAAATGTTAAGTACTCATGGGTAGATCAAACCAATATAATAAAAATGACAGCACTTCCTAAATTAATTTATATGTTCAGTGCTCTACTGCTCAAACTCAAAGGAAGGCCAAAACATTAATTATCTCTGTCCTCCGAGAATTCACATTCTAATGAGGGGAGGGAAGAGAACAACACAGAAATCACCATTTAATTCAAAATCTACTAAAAGTAGATAAATTATTAACTAAAGGCAGAGGCATTCTGTCATAAAGGAATTGCTAAACAAATTGTAATTTCTGAATGTAATGGAATGTTCATGTGCCAAAAGAAATGATGAAATGGACATTTACAGAGGAAACTGAGAAGAACTCTTTGAGCTGATAAAAGTGAAATAAGCAGAAGAACTTATACCATGATAACACTTTAGAGAAAAATGACTCGGAAAGACTTTAGCATTCCTATCAGCACAATTATAAACCATGAATCTAAAAGCATGAAGATAAAACATGCCCCCCGATAGGTGATCAACTTGAGATTTAGAAAGAATTAGACATTTTTTGGATATGGTTAATATGGGATTATATGACTTGAGGACTGTATTTTTCTTTTTCCCCCCATTTTTAATTTGCTCAAGGTAATGGAATGAGGGACAAAGTAATAAAAAAAATACTACTTAATTGAAATAAAAGTCTAAAAACTGAAAAGATCAGTCAAAATATTTCTGCATAAAAAAGATTTGATATTTTATTTGTATCCAGATGATGAACCGTGAACTGCAAAATACTATATGAGCATTGTCCTTGGACTTCTGTATTCAGATTATTTGATTACTAAATGGCTGTTGATTTCTTAAATTTTGTTACTTTGAATAGGATTTTAGAGCCCAGGGTCACACAACTAATAAATGTCGAGTATCTGAGGCTGGACTTGAACTCAGGTCCTCCTGTTGCTCTATCCACAGCACCACCTAGCTGCCCCAATATTGATTCTTAAGGGTGATGAAATAGCTTATTTTGGATATTAGTGCATGGGTAACTGATGCTTTGTTTTTTCAGTTTATTATGCCTTTTGAAAATTCTAGTACATAGTAACAAAAATACTTCATTTCAGATTCCATTTTTTTTCCATCTGTTTTTAACCAAAAGCAGGTTTGGGGGCTTTTTTCCACTTTCATTTACTTTACATTCATCATATATGAAGATGTTTTTGATAGCAACTTAAGCTACTTAAAAAAAGATGTTACTTATCTAGTATCATAGGGCAATAAGGTATTCTATATAAGTTAATAGAGAAATTTCATACAAAATTAATTTTTATAGTTCATGAAACTATATTATCAAGATGAGTAGAGCAGGGAAAAGAAAGGGTGGAATCTGAGCAAAGCAAGATTAATGACTGTCTTATTATACTCATTTTCTTACATTGGTGAACAACACACCCAGCAAGTAGATACCTAGTCTTTGATTAAAGAGTTCCAGTGCTTTTGTGCATCTTGTTTTTTGTGCAGTCCTAACTATTAGAAATCATACAGCGTTTCAGTCTCCTTACTAAACTGTAGTGCCTAAAACTTTATATAATACTTTAGATTGGGGTTTCATAAACTTTTTCTACTTGCTACCTCCATTGCTTCTTAAACTGTGGGTCGCAACCCCATAGTCTGTGTAGTTTGATACCAGAGGTCAGAGGTGCAGTCACCTCCCATGTTCTATATACTAGGTCCCTCTTGTGGTTGTGTGGTTTGTCCTTTGTTCTTGAAGAGGGCCATGACATCAGGAAGATGATGCCATGATTTGCAAGTAAAATGGATTTGAGTGAGGATGGGCTGTGCAAAGTCACCAGGCTCACTTTGTCCTCCAGAGTCCTCTGGGTCCAATAGCCAGATACAGATGAGGATGATTAGAGATGGCCCAGGATGTAGTGGGAGATCTTGACCTTTTTAAGCTGAGGTCTTTTAGAGTTCTCACTTTGACTGAGACAACATCCATATAGTGATTAAGGCTGTTTAAGAAGTGAGCCAAGGAGACTTTGCCCCTTCGGAGCCAAGATGGTGGAGTAGAAACAGTGCGTCCAAGCCACTCTCCCCCAAGATCACCTCCAAACTATGTAAAAGGGGACTCTGAACAACTTCTGGAGCCCCAGCACCCACAGAATGACACAGAGAAGCTAACCTCCCGCTGAGGACAGCCCAGCAGCCCTGCAGGAAGGACCAGCACAGCACTCTGGGAGCTGGCAGTGCAGCGAGCCGAGCACAGGTCCGCCTGAGTCACGGTTTTAGCCCCAGGGCGGCCGGGCCAGCAGCCGGCTGGAGGGACGCCAGAACACCAGCAGATGTGGTGATTCCAGAATTATCAACATAGACATGCCTAGGACAAAGTGAAAGGTTAGTGCCCTATGGACTTTGGGACCAGTATTTGGGGAACGCGTTGGCTTCCTCCCCTGGGGTCTAGAAGCCACTGAGGAGACACGCCATTTTGTAGTTTTCAGAGGCAGCTCCAGCTCCTGGCCTGTGAACTGTAGGGGGATCCAGTGATCAGTCTTGGGGGGTAATCGCTCTTGCTTTAATCTCCCTGGATCTGGATTGTGATCTGGGGTGGACGTCGTGGGTGGGTTTCCAGCTTGCCAGAAATGGAAATTGTCCCCCATGCGTTCGGGACGAAAGTTCCCCTGTCTGGCGGCAGAGCCATAGTGTGGCAACAAGCCCAAAAGTCATGTAATTAAATGGCAACATGCCAAGGCAAAGGAAACAAATCAAACAAAAATGCAACCTTAGACTCCTACTTTGGGGACAAAGAGGATCGAAGAATGGAACAGTCAGAGGACTGTGAGGTCAGAAATGCTGTTCCAAAAGCCCCAAAGGAAAATATGAGTGGGTTAGAGGCCATAGAGGACCTTAAGAAGGACTTTAAAAATCAAATAAGAGAAGTAGAGGAAAAATTAGAAAGAGAAATGAGAAGGATGCAGGAAAAGTATGAAATGAGGGTCAACAGCCTGACTGAGGAAAACAACACCTTAAAAAATAGACTGAATCAAATGGCAAAGGAGGCCCAAAAGGGCAATGAGGAGAAGAATGCCTTAAAAAGTCGAATTTGCCAGATGGAAAAAGAATCTCAAAAGTTCACTAAGGAAATTCATTCCCTCAGAGTTAGACTGGAGCAAATGGAAGCTAATGACTTTATGAGAAATCAAGATGCTGTTAAACAGATCCAAATAAATGAAAGAATAGAAGGCAATGTGAAATATCTCGTGGGAAAAACCACAGACCTGGAAAATAGATCCAGGAGAGACAATATAAAAATTATTGGACTACCTGAAAGCCATGATCAAAGAAAGAACCTAGAAATCACCCTTCAAGAAATTCTCAAGGAAAACTGCCCTGATGTTTTAGATCCAGAGGGCAAAATAGAGGTTGAAAGAATCCACAGATCACCTCCTAAAAAGATCCCAAAAAGAAAACTCCCAGGAATATTATAGCCAGGTTCCAGAATCCCCAGATCAAGGAGAAAATACTACAAGCAGCCAGGAAGAAACAATTTCAATATTGTGGAAACACAATCAGATTAGCACAGGACCTGGCAGCTTCTACACGGAGGGATCAAAGGGCATGGAATATGATATTCCAGAGGGCAAAAGAGCTGGGACTGAACCCAAGGGTCACCTACCCAGCAAAACTGAGTATTTTGTTTCAGGGGAAAATATGGTCATTCAGTGGAATAGAAGGCTTTCAAGCATTCTTGAGGAAAAAACCAGAGTTGAATAGAAAATTTGACATCCAGACACAAGAAGCAAGAGATGCCTGAGAAGGTAATCAGGGAAAAGAAATTAAAAGGAACTTATCAGAGTTGAACTATTTACATTCCTATATGGAAAAACAATAACTGACTGATGAAATCTTTCTCAGTATGAAAATAATGGAAGAAGGGTGTATGGTCATATGAATACGTATGTGAATGTGTGTATATATGTTTACAGTTATATATGGATAGAGGGCATAGGTTGAATTTGTTGGGAAGGGAGGATACTCAAGAGGTGAAATTATGAGGTGAGAGAGGAAAGTGGCAAGAGGAGATGGGGAGAGACAGGGTAGGGTAAACTATCTCATGTAGAAGAAACAAGGGGAAGTGGCTGCAAGGGAGGGGAAGAATAGGAAGGCAAAAAGGCAAAACCATATTCTCATTGAATTTGGTTGAGGGAGAGAATGGCATACATACTAAATGGGATATCTCAACCTGCAGCAGAGTGGGGGGAAGGGGGATGAGAGGAGGGATGATGGATGGGAGGGCATCCTTGGGGGGAAGGGAGGTTGGAAGTACCCACTATAGAAGAGGGACAGAATCAAGTAGGGAATGGACCAGGTGGGGGGAGGGGGTGGGATGAGTGGGAGGGAATTATAAGCAGCCTTGTACAATATATCTACTGTGGCAATGTTTTGCATAGCTAGACATGTACAACATATACTGAATTACTTATCTTCCCAGAGGGAATGGGTGCCAAGGGAGGAAAGGAATGGATCTGAAATTCGAGGTCTTAAAATTAAATGTTTCAAATATATACAAATACTATTGTTAATACTCTTTTGCTTGTAATTGGGAGATAAGATGTGCAGGCATTGGAGCACAGAGAGTCACCTTCCTCTAATGGAAAAGTCGAAGGGGGTATGGGAGAAGATATGGGAGAGAGCAGATTGGAGGAAGCGATATCTTGTGGGACTGCTATTCTGGGAGAGTGGGTAGGGGAAAAACGGGGGAAAATAATTATAACTCAAAATCTGGCAGAAATGAATGATGTAAAACAGAAGCTAATAAAGCATTTGTTTAAAAAAAAAACTGAGCCAAGGGATGACCTCTTTAATTAAAAAAAAAAAGTCTCTCTTAATACTATATATGATTACACTTTTTGACTTCCATGTCTGTCCCAATGATAACTAATATCATATCCAGAATCTGTTTAAACCTCTTGACTTTTTTTTAAAAAAAGGATTGAAATTTCTATTCATTTATGTCTATAATTTTTTTTCACACAAACTGTATTTAACCAGGGTTAACTTCTATTTTGTACTTAGGAAATTGGGTTTTTTTGGAGCCCAAACTGTGATGCTTTTGGTTTAATTTAATATTTGGTATTATATGGCTAAGTGGTATAAATCTGAGTGCTAGCACTATTTCACAAAATTTCAGACTAGGAAAGAACCCCAAAAGTCATTCTGTCCAGAACAAGGATCTCTTATGCAGCATGCTCAGTCATGCTATCTATTAGCTTTTCCTTGAAGTCCTCCAATGAAGCAGACCTCATTACCTCCCAAAGTAATCCCTTCCAGTTTTATATATCTCTAATTGTTAGGGAGTTTCACTTATATCAAATACGCACTTGCCTCTTCACAACTTCCATCCATTTCTCTTTTATTGTACTTTGGAGCCAAGCATTACTAACGTAATCTCTCTTCTTCATGAAGCCATTCAGATACTTGAATACAGCTTTCATGTTCCTGCTTAAGTTTAGTTCTAGTCTCCATGGTATACAGTGCTATTCTTAACTAGATATCATAGGTCATGATTTTGAGACCCTTCCCTAAATTAGTTGTCCTCTTTTGTAACCTTTCCTGCTTCTCAATATACTTCTTAAAGGATAATGCCTAGAATGGAGCATAATGGCCTTGATGTGGCCAAGGGAGAATATAATAGACACTAGGCCTAAAATTAAGTTTGCATTAGCTGATTACTCATTTGGAGTAATTGGAGCACATTTTCTTATCAATGCTATGTTGGTCTCACTGACTAGGGTTATATTAATTTGATTTCCAGGTCAGGCCCACCCACAAAAAAGCCCCACTAACTTGTCATGTGTAATACTAATGGTGCTGTTTTATCTTCATCTAATCACACTGCTGCTGTTAGGAGAAAGTTAAAACAGCAGTACCTGTCTTGCCCAAGTAATGCTGAGCAGTTTCTTTGTTAAGGGCAAGGACGGAGGAAGAAAGGAAAGGTTGGCTAGTTACTTAATTCTCTTAATATTTATGAGAATGGGGCAGGTAGGTAGCGCCGTGGATAGAGCATCTGGAGTCAGGAGGCTCTGAGTTTAAATCTGTCCTCAAACACTTGACACGTCTTAACTGTGTGACCCTGGGCAAGTCACTTAACCCTGATTGCCTCATGTGTGTTGTGCCCTGCCTCCTCTCCCCGCCCCCTACATGAGAATAGAAACTTTATCCATGTGCTTGTACATCTATAAAAGAAAGGCATTCCTTTTTACATCTCTGTGTTTAAAAGTAGGCATCCATCTAGGCCTGTCATAATCCAGGTATTCGGAATTGATTATCTGAAAGCTCTACTTTAGGTTTTCTTAATTAATGAAAAACTGTCACTTTCTTAGGGTTCCAGACTTGGGCTGTGCATTTTTTACATATTTATAAATTCAAAATTGCCTATCATCTTACCTTAGTAAATATTTATTAAATGTCTATTGTGAACCAGGCACTGTGCTAAGCATTGGCTATGCAAAAAGAGACTAGTGATGGTCTCTGCCATTCAGGAGCTTACAACCTAATGGAACAATATATCTGAGGCAATATCCTCAAAACATTTTTAGGTTATATTTTATATAGGTTACCATGGGACGTGGACTTTATTGGAGGTCCAGTTTGTGGCTAAACACTAGATTTGGAGTCATGCAGCCTAGGCTTGAATCCTGACTCTTCCTACCTGTATGACCCAGCAGAACATTACACTTTTCTGGCCCTCAGTTTCCTCATCTATAAAATGAGGGAATTGGAATAGGTGATTTCCATGGTCACTCGTAGTTCATAATCTGTTATACTAGGATCTTCTATAAAATACTTACTCTGATATTTCAGTAAGTATGTGACTGTATGAAGTTGGTATTTTTTTTAGCAACAGATTTTAACCCATTCACTACTTCTCATTCTGTGCATCTGTGACTCCCTGTTACTTCTCCATGGGGGACTTAGACATGCTAGAAGCCTTCCTCAGCCCCCTCAGTATCACGTGTATGTTAAAAGAGTATATGGCTGTTCACTGGTTATTCCTCCTCTCATTTTGTGAGAATCCTCCCTTCTTTTCCACGTGTATTTTCTTTGTTCAGTTCTTTGTTGGTAACATATCCTTTTTATGACTACCATGTCATACTCCACATGCTATTTGCTGTTCTGATGACTTGTACTTTTAATTAATTCTGCACAGACTGTGGTATTTCATAACTTTGTATCCTCTCCATTACTCAAGAAAGGCAGGTATTAGACATTTTTTTTTATTCCTTTCTCACTATATGCTCCCTTAATTCTTTATATACTCTGGGATTTAGCCCTGCTCCTCTACGGGAACTGTTCTGTGAAAGTTACCAGTGCCTTCCTAATTGTCAAATCTAGTGATTTTTTTTTCATTCTTTATACTCCTTGAGTTCTTTTTATCATTTAACTATCCCACTTATGTCTGTCTAGTGAAGTATACTCTCTTCCTTTTGTTTCAGGAATACCTCATTCTCTAGGTTTTCTTCCTCTTTTCTATAACTACCCTTTTTTTTTTCTTGCTCATCTAAGGTAGGTGCTTCTCAAATTCCTCTGTATGATCTCTGCTCTCTCCCTACATTCTTATTCCTAACAATTTAATTCTCACTCATAGCTTTGCAGAATGCCAGATATAGATTTTCAGGTCTTCATTTTATGTTTTTGAGGGATGCAATAAGATAAATAAATTGTCTTAGTAAGATTAATAGTAGAGCCAATCTTCTTGAATAGTTAGGAGGCTTTTGTAGCAATTCAGCCATGAGTTAATATTAGGTTGAGGATAGTGGCAGTGGAAACTGAAAGAAAGAAATAAATCAGAGATCAGTCAACAGACATTTATTGAATATTTCCTACACCCCTAGGGAAATAGAAAGAACAGTCTTTTATTAAGCACCTACTATGTGCCAGGCATTGTGCTTAGAACTTTACACATATTAACTCATTTGATCCTCAAGACAACTGAGGTAGGTGCTATTATGATTTTCATTTACAGTTGAGAGAACTGAGGCAAATATTGGTTAATGGACTTGCCCTGGTTTACACAGCTAGTGTTTAAGGCCAGAAAGAAAGGCAAAAACATGGTCCCTGCTCTCAAAGACCTCACATTCTAATGGAAGAGATGGGTAACTATATGCATATAGAATACATAAGAAAGGGGCACTGGAGAAGGAAGACCAGGAAGGATTTCTTGTAGAATTATATTTGAGTCTTGAAGTAGGTCACAGAGTCCACAGGGCAGTAATGAGGAGGGAGAGTATTCCAGGCATATATAAAAAGGCACAGAGTCCAGTGATAGAGTGTTTTTTAGCATTTGCAAGTAGGACAGTGTCACTATATTGTTTTTGTAAGAGAGTAAAGTGTAAGAAGTCTGGAAATATATTAGGCCTTTACATTGCCAAACAGAGGACTTTATATTTGATCCCAGAGGGAATAGAGAGCCACTAGAGATTATTGAGTGGGTGAAGTCACATTGTCATATCTATGCTTTAGGAAGTTTATACTGGCATCTGGATGGAGGTTGAGTTGGAGTAGTAAAAGACTTGAGGTAGGGAGATCAACCAGAAGGCTAGTGCAATAGTCTAGGCATTAAGCAATCAGTGCCTACACTGGGGGCGGTAACTGTGTGAGTAATAGAAGGAAAAGGGACATAAAGGAAAGATATTGTAAAAGTAGAAATTATAATACTTGACAACATAATGAATTACATAGGTTTTGTATGAGATGACACAAAGGTTGTGAGTATGAGTGACTGGGAGCATGATGATGCCTTTGCCATTAGGAAATTAAAGAGGGGAAAGGGTGTGGATAGAAAGTTAATGAGTTCCCATTTTGCTATATTGTTTGAGAACTTTTCAGGCTATCCAGTTTGAATTGTCCAAAAGGTAGTTGGTAATGGGAGACTGAAGCTCAGGAGAGAGTTTAGGGTTAAATATATCGAGCTGGTAATCAAGTCATCTCCATAGGGAGGATCATTGAAGCTGATTAGAGAGGACAGAAGGCAGGTCAGGGCAGTCCCTTGGGGGTAAGAGACTGACAATTAATAGGTGTGACTTAGATGGATATCTAGGAAAGGAGACTGAGAAAAATTGGTTAGACAAGTAGGGGGACCAGGAGAAAGAGCAGACTCACAATAATTTAGAGAAGGGACAATTCCCAAGTAGGGAGAGACATCAACAGTATCCAGAGTAGCAAGTGGGTCAAGAAGGATGAGAATCGAATAAAGGCCATTAGATTTGGTCATTAATGGTTCATTGATAAGTTTGGAGAGAACAGTTTCAGTTGATTAATGAGGTCAGAAATCTGATCAAAGAGGGAGAGATGAAGAAGTGATGGCAACTACTCTGTATGACTTACTCATAAGTAGGGGACTAGAGACATGACAGATAGCAGGGGTGGACAGATCTAGTGTTTTTGTTTGACATGGGAATCTCTTTGTTGTTTTTGTAGGTAGCAGGGAAAGAATCAGTAGATAGGAGAGACTGAAGATTAGAGAGACAGTGGGTATGGTAGAAGGTTCAATCTGTTGGGGAAGATAGGAAGGGCTGACATCAGGGATACCTGAAGATAGGTTTCCCTTGTCAAGGAGAAAAGTTAGCTCATAATTTGAAAGGGAGTGAAGAAGATAGTGGGAGAAAAGGTTTTAATGACATGAGATGAGGAAGAGGGGAGAAGGGGCTCTCAATGACATCTGGTAATATTTGAAGCAAAATCCTCACCTGAAGAGGGGTTTGAGGAAAGAGGATAATGTTTGGAAAAAGCTGTTGTGTCAAGTGGTATAGTGAATTTATCAGAGAGGTGTAAAAGGATGGTCTCATTTTAGTGAGGGCCAAGATGAGATAATGTAACATAAATTTGTAGCGGACTAGTTGGCAGAGTTTTGTGATTTTCTTCAACTCCAGCAGCAGGAGGCTGTAATCCAAGCAACCTTAGTGCAAGGATTGATCAGTGATCAGAGACGGGGCCAACCTAGGTCAGTGGTTTTGAGTAGATAGAAGATGTCAGAAGAAAGAGATGTATCAATATTAATTCAAGATTTGACAGTGGGTGAGAGGAGCCAAGGATTCAAAAAATAATATAATTTCTTGTTTTAAACAAGATGTATCTATTTGGGGATCAACAGGTTCTTCAAATTTAGAGGGCTAAAAGGCTTTAGATGGGGGTCATTGGGTTCAGTGGGGATTACAAATCCAGAACTCTTCTGTTATACCACACTGCCTATTTATTGAATTTTGGTGCTTATGACTTGAAAAATTAAATCATTCTCTTATTTTTTTAAATTTGCTATGTTTTACCTAATGAACATAAGTACATAAATGTTGTAGTTAAAAAAAAAATCATTGGCAAGAATTAGCCAAACGAGATGGAGAATTGATTTTGTTGCTCTGTGTATCAAAATTTGAATCTTTTTTGGTAGCTTGTTACAGTAACCAGTGTCTTAGTGGCATCAGGTCTTTCATGGTTGGAGGGAGAATAATTGGCTAAAACAGACGTCTGTGAAAGAACTGAACCAAGTTTCTTTTTCTTGGTTTCTGGAATTGGCTCTTGCTAGTTTTGAAAGAGATGATAAGATCTCTTTCTCATTTTCTTGCCCTGTTAGTATCATTAGTTTATATCAATAGCATTAGCTTCTCCCTCCAATCATGAAAGGTGTAACTAATCTGAAAATAAAGATATGTAATTTTATTTTTTAAAGCAATTGGGGTTAAGTAACTTGCTCAAGATTACACGGCTAGTTATTTATATGTGGGTGCTAAATAACTGAGGCCGGAACCAATCCCGGGTCCTTCCAACTCAGGGGCCGGTGCTCTTACTCACTGCTCCACCTAGCCACCCCTGTAATTTTATTTTTATTTTGTTGTGCGTCAATTTGCTATAACTCAATTTATTCATTCCCCTAAAAGAAAATTGCGTAATTAAAAACTATAGGTCTTTTGGGAAAATGGTATTAAAAGGTCGCAATGCTATAAAAACTTTGTCAGTGACATAAAAAAGATAAGAACCTTTATAATGGTAGCAGAGTTTCATATGTAGTAAATTGTTAAGAAATATATAAGTACTACAATAAATCATGGCAGATTTCAGAGGCTGCTGACCATGGCTGCCCTGAGTGTGAGGGAAGGGGCCTAGCTAGAAGGGGTACTGTATGGACAGCATTTCTGATCACAGCTCCTACCATGTCAGAAGATACACAATAAATATGGCACTTTGCCTTTAAAAAAACCTGAAGTTTGCTTGTGGAAATGGTCTTTGGAAGCATCACAGCTTGTGAGCTATTGTGAAGTGGTACAGATTTCTGCATTCTCAATGTTGCAGGGAAGAAATTGTGTATATGCACACTCTAAATTCAAGTTATGCTCAAATTTTTCTTGTATTTATCAATTGTGGGACAAATTTACATTTTCAAAACAAGTGTTGTAGCAGAACTGACTGTATGTTTGTCTAATTATTACTTGCAGATGCTATGGAAGCAAGCTCACAGTTACCCTATGTTTAACCTTCTTATGGAAATTGACTCTTATATGTTTGCATGTGTGAACCAAACTGCTGTTTATGAGGAGCTTGAAGATGAAACAAGAAGACTCTGTGATGTCAGACCTTTTCTTCCAGTTCTCAAAGTGGTGACCAGAAATTGTGACCCAGGGGAAAAATTAGACTCCAAAATTGGAATTCTTATAGGAAAAGGTAATGTTTATCTTAGTGTTGAGGCTTTTGTTTGTTTTCCTATTATGTGGGAAATGATTAATATCATAAATATGTGGAAAGGTATCCATTATATACATACATATAAATATATATGTAGAAATACATGTAATGTATGGGTGTTTTTATTAAGTCAGGTAATTATGAATAAACCTTTAGCATCAATTCTTGTGAGGTAATTATCATTACTTTACTAAACTTTTTAGCTTTTTCTCAGCCAAAGATTCTTACTAATATTGATCTGATTTTAACACTAAATTGTATTCTAATTTCTACAGACTAATTAGGCAGAGTAATTGACAAATGGTAACACAGTGTACCTTATAGTTTTTTGTTCTGTGTGGATGTGTATACAAATATCTCTAGTGATCAGTGGGATTAAGAAAGACTGCCCTTACAGAGGTGGGCATGGTCTAGAGGCTAAAAGAGCCTTCGTGTTCTGAGCAGTATGGTGATTTAAATATTAAAGCAATGTTGTGATTTAAACTCATGAAACTGAGTAATGAATAAAGACTTAATTTTGGGGGCGGCTAGGTGGCACAGTGAATAGAGCACCAGCCCTGGAGTCAAGAGGACTAGCATTCAAATCCGGCCTCAGAAACTCAACACAAAAACTAGCCATGTGACCTTGGACAAGTTATTTAACCACAATTGCCCCCCAAAAAGCAAAAAAAAAAAAAAAGACAACTTTCCTAATGTTGTGGGAGGAGGGCCTGAAGTAGAAGCATAAAGGATATATTAGCTTGAACTAATTTTTAATGACCAAGACATTTTTCTCTGGAAAAGAGTTGCAAAAAAATAGATAATAATGCCTATATTGTTAGACTTGGTTGACGTGTTTGGTTTTAATGATTTTTTTCCCTCTTTCTTTTCTTTTGTTACAAGGAATGGTTCAATGGATAAGGAAGGGGTAAAGAGTATACTTGAATATTAAGGTGATATGAAAAACCAGAAGATTAAAAGTTAAAAAAAACCAATCTTTCTTGGTTTTACAGTCATGGCTTACCAAAATTTTCACAATACCTAGAAAACTTACTCTTCCCCCCCCCCCCAAACTACTATTGTATTTAATTCTTACCTAGTTCTAAGCCATTTTATTTTTGTTTTATTAATGTTTTTTATTTTTCATATATCCCATTTGTTTCCCCTTAACCTCCCTCCCTACATTGAATTCTCTCCAATGACAAAGAGAACTAGTTAACCAAAAGTGTCACAATGACCATGTATGCCACTGTATACCACATTCTGTCTCTGTAAGTCTTTTACCTCTCTACTGAAAAATGGAGGTAAGTTTCAGCCTTTGCTCTTCAGGACTGAGATTAACCATTACGATTAGAGTTCTGTTACTTTTTTTTTTTTTTTTTTTGCATTTTGGAGAGCAATTGGGGTTAAGTGACTTGCCCAAGGTCACACGGCTAGTTTTTGTGTTAAGTGTCTGAGGCCGGATTTGAGCTCAGGTCCTCCTGACTCCAGGGCCAGTGCTCTATTCACTGAACCACCTAGCCACCCCTACTTGGGCTTTTCTAATGCTTGTACTGTTTAACCTTAATTTTAAGCCTCTGACCTAAGAGTTAGAAACATAATTTCATAATTGTCTCTAATACAGTTGAGAACTGAAATTTAAATCTCCCCATCCCTAATCTCCTAATAACCCTTTATTACTTGCTATAGCACTTTATTTCTTGTAGTCATACGTGTTAAGTATATTTAGGAATCAATTTATGGATATGTTATGATGTGCATATTTAGAAATTAACAATTCATTTAAGAAACAATTCCAGTAAACTTTAGAACAGACTTTCATTCAAAAAATACTTAATAAGGCAGGAGTTACAGTTGCAGATTATGAAATGAGATAAACACAATTAGGGGCTGATGAGGTCATTCTTCCTGGTAAAACAATAAACAATTGGTAAGATTGTAACTTCTGTTTAGACTTAGGAGCAAGCTTGTTGCCTCTGCCTAGACCCACAAGAAGACAATGAAATCTTTACTGATACAACTGAACTAACTAGTCTAAAAATATGCTTTCCTGAAAGTTGATCTGCCTGATCATTTTATTTTTATAATGGTCAGTATAATTTTAAGTTCATCATTTAGTAATATCTGTATCTCTGTACATTCCAGCAGAGATACTATGAGAGTCTTGATCAAAACATTTTCATAAATCTTTTTTCAAAGGCTTTTTCAGTTTTGTTTTTTTCTTGAACAAGACCTTCATTTCCTCTGCTCCAGCTTTTATTGTGAAATCTGTTATAAGAGAGTTGTAAGAAACGTATGCTTATAGATACTAATTTTAGTCAAGAAATACTTATTGCTAGTTTTTTTAACCTAGAAAATATTCTATGACAGGTTTTTAAAACTGCACTATGTTTAAATCTACAAAACAGTCCTACCCAACTCTTGTTAGTAGGTGTATAAGAAATGTATTAATAAATTAAATCCTTCAGCTTGTAATTCAGTGATCTCTCTTTTTACAAGTTTTCTGATTATGTTGGTAGTATAAAAAAGTCTCTTGGTGAGTCTTCCTTTTTTATGAAGAGCAACCTTGTTTAAGCTAGACCAAAGGATTTTTGGTGGGGCTATCAACAAATTCCTAAGTATTTTACTTCCCTTCCCTGGGCCGCCTCCACTGGTGTGTGTGTGTGTGTGTGTGTGTGTGTGTGTGTGTGTGTGTGTGTGTGTGTGTGTGGTTGGTTTTTTTTGCTAAAATTTCCCTTATTTATTTTTTCCCAATTTATTTATTTTTAGTTTTCAACATTCATTTCCACCAGATTTTGAGTTAGATTTTTCTCTGAGTCTTTCCCCTCTCCCCCACCCCAAAATAGCAAGCCTGCTGAATACCCCTTCCCCCAATCTGTTCTCTCTTATATCCTTCTCCCCCCCCCGCCAACTTTCTAGTAGGACAAGATGGATTTCTATACCCTGGGGTCTGTATATCTTATTTCCCAGTTACCTGTAAAAAAAAAAAAAAAACAATTTTTAAAAAACCATTTGTTTTTAAAATTTTGAGTTCCAGATTTTTTCCCCTTCTTCCCTGGTCACCTACCCCCACTGGGAAGATAAACAATTCAATATAGGTTGTACATGTGTAGTTACACAAAACATTTCCATAGTAGTTATATTGTGAAAGACTTCCATCCTATCCTGACCCCCAATTATTTTATTTTCTCCTTTGACCTTGTCCCTTTCCAAAAGTGCTTGCTTCTGACTACACTCTCCCCCAATCTGCCCTCCCTTCTATCATCCCCACTCTTATCCCCTTCCACGCTGTTTTCCTATAGGGTAAGATACCCAATTGAATGTGTATGTTATTCCCTCCTTAAGCCAACTTCAATGATAATCAGGTTGTCACATTCCCTTTCACCTTCCTGCTCTTTTCCTCCATTGTAACAGTTTTCTCTTCCTTCTTTTATATGAGATGATTTACCCTGACTTATCTCTCCCTTTCTCCTTATCCCAACAAATTCTTCTCATTTCTTAATTTTATTTTTTTAGATATCATCCCTTCATATTCAACTAATCCTGTGCCCTTTGTCTATGTATACATGTACATACATATGTCCACACTCACATATATGTATATATACATATATATTCCCATCAACTATCCTAGTTCAACTTTAATAAGTTTCTTATGAATTCTTTTTCCTGTTTACCTTCTCATGCTTCCCTTCTTGTAGTTGAAAGTAAAATTTTCTGCTTAGCTCTGTTTTTTTTTTTTATCAAGAATGCTTGAAAATCCTTTAATTGAATGACCATATTTTCCCCTGAAACATTATACTCAGTTTTGCTAGGTAGGTGATTCTTGGTTTTAGTCCTAGCTCCTTTGACCTCTAGAATATCGTGTTCCAAGCTCTTTAATCCCTTAATGTAGAACCTGCTAGGTCTTGTGTTATCCTGATAGTGTTTCCACAGTACTCAAATTGTTTCTTTCTGACTGCTTGCAGTATTTTCTGCTTGACCTGGGAACTTTGGAATTTGGCTATAATATTCCTAGGAGTTTATTTTGGGGATCTTTTTCAAGAGGTGATTGGTGAATTCTTTCCATTTCTATTTTGCCCTCCAGTTCTAGAATATCAGGGCAATTTTGCTTGATAATTTCTTGAAAGATGGTGTCTAGGCTTTTTTCCCCCCCCAAATCAGACCAAGGCTTTATTTGTTCATTTCTTGCATTTAAAATATTCTTCGTTGGGAGATAAGATGTTCAGGCATTGGGGCACAGAGATTCACCTTGTCCTAATGGTATAGTCGAAGGGGGTATGGGAGAAGATATGGGAGAGAGCAAATTGGATGAGGGAATATCTTGTGGGACTGCTATTCTGGGGTGGTAGGTAGGGGAGAAATGGGGAAAAAATTGTAACTCAAAATGTGGTGGAAATGAATGATGTAAACCAAAAGTTAATAAAGCATTTGTTAGAAAAATTTTTTAAAAATTTAAAAATGAATAAAAAAATATTCTTCGATGATATGTTTGGCCTGAGATTCCTTGCCATACTCCTTAACAATGCAGCTGCTGCCAACCACTTTACAGGGCTTTCCCTCTCTGTCAATTTTACAGAGGCTTATCCATTCACCCAGCTTCTTGTTGTCATCAACTTTGATCAAGTTGATTTGATGCTCAGCACATAGGGCCTCAACCAACTTTACATACATAGGTTCATCACAGTTGGAAGCAAGTACACAAAGATGGGCTTGGTGTTTGTCCAAGGCTTTGGCAACGTCACAAATCCCACGAGCTAGGCCGTTGTGGATGAGTGTAGTCTTCAGCACTTCTTGTAGATCGGTGTTAACGTCCATTACACCTCCAGCAGCAATACCTTCCTCAGCCATGGCAGTGGTTCATGGGTGAAGCTAAATCTTGAGACGCCGCCCGCCCGCTCCCCCCCCCTCCAGCTCGACTCAGCAGCAACAGAGAAAGAGCTAGGCTCTTTTTTTGATCATAGTTTTCAGGTAGTCCAGTAATTTTTAAATTATCTCTCCTGGTTCTATTTTCAAGGTCAGTGGTTTTTCCCGTGAGATATTTCACATTGCCTTCTATTTTTTCATTTGTTTGGATCTGTTTTATTATAGTATTTTGATTTCTCATGAAGTCTTTAGCTTCCAATTGGTCCAATCTAATTTTGAAGGAATTATTCTCTTCAGTGAGTTTTTGAAATTCCTTTTACATCTGGCAAATTTGGCTTTTTAAGGCATTCTCCTCATTTCCTTTTTGGGCCTCTTTTGCCATTCAAGTTAGTCTATTTTTTAAGGTGTTATTCAGTAATTTTTTGGGTCTCCTTTAGCAGGCTGTTGACTCGTTTTTCATGATTTCCTTGCATCATTCTCATTTCTCTTCCCAATTTTTTCTCCACTTCTCTTACTTGATTTTCAAAATCCTTCTTGAGCTCCTCCATGGCCTGTAATCAATTCATATTTTTCTTGGAAGCTTTTGATACAGGAGTTCTGACTTCATTGTCTTCCTCCCATTCCATGCTTGCATCCTTTTTGTCCCCAAAAAAAGGATTCTATGGTCAGTTTGTCTTCCTCTGCTAGCTCATATTGCCAGCTAGTTACTTGGCTTTTGAGCTCTTTGCCACAGTAGAACTCTGCTTCCAGAATGGAAAGAGCTTTGTCCCAAGTTTCTGGGGTTTTTGCAGCTGCTGGAGTTGTTAGGAGGGCGTCCTATCTACAGTCCCCACAAGCTCTGGCACACTGGCCACATACCCCAGGACCACCACCCAAGATTCCCATGCAAATCCAGGCAGGTTAAAGGAAGAGTGATTACCCTCTGAATGGTCGCTTGGTCCACCTACAATCTGCAGGCCAAACTGGAAGCAGCCACACAGCATTCGTGTCAACCAGTGGGCCTCTGCCACTTCTTGCCCCGGGGGCAGGGGCCAGACCATGCTCTTCAGTCCCTCCCTATTCCAACAGAGTTCCACACTGACCTTTTACTTTGCCTTTGGCATTTATGGGTTGAGAAATCTGGAAGCCACCTCCGCTGCTGGTGATTCACTTTCCTGAAGTCTGTTCCAGCTGAGGCTGGTCGGGGCCACCCTGGAGCCTGAACCCATGGCTCATGGGGAACTGTGCTCAGCTCCCAGCAAGCTGCAATAGACCTTTCCTATCGGCCTTCCAGGCTCCCTTCAGTGGGAGATTTGTTTTTCTCTGTCACTTTGTGGGTTCTGTAACCCTAATATTTGTTTAGAGTCATTTTTAAAATTTTTATTTTTTTAAAACAATTGGGGTTAAGTAACTTGCTCAAGGTTACACGGCCAGTTATTTTTGTGTGGGTGACAAGTAACTGAGGCTGGAACCCATCCCGGGTGCTCCTGACTCCTGGGCTGGTGCTCTTACTCACTGTGCCACCTAGCCTCCCCTAGAGTAATTTTTTTTACATGTATTAGAAGGGATTGGAGTGGGAGCTCACACCAAGTTTGTGCTTCTACTCCTCCATCTTGGTTCCCCTGGGCCTCCACTTTTAATCTCTCAAATGACTAGATTAGACTAAATATTCTCAGACACCTGTTCCACCTCTCAATTTCTTGATTTTATTTCAATCAGTTGTTAATAAAGTGTTTATTAAATACATACTGTGTGCTAGGTACTGAGAATAAAAATAGAATGAATGAAACACAGCCCTGTTTTCAAATATCTCAAATGCACAGACGCAGAGACTCAGGCACACATTCTGGTGTTTTATCTCATTTTATGACTGATGATTATTTGGGCAATCATGTAGAAAGAAAAACACATTTTGCTTCTAATATTTCAGAAAGACAATATGTTTATTTGGCAATTTTAATTTCTTATTGAAAGAAATTTCTTATTTCTTATTGAATTTCTTATGTTAATATAGAGGACATCCTCACAAGTCAAATTTTGTTTCACTGCCCAAATCCAAATTTTAATATTCAGTTAATTATATTTATTGGTATTTCCTGAACTGATTTATTAGAATAATCACAGACTTAAAAGAAACTAAGTGTACTTTGAAGCAGGAATGGTTCCTAATTAAATATAGAAAAGTAGGATATTTTACTCAATTGTGTGCTTAATATTTTCAGTGTATAAGTAAAGCTGCTGCTGTTTGAATCTTCAGCATACGTGCACATTACTTGAAACACTTTCAAGGCCTAACACATTATTGATAGAAATTTCCACATTGATGACTAAAGTTTGTTAATTATACAGTAGAGATAAACAGTTTTCAATAAATGAATGCTAACATCTCATAATCTGGAAATAGGTATTGAAATAACATTTCTTCCTAAGAGTTTATTTTTGTTTTGTAGATCCTTAGTGTTGGATTATACAAGTCTGTTCTTGACTAAAGTTTAAAATTATCTTTTAGGGGTGGCTAGGTGGCGCTTCACCTTTTCCAGGTGAAGTTTAACATTTTTAGTAATTTGTTCTTCATATCTGTCAAAATAGATGCTTGTTTTTCCTCCCTGGCTTTGTATATACTTTTTTGAGATAATCATACATCCACATTAACTTTCATGTGTGTATTTATCTTCCTCCTTTTGGGGGGGGGGGCAATTGGGGTCAAGTGACTTGCTCAAGGTCACATGGCTAGTTTGGGGGGGGGGTTAAGTGTGTGAGGCTGGACTTGAACTCGGGTCCTCCTGACTCCAAGGCCAGTGCTCAACTCACTGCGACACCTAGCCGCCCCTATTTATCTTCCTCTTGTACAATATAATTATTTTTGCTTGATTGACTTATTAAGTGATCATCCTATTTTGAATTTATTTAGGTCTCCATGAGTTTGATGCCCTGGAAGATCCTGAGGTGAATGAGTTCCGAAGTAAAATGCGACAGTTTAGTGAAGAAAAGATACAGTCCCTTGTGGGATTGTCTTGGATGGATTGGTTAAAGCACACTTACCCACCAGAACAAGATCCTTCTATTCCTGAAAACTTGGAAGATAAACTTTATGGTGGAAATCTTGTGGTAGCTGTACATTTTGAAAACTGCCAGGTGAGTTCATATGATTCTAATGCAACTTTTAACATTTTCACTTGGGATTGTGGTATTAACCTTGTAGGTTACTGGTAGCCCATTCATTGAATTCTCAGCATTGAAGTCAAATGAACATTATATTCCGTAATGACCTAGAAATGAGGAAAATATAATTTGAGACCATTTGTAAACTGGGCTACTTTTAGCTTATGATTTAATTACTATTGTATATATTTTTCCATTAAGATCCATATTTTTTATACATTCGTTTGCTGGGGGGGCATATTCCTATTGTTTTTGTTTTTTTTTGCGGGGGGGCGTTATTTTTGCTTTTTGGAGAGCAGTTGGGGTTAAGTGACTTGCCCAAGGTCACATGGCTAGCTTTTTGTGTTAAAATGTCTGAGGCCGGATTTGAATTCAGGTCCTCCTGACTCTAGGGCCAGTGCTCTATTCATTGTGCCACCTAGCCACCCTATTCCTATTGTTTTTGACCAATGGAGGGAACATAATACACATAAAGTGTAGAAGATAATACAAAGTCTAGCAGTGCTCTCTACTCCCTCCTCACTTCACTAGACTAAACTTTGTCATTTTACTCATTCCATGGTGCTCAGTGCTTAAAATTCATTACTTCCTGTCAGATGATTTTTACCAGTGATGCCAGACATGCCCAGACACATAAATACAAGAGAACTACATATGCTCAATCTGCTTCATGAAAATTTGCTTTAGAATGCATTTTCAAGAATTACTTGCATTATAAAAGTAGAGACAAGTCTTTACCTTGAAAATTGAATAATAAAAATAAATGTAAATAAAATTGGAAGAGTAGAGATTAACCAGTCAAGGCAAGTTTTACTCCTTTTCTTGTTGGTAGTAATTTAGTGACATCCTAACTAAGTAATCTTACTCTCCCCCGCTTAACCCCCTTGTTCCAGTCGATATCACAGTTGAGAAAATTTGAAATGGGCCTTTGAGAAATGATTTTCAAGTTCTCTGATGGTAGAAAAACAACTTCAGCAGTTCCTGTTTTACAGTAAACCAGTGATTGTATTGCTGAAGTAAAAGTAAAACCAGTTGTGGTAATTCTTAGACCAGAAAGAAAACAAGTCTTTGAAATTTTAGTTTCTGGAGCCTAAAAATTGTCTTAAATCATATGTTGCTGCTCCATTTCTTCTCCTTAGCTTCCCAGATTCATCAAATGGACTTGTGCTTAAGTATTAACTTATTCAACTGTTCTCCAATTTCTATCATTTTTCAATTTATACTGAACAGGCGGAAATTTTGATGGAAAACATAGAAACATAAGGGGGAAGTGTTTGAGTCTTTGATTTCTTTGTTCTAAAAAGATACAGATGAAACCTATTAAAAGAGGTATTTTACACACCTTATTTTTAAACTAATTTGTCTTCCTGGTTGAATAGCATCATAAAAATGCCTTTTTTCACCTAGTCTCAATTGGATTAGGAGCCTAAGGATCAATCTGATTCGACTTCCTAATGCAGTATAAGATATACCTCTACTGTATTCTTTATATATGGTCATCTAGGCCTTGCTAAAATATGTTTAGTTATAAGGAATTTTCAACTTCACAATACAGTGTTGTACAATTCTAATTGTTAGTAGATTGCTTTTTAAGATACTGGTATTAGTGAAATTTATACTAAATAGTTCTGGTCCTGGCTTTTTGCAGCTTATATCCGTCTATTCCAGCATATATAATCCATCATTATTTAAAGGTAGCCTTCTCTAATGTAAACATTTACAGCCTTGTCACCTGTTCTTTGTTTGACATGTTTCCAGATCTTGGCTCCTTAGCTCCTGATTTTTGTTCTATTTATAATGTTGTACCCGGAATTGAATATATTAATGTATATATGATTCTTCCAGTAGAGAGTATAGATGGACTGTTGCCTCCCTAGATCTAGGCACTATGCAATTGTAAATTTACCATGAATTGGAAGTAATTTTTCTTTTTACTCTCGTTGGGAAATGCTATGTTAGAGTTTATTGATATTTTTCTACTGAAAGCAGAGAAGCAAATAATGGTTAAACTCTGACATTCTTTTGTGGCAGCTTAACGTAGAAAATAATTGGAATCTCAGGGTACTTCATTTTGAATGATATTATGGCCAAAAAAAATTCAATATAAGTACAGTATTTTATTATTTAATAACTTGCTTTCCCTTTTTAAAAGGATGTATTTAGTTTCCAAGTATCTCCTAATATGAATCCTGTCAAGCTAAATGAGTTGGCAATCCGAAAACGGTTGACTGTCCATGGAAAGGAAGATGAAGTTGATCCCTATGACTATGTGCTACAAGTCAGTGGGAGACTAGAATATGTATTTGGTGATCACCCATTAATTCAGTTCCAGGTACGTAAATTGTTATAATTTAAAATCAAATATTAAACAGTTTAAAATTTATTATTTTTAAAAATACAAATTTAATAACAAATGAAATGAGCATTTGTATATCCATTGTAGAACATAGTAAGAGTATATTATATGAAACTTCAGGACTTTTAATGGGCTTCTTTTTGTTGTTCTTTTGAAGTCAGTCAGGATTGAGTGACTTGCCCAGAGTCACACAACTAATAAGTTTCTGAGGCCAGATTTGAACTCAGGTTCCCTTGATTTCAAGGCCGGTGCTCTATGCACTTCACCACCTACCTGCCACTTTCCTTTTAAATATATAACAAATCCCAACATGTAACTTTCAAGTATGTCCTACTTCTCTGCAATTCTTTCTATCCATCTTTCTGTCGTCTTTTGTGCATGTCTTTAAAGAGATGCTTTAATTACCCCCTTTTCTTCCCTTTCCCTCTCCACCTTTTACCCTATTCTTGCTACCACCACTTGTAGAAAAATAAATTTCTTGGAACAGATTTTATAGTTGAGCAAACTAAATTACTACTTTGAACTGGTTGAAAAATGTATGTCTATCCTGATGGAAACAAACTAAATGATCTTGTTCTTTTCATTGTTTGGTTTTATTTCTTCCTTACCATCTTTCATCCCACTTAGTACAATACGCCTTTGTAATTGGAATAATGTCTAATATGAATGCATTTGCAGACCCTATACTGGACTATATGCTGTCATGGGTGGAGGGGGGAGGGAAGTAAAGGAAATTTGAAAATCAAGAAACTATGGAATTGAATCTTGTTAACTGAAAGTAAACTAATAAATTAATAAAAAAAAAGAAAAATGTATGTCTTAGTCTGCATATCTTTTGTCTACCATTTCTGTCTTAATAACTGGATATTATGAGTCTTCATTAGTCCTTCAGAGTTATAGTTGGTCCTTACATTGATCAGAGTTCTTAAATTTTGATAATACAAGGCCCAGAGTATGATAAAATATTATTTTTCTAAATAGTTTCATTTTTCCATATTTTTTTTCTAATGCCACTGAGTTAAAAAACTAAGACTCTTTATACCATTTTGTTAGGATATGCATATGTATCATGAACAATGTAGATTTTCTGATAAACATTTATTCTTATTAACAGTACAACTTCTGTTTATGATATTTTAATCTAAAAGGGGCCGAATTATGCTGGCATTTTTGTTTTGGTGTGTTAATCTTCAGTATCCTTCATTAGTCTTTCTGATTTTCTTGCCCATTCTTTGAACTTTGGTAAAGCAGCAGCCTTAATGCAACAGGGACACAAAGTGTTAGTCTCAGTTTTGGTTCTCTAGGAGGTTATAGTCTGGTTACTGCATTTCAGTCATTTCTGATTCTCTTGTTAAAAGTTTCACTTTTACATTTATAATACGGTACAGTCAGCCAGGAAAAACTAAAATAATTTGCTTAAGAGTGAATTTTAATGATAAATCCCATGTACTTCGGTAATAACAATCGAGCATCCTATCATTCATTGTTTCTGCTTCTGGTCCAACTTCTGTCAGAATGCTTTTCATTTTTCCCAACAGATTTTATGAAATAGGAAGTTCTTTCCTAAATAATTTATATTTTTAAATTATCAAAGTGGAGAGAGAAGATACTTTACAGAACTCAATAAAATAGTGACAGTATCTCTTTGGGGAAATAAAAGGTCTAGAATGTCAAGGCAAATAATGAAAAAAATAGTGTAAAGAAGGGCAAAATAGGATTACAAAAACTCAAATTGTAACTATAATTCAGCAGTCATAAAAATCATTCAGTTGCTTTCCCCCAAGATGGCGCCCAAGACGAAGAAGGAAGGGGGTGAACTATCTCATATAGAAGAAGCAAGGGAAAATGGTTACAAGGGAGGGGAAGAACAGGAAGGCAAAAAGGCAAAACCTTATCCTCATTGAATTTGGATCAGGGAGAGAATGACATACATACTAAATAGGATTTCTCACCTTACAGGAGAACTTGGGGAGAAGGGGATAAGAGGGAGATCAATGGAAGGGAGGGAAGGCTGGGGCCTTGGGAGTTGGAAGCACCCACTTTTGAAAAGGGACAGGATGGGGGGGGCGGAGCCACGATGGCAGAGTAGAAACAGCACTTCCAAGGTGCTCTCCTCCACACCACTTCCAAACAATGTAAAAGATGGACTCTGAACAACTTCTGGAGCTCCAGCACCCACAGAACAACACAGAGAAGCTAACCTCCCACTGAGGACAGCCCGGCAGCCCTGCAGGGAGTGGCCAGTGCAGGGCTCTGAGAGCAGGCAGTGTAGCTCTCGGGGAGCTGAGCCCAGGCCCCCATCAGTCTCAGTTTTAGTCCCAGGGTGGCCAGGCCAGCAGCCAGCCTGAGGGACTCCAGAACACCAGCAGCTGTGGTGATTCCAGAATTATCCACACAGATACGCCTAGGACAAAGTGAGAAATTAGTGCCCTATGGACTTTGGGACCAGTATTTGAGGAACTCGTTGGCTTCTTCCCCTGAGAAGCCACTGAGGAGACTGGGCATAGTCGCCATTTTGCAGCTTCAGTGGCAGCTTCAGCTCCTGGTCTTTGAACTGTAGGGAGATCCAGCAATCAGTCTTGGGGGGTAATCACTCTTGCTTTAACCTCTCTGAATCTGGATTGTGGTCTTGGGGGGAGGTCTGGGGTGGGTATCCAACTTGCCAGAGTGTGTGGAGGCTCCCCAGAGGCCACCCAACTAATACCTCCAGAAGTTGTGAAGACCCCAACGTTTGGGACAGAAGCTCCCCTGTCTAGTGGCAGAGTCCTACTGTGGCAACAAGCCCCAAAACCAAGTAATTAAGTGGCAACATGCCTAGGCAAAAGAAACAAAATAAACAGAAAAATGCAACATTAGACTCCTATTTTGGGGGCAAAGAGGATCAAAGCATGGAACAAGAGGAGGACTGTGAGGTCAGAACTCCTGCACCAAAAGCCCCAAATGAAAATATGAGTGGGTTAGAGGCCATAGAGGACCTTAAGAAGGATTTTAAAAACCAAATAAGAGAAGTGGAGGAAAAAATGGGAAGAGAAATGAGAAGGATGCAGGAAAAGTATGAAATGACAGTCAACAGCCTGACTGAGGAAAATAACACCTTAAAAAAGAGACTAACTCAAATGGCAAAAGAGGCTCAGAAATGCAGTGAGGAGAAGAATGCCTTAAAAAGCCGAATTTGCCAGATGGAAAAAGAATCTCAAGAGCTCAATGAGGAGATTCATTCCCTCAGAGTTAGACTGGAGCAAATGGAAGCTAGTGACTTTATGAGAAATCAAGATGCTGTTAAACAGATCCAAATAAATGAAAGAATAGAAGGCAATGTGAAATATCTCATGGGAAAAACCACTGACCTGGAAAATAGATCCAGAACAGATAATTTAAAAATTATTGGACTACCTGAAAGCCATGATCAAAGAAAAAACCTAGAAATCATTCTTCAAGAAATTCTCAAGGAAAATTACCCTCATGTTTTAGACCCAGGGGGCGAAATAGAGGTTGAAAGAATCCAGAGATCACCTCCTGAAAAAGATCCCAAAAAGAAAACTCCTAGGAATATTATAGCCAGGTTCTAGAATTCCCCAGACCAAGGAGAAAATACTACAAGCAGCCAGGAAGAAATAATTTCAATATTGTGGAAACACAATCAGGATAGCCCAGGACCTGGCAGCTTCTACACTGAGGGATCAAAGGGCATGGAATATGATATTCCACAGGGGAAAAGAGCTGGGATTAAAACCAAGAATCACCCACCCAGCAAAACTGAGTATTTTGTTTCAGGGGAAAATATGGTCTTTCAGTGGAACAGAGGACTTTCAAGCATTCTTGAGGAAAAAACCAGAGTTGAATAGAAAATTTGACATCCAGACACAAGAAGCAAGAGATGCTTGAGAAGGTAATCAGGGAAAAGAAATCAAAAGGAACTTATCAAAGTTGAACTATTTACATTCCTACATGAAAAAACAATAACTGTGACTGATGAAACCTTTCTCAGTATGAAAATAATTGAAGAAGGGTATATGGGCATATGAATACATATGTGAATGTGTGTATATATGTTTACAGGTATATATGGATAGAGGGCACAGGTTGAATTTGGTGGGAAAGGATAATACTTAAGGGGTGAAGTTAAGAGGTGAGAGAATAAAGTGGCAAGAGGAGATGGGAAGAGACAGGGTAGGGTAAACTATCTCATGTAGAAGAAACAGGGGAAGTGGTTGCAGGGGAGGGGAAGTACAGGAAGACAAAAAACCATATTCTCATTGAATTTGGCTCAAGGAGAGAATGACATACATACTAAATGGGATATCTCACCCTGCAGGAGAATAGGGGTAAGGGGGATGAGAGGGGGGATGATCGAGTGGGGGGCATTCTGGGAGGAGGGGAGGTTGGAAGTACCCACTTTTGAAGAGGGTCAGGATCAAAGTAGGAAATTGACCAGGTGGGGGGTGGGATACATTGGAGGGAAATATAAGCAGTCTTTTACTATATATCTACTATGGTAATGTTTTACATAGCTATACATGTACAACACTTACTGAATTGATTATCTTCCCAGAGGGAATGGGTGACAAGGAAGGGAATGGATCTGAAATTCGAAGTATTAAAATCAAATGTTTCAAATATATATAAATACTATTATTAATACTCTTTTGCATGTAATTGGGAGATAAGATGTGCAGGCATTGGGACACAGAGATTCACCTTAAAGTTGAAGGGCGTATGGAAGAAGATATGGGAGAGAGCAGATTAGATGAGGGGATATCTTGTGGGACTGCTATTCTGGGGTGGTGGGTAGGGGGAAAATGGGGAAAAATTGTAACTCAAAATCTGACAGAAATGAATGATGTAAACCAGAAGTTAATAAAGCATATGTTAAAAAAAAAAGAAGGGGGAAAGGACCAAAGTGGGGAGTGGACAAGGTGGGAGCTGGGATAGGAGGGAGGGAAATATAGTCAGTCTTTTACAATATATCTACTATGGTAATGTTTTGCATAGTTTCACATGTACAGTATATACTGAGTTGCTTATCTTCCTTTTGAAACCAAATTTTTAAAAAATATATAAATACTATGATTAATATTATTGTGCATATAATTGGGAGATAAGATGTGCAGGCATTGGGGCATGAGGATTCACCTTGCCCTCATGGAAAAGTCGAAGGGGGTATGGGAGAGAGCAGATTGGATGAGAGGATATCCTGTGGCACTGTTATTCTGGGGTGGTGGGTAGGGGAAAAATGGGGGAAAAATTGTAACTCAAAATCTGATGGAAAGGAATGATGTAAACCAGAAGTTAATAAAGCGTTTGAAAAAAAAATAGCAAGATGTATTAGTAGAATAGCTAAAGAAGAATCAGAAACAATAGAAATGAACTCAGTGTATGATAAACCTGAAAACAAATTCAGGTAAACTAATATAAAGTAACAGTTTTCTTTAACTAATCTTTGAAAAATTCCATGTCGTAAATGTATTCTTACTGTTTCTTGCATATTCTTTTGTCTTAATCATTGTCATTATTAATTATATGATTGAATCAATTTAAATTTCAATTGATATTCAAAGGAAGAAAGTCATTAAAAATTTTTCAACATATTGTACTTGTGTGATTGTAATCATTCTCAGATTTTTTTTAAAGTATGCTATATTAACTCAAATTTCAGATTCCACTTATCTGACTAACTTAATTTCTTTTTTGATTTAAAATATTTGTAGAAGCACTGTGTTTAAAGGATAGTATAAATTTTTACTTTGTAATAATTGTCTTCTCTGTTAATTTCAGTATATCCGGAAATGTGTCATGAATAGAACTCTTCCCAAACTTACTCTTGTTGAATGTTGCAATATCAAGAAGATGTGTGAACAGGAAATGATTGCCATAGAAGCTGCCATAAATAGAAATTCATCCAACCTTCCTCTTCCACTGCCACCAAAAAAAACCCGATTAATTTCTGTGAGTTTAGCTCTTCTTCTTAAGGTGACCCTAAAGAATATGTGACCTTTCAGCTTGTGCATTTCAATCCTTGGCATTTTCCTTCTCCATTTCTCCTCTTCACACACTAAGAGTCAAAAGACTGGCACTTACTAATAATTTTTCTTTCTAAACTCTTATCTTTTAAAAAAATATGCTATTATTTTAATTTTCCTCCTATCTTTTATTTTAAACTGTTAAAGCTGAATTTCAGTTACAGTTTACTTCTGTGTTTATGATTTTACTATTATGTTTGGTTGTATGCTTACAATTTTTAAAGGAAAAATAGTTATGTCAGATAGTCTAAGGTTAAGTTTGCCAATATGGAGTTCAAGTAAACATGAATTCTCAATGTACTGAATTCTCAGTACTAGTCACAACAGTTGACATTTGCTAAGATGTTCGTAGTGCTGTTGTTTTCAGCTTTTGGCCTAGAAGTGGTAGGCTCCTTTCAAATATTTTTTAACCTATCCATGGCTATGAAATATTTTTCTTTTAAATATATCAAACCTGCTCATGATATCATGTTTTCAGTATCTCTTATATAAATTACATTTGTATTACTCTGAAGAACAAAAGGAAATATTGTTCAGTCATATTTGCGCCTTTCTTTAACCAAATGTTTATATCTTCTATATTGTAAGAAAACAGAAGTTCAGAACCCTTGTTCTAAATTTCAACTACTAGAATGAAAAACTGCCAGTAAGACAATATTACTTTATAGCCTATCATGTCTCATTTTCCTTGGAGTAATGGGTTGGTCTTCTCTTCCTTTTCGGGTCCCCAACCTGGACATTTCATAAGTGCTTTTACACACACACACACACACACACACACACACACACACACACACACACACAGTGTGTTTTTGTATGTTGCTGTATTTTTCTTAAATATCAATGTAATTTATGTTGAATACTACCTTATCAATATTCATCATCTGATAAGAATATTCCATACTCAATGCAAAATATTTTGTTTTGTCACTTTGAAAAAGGCTGGCACCATGTAAAAATTGTCATCTTTTGCTTTTATATCCCCTTAATTTCTAGATATAGCCCTTCCTACTCTTCTACTCAGAAAGTCACACCTTTGAATAATAATAATAAAAAGGTAACAGAAAAAAAGCAACAACACAACAATAGGATCTAAAAATTTAAGAATATTCCAGGTAATATCCCTCAGCCACCTGCTTCAAAGTAAGCAGAAAGGGAGATTTTCTTAATCACTAGGACCAAGCCTGGTCATAATTACAGAGTTGATTTTTTTTTTTTTTGTTATTTGTTATTTTCCCTTTTGATTGTAAAAATTATGTAAATCCTTTTTCCTAGTTCCATTTATTTTTCTTTGTATCAATTTGTAAATCTTCTGATGGCTTTTTGGGTTTCATATATTTATTGTTTATAGCACTGATGCCTCATTATAATTTATATAACACAGTTTGTTTACTCATTCCCAGTCAGTGGGCACCTACTTTCTAATTCTCTGATACAATAGTGATGCTATGAATAATGGGACTTCTCCTTCTGTCTTTCATCTCCTTGGAATATATGTACCTCCCAGGAAAGTCTCAGTCAAAGGTTATATATATCATTGTTGTTGTTATTGTTATAATTCTTACATTGTTTTTCAAAACGTTTGGACTAATAATTCACAGTTTCTTAAAAAATGTGTGATTATGTCTTTCTTTCCACAGCCCTGCAATATTGACTGTTTCTATATTTTGTCCTTTCTGCTATCTTGATGGGTGTTTGATACCAAGAGCTTTTTTTGATTTCATTTACCTTATTTGATGGAATTTTTTTGTTTTTGTTTTCCAAATTATCAGCTTGCTTTCCTTCTTAACCTAGTTGCATTGATTTGCTTTGTGCACAGTCTTTTCAATTTGATGAAAGCGTCATTACCCTAATTTTCTTCTTTTGTAGAATGTTTGGGAGAATACCCAGCCTTTCCAAGTTATATTGGTTAAGGGAACTAAACTGAACACAGAAGAAACTGTCAAAGTAAGTGTTCTCTAACATTGGAATTGACCTGTCACTTAATAGGTCATTTAAATAACTTACCTAGCATCTGTTAAATTTTGTCATGTGTGTTTAGCATTTGCCTAACTTATGTGCAGTTGAGTGGTACTAGATGTAAAATGTTTTCTTTAAAAACAATCATTTTTCTTTTTTTTTTTTAAAGCAATTGGGGTTAAGTAACTTGCTCAAGGTTACACGGCTAGTCATTATTTATGCGTGGGTGCTCATTTTCTGAGGCCGGATCTGATCTTGGGTCATCCAAACTCCGAGGCCGGCGCTCTTACTCACTGCGCCACCTAGCCGCCCCTTTAGGGCAATTGAGGTTAAGTAACTTGCCCAAGGTTACACAGCTCGGTTTTTTTGTTCGTATGGATTAAGTGTCAGAGGCCGGCTCCGAACTCAGGTCCTTCTGATTCCAGGGCCGGCGTTCTATTCACTGCGCCACCTAGCCGCCCCCAAAACAATCATTTTTCAAAGATTAGGTAAAATTAGATTTAATCCATTGCATAGATTAACACTTATCCAATTTATAAAGCTTGATTTCAGTGAGGATCATATTATATAGACATTAAAGACCAAGAAACTAGATCACATGCTCAAATGAAGCAAGCTAATCTCTTATTACCTACCTACCCCTACAACCTTAGTTCACACTATTTCATTTTTTTTTAAACATGCTGAACACAGAAAATGTAGTGCCATTTCCTGGAAGAAAAACGATGACAGCATCACAGACCAGAAGCTGTTAACACATGGGAATTTATTGTGCAATTCTACACAATTTTATAAAAACCTTACAAGGCATTTTATCTCTGAAAGTATTAAGTATGCATTTTCCCTTATTTTGTTTGGCAGATAATTGAATGGTGCTGAAAAGCAAGAAAGCCATTCAGTTAGTCCATGATATTTCTGGCATGATCATATACTTAGGAGCACTTGCCAAAAACAGCCAGTTCTTGACTTTATTCCTTGATATAAAGGTCTTGTGGCAGTTAAAATGCCACAGATTTCTTCCATATTCTAATGCAAAATTGTGATTCCATTAGTACATAGGCAGAATACCCTTTGGTTGATATTTCCTTTCCAAAAGTAACTAAATTTCTGTTTTTAATTTATGTATATATATCAGCTTTCCAAGAAATAACCAAAATATTCTCTCCTTACCACAAAGTGTATTCACTAAAAACCATTAACTGAAAGAATCCAATAACATGATTATGACTAATTAACCATTTCACTTTCCAAATTTTATTTTATTTTAATTTTTAGTTTATCTATTTGATAATAGAATGCGAGGTTTACAGTTTAGCCTTGCTAATGTGGTAGCAATGTTATCTTTTTGTAGTTGGCATAATTTTTCCCCCTTTCGTATTGTCGTAGTTATTTGTATATGTTATTTAGCTGATTGTGCCTTTTTTACTTAACTTCACTTCAGACTAATCTTCTTATGTTTGTCTGAATCATATACATCATTTGTTATGCAGTAGAAATATTCTGTTATTCTGTAGCCATTCTTGTAATCATTGGGCATGTGACTTTTTATCACATCTATTGCTTTTATGAATAATTTTGCACATGGAGATCCTTTCCCATTGACAATCACCTCTTTGAAAAATATTTTCACTAACAGAATTGCTATTGAAAAGACTGAAAATTTAGTCACTTGTACAACTTCAAATTGAATAATTGAATTTCAAAGGGAGGACTACAAACTTGTAAAGGATGAAGGTGGTGATCCATTCCCAGGGGCATGAAATGAACTAACTTTTAGACCAGTTCTGAAAGTTCATACCAAGGTGGCAGGGGATGAGGCTCCTCCAGGAGATGCCCTTCACAATGTAAAGTGGCTCAGTTTTTCCTCTTTGAGTCCTTGAAAGCAAAGCACACCTCAGCAGCTTAGGTACCCTGAGGCTTGGCTTTGGAGGTGGTTTACTCCTTTATAAATTGCCTCTCCAGCATCCCTTACAATTCGTTATCCATCCTCCATGTAAAGACTTCCAGATGAGAAAAATCCCACTACTTATAAAGGCATCTCTTTCAAATTTTGGGTAACTCTGATAAGGCTTTACTCTTTAGTGAACTTAAATCTGTTTCCCTTCAACTTTGATCCTTTACTTCTGTTTCTTCCCTGTCTCATTCCCTTTCCATATGTCAATCAATCAAACAATAAACATTTGTTAAATGCTTATTATGAACCAGGGACTGTGGAAGTTAAGGTACAGAATGGATAGAGTGTTAGACTTGGAAGTAGGAAAACCTGAGTTCAGATCCTTCCTTAGATACTCATTAGCTGTGTGGCCCTTGCCAAGTTGCTTATCATTTCTTTTTTTTTTTTTGCCTTTTGGAGGAGGGAAGGTAGGGCAATTGGGGTTAAGTGACTTGCCCAAGGTCACACAGCTAGTTTTGTATTAAGTGTCTGAGGCTGGATTTGAACTCAGGTCCTCCTGACTCCAGGGCCGGTGCTCTGTTTACTGAATCACCTAGCCTCCCCTTGCTTATCATTTCTCATCTTCAATTTTCTCATCTGTAAAATGAGGAGATTGGACTCAGTGGCCTCTGGAGGCCCTTCCCACTGAAAAACCTAAACCACGTCCACCCTCAAGGATCTTACATTCTAAAAGAGGAGACAACATAGATAAATCATAACATAGAGGACAGATAACCTTAGAAAAGATAACACTTAAAGGAAGCCAGAGATTATAAAAGTTGGAAGTTGGGAGCAAGTGCATTTCATGCATCAAAATGGAATATATGGCTGGAAGATAGAATGTGTTGAGGGGAATTTAATGTAAGAATATTAAAAGGTAGGAATGTGTCAGATTTTGAAGAATATTATCTGATCCTTAAGATTATAGGAAACCAATTGAGTTTGAATGAGGAGTGAAATGGCCATTCTTGGCACTAAGAAAATCACTTTGGCAATTCTTTGAGGGTGGATTCAAGTGGTAAAGGAATTGAGGCAGGAAGGCCAATTAGAAAGCTTTTATAGTAATCCAAGCAAGAGTTATGAGGGATCAGATGAGGTTATGGTGTCTTTGTGAGTGGAAAAAATAAAAGGTGGGAGAGATGCATGAGAGAAAGAAATATTTGGCTACTGATTAAATATATGGAGTAATCAAGAAAAGGGAAAAGAAAATGACAATGAGGTTGTAAAGCTGAGTGACTAGAAGGATGGTCATATAGTTAACTCTGATAATGAAGATCAGGAGAGAGGATTTGTGGGGAAAAAATTACTTCTTTGGGTGCCTAGGTGGCACAATGAAGGGAGCACCAGCCCTGGAGTCAGAAGGACCTGAGTTCAAATTCGGCCTTAGACACTTGACACACTTACTAGCTGTTTAACCTTGGGCAAGTCATTTAACCCCAGTTACCCTGCCTTCCCCCTCCAAAAAACAAACAAAAAAAAGACTTCTATTTTGGACATGTTGAGTTTGAGATGCCAGTGTGTCTTCTAGTTCAAAATGTCCAGGAGGTAGTTAATAATGCAAAACTTCATCTCAAGGTAGAAATAAAAGTAGAAGTCTATAGAGATGGTGTTTAAATCCATGGAAGCCAACGAAATCACCAAATGAGAGAGCATAAATAGAAAAGAAAAAGGGGCTCAGGATAGATTCTTGGGAGATGATTTCCACTGGCTTCTATTGCCTCTAGGATTAAACATAAAATACCCTTCTTAAACTTTTTACACCCCTTCTACTTCTATGTACTCTGCAGTCCAGTGACACTGGTTTCCCTGCTGTTGCTCCTACTAGACACTTCACCTTCTGACTCTGGGCGTTTTCACTGACTGACTTCTATCCCTGTAACTATGTCTCTTCATCTCTACTTCCTAGGATCCTTCACCTTTTATCTAAAGTCCCACCTTCTGCAAGAAGCTTTTCACAATCCCACTTAATGCTGATGCCTTCTGTTAGTTACCTCCAGTTTATCATGTTATATCTTATTTCTATACACTTGCTTTCATTTTGTACCCCCATTAGATTGTAAACTCCTTGTGAACTACTTTCAGGACATCCCTGCTTCTTTTGAGTTTTAAGCTTTATGAACCCCTGTTTATATTATGGTTCAAATTTCAGTATATCTATTACGTTTTACTAAGGCATTTTGGCCTCAACAAGACTATTCTTCTCTTCTCCCCTTACCATCTAGTACTATCCTTTTTCCTTCCTCAGAACTGGGGGGGGGGGAGGAGGAAGGGGGGATTGGTCCTTCCTTAGAAACTCTAACCAAGTTTTTATTTCAACATGAAATAATTTTTATTCTTAGTGTTTTCCTAATCAATACTTTTAGCAATAAACATCATTTCTATATCTCCTTCAGGTTCATGTCAGGGCTGGACTTTTCCATGGAACTGAACTTCTTTGTAAACCGGTTGTAAGCTCAGAGATATCTGGGAGAAATGACCATGTTTGGAGTGAACCACTGGAATTTGATATTAACATCTGTGATTTACCAAGAATGGCTCGGTTATGCTTTGCAGTTTATGCTGTGGATAAAGTGAAAACAAAAAAGTCAACTAAGACAATTAATCCTTCCAAATATCAGACTATCAGAAAAGCTGGAAAAGTGGTAATTTTTTTTCTCCAATTTTAAAAAAAGAGCCCAAATTTCATATTAGTTAAAATTAGAAGGGAAGTTACACATTGTTGAAAAGGGAATGATTATAGTACTTAAGTCCAAGAAAATTCATCCAAATTTATATTCTAGATCTTTTCTCCATCTCACTTTAAAAAGAGTCTGGATATGCCATACTTTTGTTAGCCTTAAGCTTTTAATGTTTTAAAGTTAAGAGTCTCTTTCAGTGTTAAAAGTTATCTTGAGGCATGGAGTCAACCGCTTCTCACCACCCCAAAATGAAAATCATCATCATGGTATCCTAGGTCCTGAAAACTTAAACCATTTAGAACTTAGTTATTCACCAATTTAATTTTCTGTGAATAGGTGGATCAAAACTTCATCGGTTTTATTTTACTTTTCATCCTCATTACTAATTTTTAATTAATTTGCAAACATTTTATTTCTTATTAATTTGATTGTTTTCTTCCTGGTTTTTGTAAATTTTAATATTAGAAATGTTATAGAAATAATTACCACATTTTATTTTCCAAGATACCAGCAATTTGAAGCCATGGTTTCACAGCAGCAGCAGCATGGTTTATTTTCTTTTACCAAAAGAGGACAATTGTATTCTTATTTATTATTCATATTTGACACATTTGTTAAGGGAAGACACTAATTAATTAAACATTTTAAAATTTCTTATGGTTAAGTAATACAACTTTTCCTCCTATTTGTCAGTAAAAAAAATAAAATCCTCTTTAACTTGGTCTGATGTGGTATTTTAAAGTGTCAGGTTTGTTTTTAGCATATTTAATGTGTTATACCTCTCTTCCATAGCACTATCCTGTAGCATGGGTAAATACTATGGTGTTTGACTTTAAAGGACAACTAAAAACTGGAGACATCATATTGCACAGCTGGTCATCATTTCCTGGTAAGAATTAAGCTCTAATTTTGAGACTTTTAGAATAATTCTGCTTTTTATTGCATTGTTATTAGTTTTGCAAATAAATTTCTTTATTCTGTTCAAATAAATGAACCAGCACTTCAGATCATTATTATATACCCTGTCAATGTCATTCTATGTATTACATGAAATGTGTTTATCATTATGTTTATTTCTTCTCTAAACCATACATTACGTTGTTATTTGAAATATATTGAGAGCCTGCACATTTTTGGGGGGGGGACCTGGGGCATTAAATATTCCTTTGGATAAAAGAACCTTGTTGAAATTTTGGAATAAAGTAGAGGCCATAAAGCCCATTTCCATTGGAGTGGAGGGATCAGCTATAAATATTCTTTAAACATAAAATTTTTTTGATACCTTTACTTTCTCATTTCATTTCATTCTTTTTTTTTTACCTTTTATTTAATTTTTTTTTTATTAAACAAATGCTTTATTAACTTCTGGTTTACATCATTCATTTCCACCAGATTATGAGTTACATTTTCCCCCATTTTTCCCTACCCACCACCCCAGAATAGCAGTCCCACCAGATATCCCCTCATCCAATCTGCTCTCTCCCATATCTTCTCCCATAACCCCATCGACTTTGCCATTAGGGCAAGGTGAATCTCTGAGCCCCACTGCCTGGACATATTATGAAACATTTAATTTTAAAACTTCGATTTTCAGATCCATCCCCTTTCTCCCCTGTCACCCACTCCCTCTGAGAAGATAAGCAATTCAGTATGTGTTGTACATGTATATCTATGCAAAACATTACCATAGTAGATATATTGTAAAAGACTGCTTATATTTCCTCTCCACCTGTCTCACCTCCCACCTGGTCCATTCCCTACTTTGATCCTGTCCCTCTTTGATAGTGGGTACTTCTAACCTCCCCTCTCCCCAGAATGCTCTACCCTCCATCATCCCCCCTCTCATCCCCCTTTCCCCTACTCAGGAGAGTGAGTGAGGATAAGATATTCCATTTAGTATGTATGTGATTCTCTCCTTGAGCCAACTTCAGTGAGAATATGCTTTTGCCTTTTTGCCTTCCTGTTCTTCCCCTCCCCTGCAACTACTTCCCTTGCCTCTTCTACATGAGATAGTTTGCCCTACCCTGTCTCTCTCCATCTCCTCTTGCCACTTTCCTCTCTCACCTCTTGACTTCACCCCTTAAGAATCATCCCTTCCTTGGGGCGGCTAGGTGGCGCAGCAAGCAGAGAGCCAGCCCCAGAGCCAGAAGGACCCGAGCTCGGATCCGGCCCCAGACACCCAACACACAAACAAAAACCCAGCCACGTGAACCTGGGCAAGTCACCCAACCCCAATTGCCCTCCAAAAAAAATAATAATCATCCCTTCCCATCAAATTCAACCTGTGCCCTCTATCCATGTATACCTGTGAACATATGCCATGTGCCCTTCTTCAATTATTTTCATAATGAGAAAGGTTTCATCAAACACAGTTATTGTTTTTCCATGTAGGAATGTAAATAGTCCAACTTTGATAAGTTCCTTTTGATTTCTTTTCCTTGATTACCTTCTCAAGCATCTCTTGCTTCTTGTGTCTGAATGTCAAATTTTCTATTCAACTCTGGTTTTTTCACCAAGAATGCTTGAAAGTCCTCTATTCCACTGAATGACCATATTTTCCCCTGAAACAAGATACTCAGTTTTGCTGGGTAGGTGACCCTTGGGTTCATTCCCAGCTCTTTTGCCCTCTGGAATATCATATTCCATGCCCTTCTATCCCTCAATGTAGAAGCTGCAAGGTCCTGTGCCATTCTGATTGTGTTTCCACAATATTGAAATTGTTTCTTCCTGGCTGCTTGTAGTATTTTCTCCTTGATCTGGGGATTCTGGAACCCGGCTATAATATTCCTGGGAGTTTTCTTTTTGGGATCTTTTTCAGGAGGTGATCTGTGGATTCTTTCAACCTCTATTTTGCCCTCTGGATCTAAAACATCAGGGCAGTTTTCCTTGAGAATTTCTTGAAGGGTGATTTCTAGGTTCTTTCTTTGATCATGGCTTTCAGGTAGTCCAATAATTTTTAAATTGTCTCTCCTGGATCTATTTTCCAGGTCAGTGGTTTTTCCCATGAGATATTTCACATTGCCTTCTATTCTTTCATTTGTTTGGATCTGCTTAACAGCATCTTGATTTCTCATAAAGTCATTAGCTTCCATTTGCTCCAGTCTAACTCTGAAGGAATGAATCTCCTCAGTGAGCTTTTGAGATTCTTTTTCCATCTGGCAAATTTGGGTTTTTAAGGCATTCTTCTCCTCATTGCCTTTCTGAGCCTCTTTTGCCATTTGAGTTAGTCTTTTTTTTAAGGTGTTATTTTCCTCAGTCAGGCTGTTGACTGTCATTTCATACTTTTCTTGCATCTTTTTCATTTCTCTTCCCAAATTTTCCCCCACTTCTCTTATCTGCTTCTTAAGGTCCTCTATGGCCTGTAGCCAGCTTGTATTTTCATTTGGGGCTTTTGGTGCAGGAGTTCTGACCTCACAGTCCTCCTCCATGCTTTGAGCCTCTTTGCCCCTAAAATAGGAGTCCAATGTTGAACTTTTCTGTTTATTTTGTTTCGTTTGCCTAGGCATATTGCCACTTAATTACTTGATTTTTGGGCTTGTTGCCACAGTAGGACTCTGTCACCAGACAGGGCAGCTTCCGCCCAAACGTGGAGTCTTCACAACTTCTGCCAGTTGGGTGGCCTCAGTAAAGCCTCCACCCGCTCTGGCAAGTTGGATACCCACCCCAAACTTCCCCCCGAGACCACAATCCAGATCCAGGCAGTTTAAAGCAAAAGCGATTAACCCCCAGACTGATTGCTGGATCTTCCTACAGTTCACAGACCAGGAGCTAGAGCCACTACTGACACTGCAAAATGGCTTCTGTGCAGCTGTTTCTTCAGCAGCTTTTTGCCCCCAGGGGTGGAAGCCACGTGTTCCCCAAATACTGGTCCCAAAGTCCATAGGGCACTAACCTCTCACTTTGTCCTAGGCATATCTGTGCTGATAATTCTGGAATTGCCACAATTGCTCGTGTTCTGGGATTCCACCAGCCGGCTGAAGGCACGGCCGCCCTGGGGCTAAAACCGCGGACCTGGGCTCCGCTCTGCGGGCTTCGCTGTCTGTTCCCAGCGTGCTGTGCTGCCTGCTTTCAGAGCGCTGTGCTGGTTGCTCCCTGCAGGGCTGCTGGGCTGTCCTCAGCAGGAGGTTAGCTTCTCTGTGCCGTTCTGTGGGTGCTGTGGCTCTAGAAGTTGTTCGGAGCTCCTTTTCACATTGTTTGAAATTTGTGTGGGACAGAGCACATTGGAAATGCTGTTTCTACTCCGCCATCTTGGCTCCGCCCCCTCATTTCATTCTTGATAGAATTGTCATCCCAGTAAATGCTCTGTTTTGAACAAAGAAAACCAACTTTAAAAAAGCAGGATCAAATGTAGCACTCTGCAACCATTATTTCCTACCTTTTAGTGGTTCTGTGTGGAAGTGGGCTTGATAATAAGTTTTATTATCTGTTGTCTGTTGCAAAACATTTAATTATATTGGCACATAATTTTATATTTTATGCAGAATCTTTTACTAGCATTCACATTTTTTTCACAGAATCCCTGTTCATATTGTGTAAAACCAAGTTTAGGGCATGCTAAGCATTTACTTTACATTCTTTTATAAAGCATTAAGTAGCTTTAACTTGAAAATTCCTTGTATGTCTTGAATTACCAAGATAATACAAACTTTTCTTATGAATATATTGATGTATGCTTCTGAATTTAATATTTATTTCATAATTATTCACATAAATTCACCTTTCTAACAAACCATCAGCACCTGTTTAATGATGCATAGCTGTATACTAGATTTTGTTGCTGTTGTTCATTTGTTTCAGTTGTGTCCGACTCTTTGTGACCCATTTGAGGTTTTCTTGGCAAAGATACTGCAGTGGTTTGCTATTTCCTTCTCCAGCTCATTTTACAGATTAGGAAACTGAGGTAAACAGGGTTAAGTGATTTGCCCAGAGTCACACAGCTAGTAAGTGTCTGAGGCTGGCTTTGAACTCAGGAAGATGAGTTCTGGACTCCAGAACACTGTGCTGCCTCTCAGCCCTCTTTTTGATAACATAGTCCCTGTTGTTGTGGAGCTTGCAGTCTAGCAGGTATTAAGACACAGTTACTATATGGGAAATGTATTAAAGATCTTCCCAAAAAAGTGTTATGTGATATTTGGTCTTGGAGTAGTTTGGGTGAGACAAAAGGGGAAATAATGTGAGATTTTTGATGGTTTCATTATGGAATGTAGTTTATTATAACTTTCAGAACATGATATTTTTAATGGAATAGAAAGACTAAACTGGTAATAGTAGGGACTTGGGGAAGGAGCTTTGTTTCATTCATTTTTTTAAAACTTAAAATGTTTGCTCTTTAGTTGTACTTGTGCATTTCCCTAAATGCAAACAGCCAATGCCAAGTCAGAAATAGTTACAGGAAAATCAGTTGTCACATGACATTTTCTGAGCTCTTCCTACTCCAAAAGCATATTCATACACTCTTACTTCCTTGATTTTTCTTATATATTGAGATGTAGTAGAAAGTGAATAGACTTTAGAGTCAGAGAAATTGTTGCAAATCTAGCCTTTGCCACATACTACTTTGCCATATGTCTTGCAGCATACTATTCTGTATGTCCTTTGCACTTAGACAGTGACCTTGGACAAATCACTTATCCTTTATTGGCCTTAATTCATTTGTAAAATGAGGGAAATGTGCTACCTGATTTCTGCAATTCCTTCCAACTCAGAATCTGTGATTCTACCTCGTATTCACATTGAGCCTTTTGTCCTCTAAACCTGTACTAGACTATCCATTGGTCTCTCACATATATCTTAAAGAACTGGCTAGGATTGTACAGACTAACAAATATAACTTAATATGGTACTATGAATCTTCAAACTAGTGTCAGTCTTATTCATTACATTTTTTTAGTGTTGTTGTTTTTTAGGTAGCTAAAAAATCCAGTAACCAAACTGCCATGAGCTATTTAAAATTTTTACATTGATATTTTTTGGTTTTACATCTTTTAAATTTCTCCTAATATGCTTCCTTTCCCCCTCAGAGAGTCATGCCATAGGATGAAGGATATAGAAATATATATATTTATATATATATATGTTGGGTTTTTTTTTTTTTTTGGCTTTTTTTGGAGGGCAGTTGGGGTTAAGTGATTTGCCCAAGGTCACACAGCTAGTTTTTGTGTTAAGTGTCAGGGTTGGATTTGAACTCAGGGCCTCCTGATTCCAGGGCCAGTTCTCTCTGTTCACTGCACCACCTAGCCACCCTGAAGGATATTTTTTAAAGGAAAAAAAAGAAATTAGAAAATCAGTAAAACCAATACTATTTCCAAAATATCTGAAAATATAATATGTTCCATACTTGTAGATCTCCCCATCTCCCACAGAGGACAGTGATATCTTCTTATCTCTTTTTTAGGTCCATCCTTGCTTTTTGTAATTTTATAACGTTCACTTTTGGTTTTTTGTTTTTTGTTTTTTTAGATTATTAGTCTTTTCCTCATTTGTTATATGGGGGGATTTGGCTATGTAACCTCTAAAATTCATCTTGACTTTTTGTCAGCCTTTCGTACAAGAACAGTGGACCAAATACTTGTATGACAGTGTTTTTTTGATCCTTAATAAATAACTTATGTAGCTGGGTCCCTTTTTGAAGGAAGAAATTTACCCACCTTTTATTTCTTTGTTTGACACTAATTGCAAGTGAATTGAAAACGTGGTAACTTAACACACTCAGGAGTCAGAGAAGCCCAAATTTTAAGCCTTTCTATGTCATTTACTCGAATTGTAGCCCTGAATAAATTGCTAAACCCTTTGGTCTTTTTAATAGACAGAAGTTGAACTAGGTGAGTAGGGGAAAAAAAGTTGCAGCAGTTATGGCCAAAAACACAATAGTTGGGAAGATATTAGAAGAAGACCATCTTAATTTATTGTCATTCAAGCTAAACAGTGTCAGAATTTTAAAGAAAAGTGTGGTTACCAATATCAGCTACAAAAAAGAAATAAAAGACAATGAAGAATAAATGATGAAAATATATTGGATTTGGAGAACAAAGAGAAGTTATTGATTTTCATGATGGCTGTTTTAGTATAAGCATCAAGACCAGATTGTAAAATATTAAGGAGAAAGTATGGTGAGGAAATGGCGTACAGCTATAGTGTTAGTGGGTAGATGAATAGTGAAAAAAAGTTAATATAGGGTAACCCAAGTGTCTGAACTAAAAAACTTTGGAAAGCCCCTGTGTAGTAATTAGAGAAGGTACCGGTGTCTGGGGAAGGGTTGTTGTTCTTGTTCTTTAAAGAAAGGGAATTTTGTATGTTTAAAGATGAAGAGAGATCCCAATGTACTGTAAAGTATAAACACAGTTTTAAGCACAGGCCTTATATTTTGCCATATTTTACACTTTAAAAGTCAGGATTTTTAAAGCTAAGCTGCTTTGTATTAGCACAAATTTAAGCATTTTGATAACATTTTCTGTGTATATTTACTCAGCTTTTGAGGTTAATGGTAATAGGGATTTATTTTTAGTTTTGTTTTTTCAGCAAGAAATAATAAGTTATTTATTTATTTATTTTCCTTCAATTTTATTTTATTAAATTTGTTTATCTACTTTTAGTCTACAGCCTTCAGTTCCACAAATCCCTTGAGTTCCAAGTTTTCTCTCTTTCCTTCTCTTTTCCCTCCCTTCCACCTCCAGCGGCATGCAATCCAATATAGACTCTACAAATTGTATTTAGTTTTAAAAAATTTTTTTAAAAATATCTTCTTGTTGTAGATGAACTTGAAGAAATGTTGAATCCAATGGGAACTGTTCAAACAAATCGATATATTGAAAATGCAACAGCTTTATATGTTAAATTCCCTGAGAATAAAAAACAGCCTTATTATTACCCTCCCTTTGATAAGGTAAGGCAACTAGTTTCAGTACACATATAATTGACTTGCAGTGAATTAATAGCATTTTAAAAATTATTGCCATTATATACCTTGAAAGAATATATATTCTCCACATGGCAGAATGGAAAGAATAGGGAGATCAGAATTCTAGTCAATTACACCTCTGTTAAGGCTATAATTGATGATCTTTGAGCAAGTTACTTTTTCAAGATAGATATCAAATTGTTCATTTTACACATGAAATTGAGTCCCAGAGGGCCTGAGGTCATAAAGGTAGTTAGTGGTGGAACATGGATTCTCCCTATTCTCAGTGTGGTGTTTTCTGTTGCTTCTTGAGGCCTTTTAAATAATTCCTGTGTTAAAGAATTAAAAACTATGGGAATATGTGGAATGAGATCAATATTTTATCAATATTTTGACCTATAATTTTTTCATAACTGAATTTTACATAAAATCAGTATAATTAAGCCTTTTGATTCATAACTTATTCAGTTAGATTTATTTTCCTGTTTGTGTATTTTTTAAAAACAGATTATTGAAAAGGCAGCTGAGATCGCAAGTAGTGACAGTGGTAATGTATCAGTAAGTATCAAAGGTAAAAATAGCAACCTTTTTGTCAGTATGCCTCTGAGTATTTATTATTCAATGTTTTTATAGCATATTCAATTCAACAAGTACAGAAGTACTGAGATATATATAAGGAGGTCCTGCTTATATAAATGCTTATATAAAGTCATTACCTATTGCGTGTGATGGTAAAAAAATTTAAATATTCCTTGCCCTTAAGGAGATTATATTTTACGGGGAAATACCACCTGTATACAAAGAAACAAAGTTAAAGTGATTTCATGAGGGATTGATCTCTAATAACTAGAGTATCAGGAAAACCTGGCAAATATAGTTCAGTACCTAAGCCAAGGAAGGCTAAAACAACATACACCCAATATCATTAATGAATATTGATTTAAAAATTATAAATAAAATACTGTCAAATGGAGTTGCAGCAATTCAACCCAAAAAAATCATTCATAATGACCAAGTTGGCTTTATACAATTGATACAGAGATAGTTTAATAATAGGAAAATAGTCAAATAATTACTCATGCCAACAAAAAATATCAAATTGCATGATTATCTCAGTTGATTTGGGAAAAACTTGTACACGTACAATGCTCACTTATCCTAAAAACACTGTAAAACATAGGCATAGAATTATCTATATGTTATATATCTATATATGTATATAATTATATATAAATATATAATATCTATGTATAATTAAATATCTATAATTGTGCCATATTCAGCACAGTAGTCAACCAAGATTATTTCTTACTTTGTGGTCATATTAATAAGAACTGGAAAGCAACTTTTGGAAGTTTCATTGATCACTTTTATTTTTTACCTCACAACTACTTCCTGGTTTACTTAGAACCCTACTCTAAAACCGCTGGTACCACGAAGCAGTGGAACAAAACCAACCCTCAAAGTAGCAGCTACAATCTAGGGTTGAAGAGTTGTTCTCTATCTCCCCGTCCTCATAATATAGCACCAGGCAGTTGAGTAATGGACAATAAAGGCAGGATTGTGGTTGGATAGAAAATGACCTTGTCCCCATAGTTTACCTTTTGTTCTGACTCAAATTATTTGCTTCCTAATCCAAGAAAATCTTGGGGAAAAGAAATCTTAAGTTACATAGTTATTTCTAACAGCTGTGTTCAACATGTATAGAGGTCAGAAAGATAATCTTAGCCATTTAGTCTGAGGACGGTGCTAATATAGAGAGATTTGGTTTTATTTGATCACTGTCTTGTTAGCTTTGAAATAGGAAAAGTAGTTTAGTAAATCAGTAAAGTTGCTAGTATGCCTAGCAACTAAAAATTTGCTGATAGCTTGATTAGCTATGAGAACATTTTTAAAATTAGGAAAAGTAAACAGTTTTGTTTTTTTTTTTCAAGTATTTGGGAGCAGAAAATTTGAGGAATTTATTACCTCAGGAAGTTGAATACATGGAATGTAAATAAATTTTTACCATTTTTGGATAAATCGGTGAAAGATAAAGCAATAGTGAATTACCTTGCAAAATTAAAATATTTTGTTTCTGTCCACAATTTTGTGATCTGTGAGTTCTATCAGAACCTGAATGAAGATAACAAATTTTAAACTACCTCCAGTTTTTGAAAGCACTGAAGCTGAGGCCAGCTTTGTCATCTTATTTTCCTGGCCAATCCTTGGACAGCTCACTTTTGTCATTCCTTTTCACTTTTTTTCAGATGTGTAGTTGATACCTGTATGACCATGACCCTTACAAACTCTCAATTAATTCAAATCTCAGGAAAAGTTTATAAGGAATACTATATGCTAATGAGGACTTCATATCACAGTAAAAATAGAGGAGTCAAGCTAAATCTAGGCTAGAATGCAGATGTGTTAAATCATATGTGATTTACCTCTGGATAGTTCATCTGAAAATATTACAACCTTCTCATTCAGTTTAATCATTTAATTTTTGTTGGCCTTGTCTGTGGTATAAAGAGCAGTAGTTGTATTTAGTATTTTAATATGAGCTTTTATTGATCACATGTTGACCCATACTTTCTGTGGCATTTCTACAATACTGAATTAATCAGATTTTTTTTTTTTTTTGCTTTTTGGAGGGCAATTGGGGTTAAGTAACTTGCCCAAGGTCACACAGCTAGGTTTTTGTTTGTGCGTGCGTTAAGTGTCTGAGGCCGGATCCGAACTCAGGTCCTTCTGACTCCAGGGCCGACACTCTACTCGATAAGCCACCAGCCGCCCCTTAATCAGAATTTTTTAGAGTGCATGTTTCAACTCTTCCTTCAGAAAAGAATTTGCTAACAGAGTAATTCTAACATAGACCATCTATTAGTTTCTTAAATCATTCTGTTAATCAAACTGAGCTTGTTATTATTACATAAAACTTTTAAACTCCTCTATAAATTCCTTTATGAAAGAACCTTCAAGTCATCATAGTTGTAAAATAAGCAGACTTGCTTGAAGGCTTGGTTGAGAGCTTTTAATTTAAACACAGTTTTCTTTGTTAATCTATATCCTATTATAACTTCTATTACCTTCCGCAGTTCAGATCTTTTCTTATATTTTTTCCTTTATATTATCCTCAGCTTGAGCCAAAATTTTAAGTACTGGGTATTAATGAGTCTTATTCCTCAGATTTGACTGTTGTGAAATCCAGAAAATGAGGGGCAGATTACTTCCATTACTCTCCAAAATGAACCTGTGGCCATGGGTTTATGACAATTTTTACATTTATGACAGTTTTTTTATGTGAATTGGTTGTTAGAGAAAAATTGCATTAGATTCTTACATTCTTTCTTATCTGACTGATTATTTGACCTAGTAAGGAGAAATTTTGAGCCAAAACACCATACATGTTTTACTCTGGTAATTCTATTTCTTACAGTTTTTCCTGGCCTCTCACAAGAATGACTTTATAGTCCTAAGAAAAGATCTTAGTTCCAAAGATAATATAATTATTCATCAGGTGATTCCTTTTAGGAATTCTAGAAATTGCCTTCTAGGCAATTTCACTGCCTAGAATCTACCATCTTGAGCTTTTATGACCCACAAACCAACACAAACATGGAACATAAATTCATCAGATTTATTAGCTTTCCCATTCTACATATAAATTAGTTAAACAGTAAAATGAAATTGTCTGTAATGAATCTTATGGTTAAAGGGAGAGGATAAGACTTGGACACAAGAAAAAGTAATGCTTCAAAACAGAAGAGAGCTTACTTACATCAAGCCCTTTTGTAGATTTCAGGTTCTGCGCCATATTTAACTTTTCTGATTTAGCTCCAATTCCACTGAAGGCATAGATGAACTAAAATTAATCAATTAAAAAATAAAGCAGGCTGATGCAAATAGAATGAGTACATAGAATAGGGTTCTGAATTTTACTTAATTTTTCAGGGTAGATTTCATTTACATGTTAATATGAAACCGAGGTTAAAAATCGTATTAGTAACATATTGCTTAAAAGATTACAAATATCTCAATTTTAACTCTACAACAACCTTTCTGGGTAGATAGTTTTACTATCTCCATGTTATAGATGAAGAAAGTGAGTTAGAGAGCAATTATGTGACTTGGCTCAGGTTCTCATTGATGGTAAGTAGCTGAGGCAGGATTTGAACTCAGGTCTTCCTGATTCTTACATACAGTACCCTATCTGCTCTGCCATCTAGCTGCTTTCTCTTGCCCCACAGATCCTCATATTCTTTTGGCAGATACACCTGGAAAGAAAATTTAAGAGAAAAAGGTTTTGATCAGAACAGGATCTTCCAAAAATCTGCAGATATGGTAAAAGTAAACCTTATTGCTTAGACTGAATTTCATGGAACTTGGGTCTTAAAACAGATGTATCATTTTCTTCAATACATTATCTTGAGAATAAAAATAGGAAAAATATTTAATTTTAGCCAGATGATAATACTGTTAGAGTTTGAATTCCATGCACATGGAGATTTTATGTTTTGAAACATAAAGGAGCAGACCAAGAGGCTGCCCTTTCTTTTGTTTTGCCCTTTTTGCCCCTCTCTCCAACCCTTAGTAAAACAAAGGGAACTTCTGAATATTTGCCTTTTGGGTAGGAGAAATAGAACACGAATAGGATGCACAGGAATAGGATACACAGGTACGAAGAGGATATAGGTCTGCTTATGTAATATATTTGAAGAAAATGGCAATATTGCCACCTAGTGCTTTTGTATGGAGGTGTTGTTTTGTTTTTTAAAGATAAAGCTCATTTTATTTCAAGACTGCAACTTCCTTTGCCTATGGCTTATAGATTTGAGTTCTCAAACAAAAACCAAGGTGCTCGGTCCCATTAAAAATAATTTTAATAAATGCATTAATATTTGTTTATTTCTACAGAAAATAAAAAATATGTACCATAATTCTTAATTTGGATTCAGAAAAGATTAGTCCTGTTGTATTTGTTGAATAGGATAGGATAGGCCAATAGGATTTAGAGGTGTCAGGTGACCTCAAAGATCATTTAATTCAATCCATTTTACAAATAAAGAAATTGAGACCTAGAGAAACTCTGATTTGCCCAGTGTCACAGAGACAAAAAATAGCAGGTTTTTCCAGGAATCTTAACTATTGTTGTGTTTAATCTTATAAATTTTACTTTATTAGAGTCGAGGTGGAAAAAAGTTTCATGCTGTGCTCAAAGAAATCATGGAGAGGGATCCCTTATCCCAACTGTGTGAGAATGAAATGGATCTTATTTGGACTTTGAGACAAGACTGTAGAGAAAATTTTCCACAGTCATTGCCAAAATTGCTTCTGTCTGTCAAATGGAATAAACTTGAAGATGTTGCTCAGGTAAGGTCAACCAAATCACTAGTTATCAGTAATTCTGAATAATACATATGTCTCACCTGATTTTTGAGAAAAAAATTATTACAAAGAAATATTCCCCTCTGTCTCAGTGGACTGAATAAGTAACATACAATTATCCCTGAGTAGAAGTTGTTTTATTCCTTCTTTTTGTATCCCAGGGTCTAGTGCAATGTTTTACATGTGATAGATGCTTAACAAATATTTGTTAATTGATTGATTAGAAGCAGCAATAAAATAGAAGGAACTGCAGTTGACAAATTCTGCATTAATAGTAGGATTTCCAGTTTTGACTAAATATAACTCAAAGCATCAGTTTGCCTCAATCTTGTAGAACAAGGAGATAGCCTTAGTTATGCACTTTATCATTTTGGGGTTCAAGATTTATTTGCTGATTGTAATATCACTAATTATTTAGCAAACATTGCAGCCTAAATTTTTACCCCAGCAGGTAGGTGAAAATGTGCATCATTACAATGACTTCTAAATTCTACAAGTATTTTCATTTTAAAAAACTTACAGGAAAAATGTCTTAGCTTGTAAGCCATTTGGTTTGATTAAAGTTAATTTCAGTTAGTCTCTAGTGAATTTCCTTAAGTTCAATTCAAGAGGGGTGGCTCAGCTTTATTTTGGAGCTTGTCAGGGAAAATCCCTGGGTTTTCAGTCAGTGATTTTAATTTAAAGAGTACATGGTATTTAGTTGGCACTTCTACTCCTTTGAGTCCTCTGAAATATGTAATCTGAAATAGGTAGATTTCAAAATCTCACTGAATAATTAAGGAAAACTATCCTTTTTCCATTCTTCAACTTTGGGGGAAAAATCCATCTTAGCAACTTAACAATTTTACTGATTTCATTAGTCATTAAACTCAGTTCAACACAATTTGTTGCATAAATACTTAAGTGTTTTAGCCTGTTTAATTGCTTTGAAATCTCTTGGGATATTTTTATTTTACTTATACCTTTATTGCTGCAATAACCTACTGATGGGTCTGCTTGCCTTGTCCAGTCTCTCCCCACTCCAATTCATTCTCCATTCAGCCACTAAAGTGATTCTCCTAAAGCTCAGGTCATGTCACCCTTACTATTAAATAATCCTCTTGCTTCCAGGAGCAAATGCAGAATGCTCTATTTGACATTCAAAGTTATTTATAACCTAGCCCTCTCTTACTTTTCCAGTCTTCTTACACCTTATTCCCCAGTACTTTCTCTTTGATACAGTGACATTGGCCTCCTGGTTGTTCCATGATCAAGACTCTACATTTTTCTCTGCTCTGGGAATTTTCTCTGGTTGTCCCCCTTGCCTGGAGTGCTCTCCCTTCTCTACTTTGACAGCTGACCTCCCTGACTTCAGGTCCAACTAAAATCCCACCCTCTGTGGGAGGCCTTTCTAACCCCTCTTAATTTCAATGCTTTCCCTCTTTGTCCTGTAGATAGCTTGCTTTGTATATGTTTGTGTGTTGTCTCCCCCATTAGATTTTAAGCTTCTTGAGGGTAGGGACTGTCTTTCACCTCTTTTTTTTTATTCTCAGCATTTAGCACAGTAACTAGCACATAAGACACTTAATATATGTTCATTGATTAATTAATTGATTATAATCAAATTAAGCATTTACTTATAGAATTTTAGGATTTATTCAAAATAATTTTGTAGTAGGAAATTTAACAATTTTAATTAGTTTAATAAACAATTATGTTATATCTAAAATATAATTAATAAATATAAATTTATTTAAAAAGTTAAAAAATACACAAGTGCAGACAAATTTGCAATTTTGCCTAACATCCTACAAGGATTGTTTTCTTATTTTCCTTTCCCCTAAGTTGATTCATAGCATATAGAAATTTACTTTTGTTGCATTTGTATGGTTTTCATTGTTAATTTGCATTAGAGAAGATAACTTTATGTTATTATACTCTTAATCTGTAAATATACACCATTAAATCACAAATATTAGACAAGATCTAATAAGTCTCTACCACATTTACATAACATACATACATACATACATACATACATCTTTAAAATTTGCCTGTACCTCCAGTATAATCCCAATTCATCAACCTTCCTCATTAGAGTAGGTCTTTTGTGCTGTCAGTATTATTCTGACTGCACAAAATTATTATGCTGATCTGGAGGAAATTTTAGATTATCTATACCAAGTTCCTCATTTTATTCCTAACAGAACTGTGTCCCAGCTCATTTTCTGTAAAAAATAAAAGGGATTCTTGGGAACATTAGTGAAGGAATCTTTTCTTTAAGAAATATTGATGTAGAGTCTTTGGGTAATATATATTTACAACTAGAAGGAATGAGACCTGAAATGTCCTCTAGTTCTAATTTTACAGATGATTCCTATGTTATCTTTTTTTAAAAGAAAACTTTTGTAACATTAGTATATGAATTTATTATTTAGATTTTGAAGAAATGGGGTAATTTTTTAAAATGATATCTACAAATTGCATACCATTACAGAAGTCTTCCTCTTTGATGGAAAACAATCAATAAAAGAGGCAATGTCAAAACTAAGAAGAGAACAGCATTATGTTTGTTTATGCCAAAAATATACTGTTAAGTCTTCTTCAGAGTGTGGTATAAAATATATAATTGTGGTCTAAGGAAGGAATTTCAGTATTGCTGGAATTCTGTCCATTCTGGAGATTTCTAAAGAAAAAACTATTTGCAAAGGTATACAAATTCATATGCTCCCAAAAAAAATAAAATGAGGAAAGAAACACAAATTAATGGTGAGAGAGATAATTATTTATAGTGTTTTTATTTTAAATATCATTTTGATATCTTTTTTTTATATCGCCTAAATTTATCCTATTATCTTTCCCTATTCCTTACCCTCTGACCTATGCCATATAACAAGTAATATTTTTTAAAGGGGAGAAAAAAGAGAAGGAGGAAGAAGAAGAAAAAATCAATAAAAGAAATCAATATATTAAAAAAGCCTGATAATCATTATTCAGTACCTCTGGACTTAGGCAAAATTATTGGAGAAAGGTTTCTTCTCTGGGTCCAAGTCTGTTTTTTTGTAATCCTACATTATTTATTTAAAATTGTTTCAGAGTTCTTTCCATTTAATTTTTTGTAGTCGTTGTATATACTGTTTTCTTGGCTCTGCTTATTTCACTTTGCATCAATTAAGTTTTTCCATGTTTCTTTGTGTTCACCTTTTTCGTAGTTTTTTTTAGTGTACAGAGGTATTTAGTTATATTCAAGTGCTACAAATTGTTTAGCCGTTTTCCAATTTATAGTCATCTACTTTATTTCTACTTTTATCATACCACAAAAGTGCTGCTGTAACATTTTGATGTAGCAATGGAATCTCTAAGCAAAAGGTGTGGACAGCTTAGTCACTTCATTTCTATAATTCTAATTTTTTTTCCAAAATGATTGTGTTATTTCACAGCTCTATAAACAGTTCACTAAAGTGTCCTTCTCTCTTCCCACAATGTATCCAAAATTGACCATTTCTATCTTTTGTTGCTTTCCTTAGTTTGCTGGATGTGAGCTGAAACTGTGGAGTTATTTTGATTTTCCTTTTTCTTTTTATTAGCGATATGGAACAGTCTCTGATATAGTTGTTAATATATTGTTTGCAAGCCTTCTCTTGAGAATTGTTCATATCCTTTGACCACTTATCTACAGGGGCATGGTTTTTGGTTTCTCCCTCTCTTCTCTTTGTTCCCCTTACCTCCTCTTCCTCCTTCTCTTTTTAAAATTTGATTAGCTAAGGTTTATTGGTTTTGTTAATCTTTTCCAAGAGCCAACTTTTAAATCTGCTTGTCATTTCTATGGTCGTTTTATTTTCCAAATGGCCAATGTTTTTAAAATGCAAGTACACCTTAATGATTCTTAATTTTTCAACAGCTACAGGCTCTTCTTCAGATATGGCCTAAACTGCCTCCTAGAGAAGCTTTGGAATTATTAGACTTTAATTATCCAGACCAGTATGTAAGAGAGTATGCAGTGAGCTGCTTGAAACAAATGAGGTACTTTCTTATTGTCTTTTTCTGTTGTGATTGGCAAAATAAGAACATTTATGTTAGTTATTAATCTTCTATTAGAAAAAGAACCAAATATCAAGGCAATGGTTTTACTTAATTTTCACAACCCACAGAGATTACTGAGCTTACTATAATCATGAGACTTCTTTGCTCAGTCAAGTCACCTTACTTTGGTCACAATGTGCTATGTATATATTAGATTTCTCACCAACATAAGAAAAATAAAAGAAGCTTGTAGATCCATAAAACAGATCAAGTGTTTATATTTATCTCCTGTACTTGCACATATCTGTTATATATATATATTTCCTGATGGACCACTTCCATAACTAAATTTGATTTTCTAAAATTCAATAAAATTTTTGCTTGTAATTTTCTGTTGGCATAGGAAGGGAAATGAGTATTTTATACAGGATAGTCCAATTGGGGGTTAATATGATTCACTCAATAAACATTTATAGGACACTTAATCTGATGTTTCACTTTGTTTTCACTCTTTGGTTAATAGATTTAGATCAGTGACTTCTTGCCACATTATTATACTCTTCCTATATTTGTCATCCTTTATTTTTAAGTGCTAAATACTAAGCTAGATAATTTTAAACATTTATGTTAAATATTCACTAAATACTTTAAGATGTTCATCATGTAATTTTTTATTTTACCTCAGTGTTGATGACTGAATCCATTTGGAATACTTTTTTAAAAGATAAATTTTGCCAAAGGAGAAAAGAGACAAGTCATCAAAAATTCCTAGCACAGAGGTGGCTAGTGGAGCAATGAATAGAGCACTGGCCCTGGAGTCAGGAGGACCTGAGTTCAAATCTGGCCTCAGACACTTAACACTTACTAGCCTTGCAACCTTGGGCAAGTTGCTTAACCCCAAATGCCCTCCAAAAAGAAAAAAAAATCCTAGCACAAATATATTGCTGCCATCAGTTTAATTAGCCAGATTTTTTTTTAAAGATTCAAGGTGAACTGGTAAAGTATAACCAAGAATTTTGAAACAAAGGAAAAGAAACACCTGAAATTAAATTTTTTAAAAGAAATGAAATTCGGTAGAAACAGGACTTCTATGTGGCTCCTTCTTCTACCTCCAATTCATGTAAAAAATGACTCTAGGGGCGGCTAGGTGGTGCAGTGAGTAGAGTGTCGGCCCTGGAGTCAGAAGGACCTGAGTTCAGATCCGGCCTCAGACACTTAATGCACACACAAACAAAAACCTAGCCATGTGACCTTGGGCAAGTTACTTAACCCCAATTGCCCTCTAAAAAAAAATGACTCTAAACAATCTTTGGAGCTACAAAACCCACAAAATGACAGATAGAAGCTAACTTCCCACTGAAGACAGGCCGGCAGGAAGGGGCCAGCACAGTGCTCTGGGAGCCAAGCCTAGCCCTGCTAGAGCCTGAGGTTTTACCCTCGGGGCAGCCACAACCTGCCACAGGCTGGAGGGATTTCAGATCACCAGCAGCTGTGGCAGTTTCCAGAATTATCAACGCATAGATGCTAAGGACAAAGTGAGAGGTCAGTGCAGTGTGGACTTTGTGAACCGGGAGTTCAGAAGTACGGTCTGGCCCTTACCCCCTGGAGGGAGAAGCAGCTGAGGCATAGCAGCCATGCAGCCACCGCCATGTGGCTGCTTCAGAGCTCCTGGCCTTCAGATTGTAGGAGGACCAAGTGACTAGTCTGAGGGGTAATCACTCTTGCTTTAACCTGCTTGTATCTGGATTGCTATCTAGGGTGGAGGGCCTGGGATGTGTGACCAGTTTGCCAGTGTGTGGAGGCTTCAGAGAGGTCACCCAACTAATAGCTCCAGCAGCTGCGAAAACCTCAGCATTTGGGATAAAACACCCTTTTCTGGTAGCAGAGTTCTACTGTGGCAAAAGGCTCAAAAGTCAAGTAATTGAGTGGCAACATGAGCAAACAGAGCATTCTGACATTAGACTCCTATTTTGGGGACAAAAAGGATCAAAGCATGGAACAGGAAGAAGACAGTGAAGTCAGAACTCCTGCATCAAAAGCTTCCAAGAAAAATATGAGCTAGTTACATAGAGGAGCTTAAGAAGGATTTTGAAAACCAAATAAGAGAAGTGGAGGAAAAATTGGGAAGAGAAATGAGAATGATGCAAGAAAAGTCTGAAATGAGAGTCAGCAACCTGACTGAAGAAAATAACACCTTAAAAATAGACTAACTCAAATGGCAAAAGAGACTCAGAAAGGCAATAAAGAGAAGAATGCCTTAAAGAGCTGAATTTGCCATATGGAAAAAGAATCTCAAAAGCTCACTGAGGAAAATCATTCCTATAGAATTAGACTGGAGCAAATGGATAGCTAGTGACCTTATGAGAAATCAAGATACTATTAAACAGATCCAAACAAATGAAAAAATAGAAGGCAATGTGAAATATCTCGTTGGAAAAACCACTGACCTGGAAAATAGATCTAGGAGAGATAATTTAAAAATTATTGGACTACCTGAAAGCCTTGATCAAAAAAGAACCCAGAAATCATCCTTCAAGAAATTCTCAAGGAAAATTGCCCTGATGTTTTAGAACCAGAAGGCAAAATAGAAAGAATCCACCAATCATTTCCTGAAAAAGATCCCAAAAAGAAAACTCCTAGGAATATTATAGCCAGGTTCCAGAGTTCCCAGATCAAGGAGAACGTATTACAAGCAGCCAGGAAGAAACAATTTGAATATTATGGAAACACAATCAGGATAACAGGATCTGGCAGCTGCCATACTGAGGGATCAAAGGGCCTGTAATATGATATTCAGGAGGTCAAAGGAGCTGGGATTAAAACCAAGAATCACCTACCCAGCAAAACTGAGTATCATGTTTCAGGGGAAAATATGGTCATTCAGTGAAATAGAGGACTTTCAAGCATTCTTGATGAAAAAACCAGAGTTGAATAGAAAATTTGACATTCAGATACAAGAAGCAAGAGAAGCATTAGAAGGTAAACGGGGAAAAGAAATCATAAGGAACTTATCAAAGTTGAACTATTTACATTTCTACATGGAAAAATGATAATTGTAACTGACAAAACTTTCTCAGTATGAAAATAGTTAAAAGGAATAGAAATGTGTGCGTGTGTATACGTACATATATATGTCTATATAGGAGGGTATATGGGCGTATGAATACATATATGAGTGTGTATATATGTGTACAGGTATATGTAGAAAGAGGGTACAGGAGCAATTGAATAGGAAGGGATGATACTTAAAAAGTGAAATTAAGAGGTGAGAGAGGAATATAATGAGAGGAGACAGGGAGAGACAGAATGGAGTAAATTATCTTATATAAAAGAGGCAAGGGAAAAATGTTACAATGAGCAAAAAGGCGAAAGGGAATGAGTCAACCTTATTCTCACTGAATTTGGCTTAGGGGGGGAATGACACACATACTAAATAGGGTATCTCATCCTATAGGAGAGTAGGGGGGAAGGGGATGAGAGGGGGGATGATGGAAGGGAGGGAAGTTAGAAGCACCTACTTTTGAAAAGGGACAGAAATCAAAGTAGGGAATAGAACAAGTGGGGGGATAGGATGGAGGGAAATATAGTCAATATTTCACAATATATCCACTATGGAAATGTTTTGCATAGCTACACATGTACAACCTGTATTGAATTGCTTATCTTCCCAGTAAGGGTGGGTGATGAGGGAGGAAGGGAAGGAATCTGGAATTCAAAGTTTTAAAATCAAATGTTAAAAAATTATTATTATTATTAATGTAACTGGGAAATAAGATATACAGGAACTGGGGCATAGAGATCCACTGTTCTCTACTGGAAAGTGAGACGAGGGATGGCGGAAGATATGGGAGAGAACAGATTTGGGGAGGGTATATTCAGTGGGATTGCTGTTTTGGGGTGGTGGGTAGGGGAAAAAATGGGGAGAAATTTTGTAACTCAAAATCTTTTGGAAATGAATGAGGTAAACTGAAAAATAAAAAATAGTACAAAAAAGAAATGAAATTCTATTAATCCCATTTATATTTAGTAACTCAGACTCTGCTAAGTAGTGTTGGGGTAATAAGGCATGTCTTTAAGGAATTTGCCATGATGGTTTATAATATAAGCATACCTAGTATATATAAATCTCATAGATTCTTAATCTTTTAAAAATGTTATAGTCTCTTGTATTTTAAATTTTACTTTGAGGTCATATTTATACTCTTGATTTGCTCTGAATTAAATCTAAACAAAGGATTTGCTAAATAAGTATAAACTCCATTCTTGCCCCATCCTGTCTTATATTGCCAATTAGTTGATTCCAAGTAAATGGAATTTTACTTTAGTTATTATTGTTAAGTGTTGAAATTATGTAGTTGAATACCCAATTATAAATTATCCTAGTTTTCTATTAGCCCTCTGTCTTAGTTGACCACATTAATCCCCTTGGGTTTAATTATCTTCTCCATGTACATGACTCCTAAATCTGCATATAGTTGATCTTTCTAATCCCTGATCCTCTCCTGATATTCAGGCACAAATTGCCAAATTCCTATGGGATAATTTGAATTCATTTCCCCTAGACTACTCAAATCCAGTCTGTCCAAAAGAGAATTCATTATCTTTCTCCCAAAACCTATCATCCCTCTTCTGAATTTCCCTACTTTTGTGGGAAGTACTACCCTCGTATTAGCCTAAGTTTGAAGCCTCAACCCCTCATTCTTACTTATCCCCCACATCCAGTTCTTTTTCTTTTCTACAAATAATAAATCTTATGTTTAGCTCCACAACATTTCTTCTCGCTGTCCCTTTCTGTTTATTTATACAACTGTTTCTGTAGTTCAGTCCCACTTTTCACCTCCTTCCTTCAGTGTTTCAGCCTCTTAATCTCCTTGCCTAAAGTTCACCCCATTCTTATTCATCTTCTACACTGCTTCCAAAGTGGATTTTCATTAAATCCAGTTCTTATCCTTTTACTCCCTACTTAGTAAATCTAGTGACTACCTTTTACTGGCTACCTGTTACCTCTTAGGTCAAATATAAGTCCATTACCATCTAAAACCTTTTACAATCTGACCACAGCCTGCCTTTCAGGGCTTATTGTATGTTATTCCCTACTACATTCCAATCAAATTGGACTTCTTGTTCCATGTACATGTAAACCCCATCTCCCATCTCCTGGTCTTTGAACTGAATGTCTCCCTTTCCTGTAATACATTCTTCCCTTATCTTCAGCACTTAGAATCTCTAGTTTACTGCAGAGTTTAGTTCAAGTGCCATGTTTTACATGAAGCTTTCTTGATTCTACCAGATAGCATTGCCCTCCCTCCCCCCACTTATGTAGTACGTGTGTGTGTTGAGTTGTGTTGTGTGCATGCATGCTTTCTTCCGTATAGAATGTAAGAAGAGCCTTGACATCAGGCAATGTTTTACTCTTTATTTTTCTCCCTATTGCCTAGTATGGTGCATGGCACATACTAATCACTTAAGAAATGCTTGCAGATTTATTTGTTCACCACCTCCCAAAAGATTTCAGACAAGTTTTGATTTTGTTCTGATTATCTTAGCTACATACTTTTGTAAAATGGGATGAACTTAGAGAAGATTGTTCTATAAGGATAGAATTTACATCTGGAACGAAAGATTCTTTGATTTTTTTGTAAGTGACTTGCTTTCAGTATAGTTAACACTTTAAGTATTGAATTTTGTTCAGCCTTGTAGTAGATAACTATATAAAGTAATTCGTTTTATTTAGTAATAAATTATATATCTTGTTTTAAATGATATTTAGGTAATGAGAGAAGGAAAGAGAAAAATAAAACAATTCCCTGCCCTCAAACAAATTACTTTTCACTGGGGATTTATAGTATATGCAGTCAGTTAAGTAAATAAATAAAATATAATTTGTGGAGGTAAAGACTACTAATAATCACAAAATCAAGCTGGGACATTAATAGTATTTACTGGCTGTGAGCCTTGAAGGAATATAAAGATTTCATAAGGGGAAGATTAGGAGGTACTATTTTCCAGCTTTTTTGGACAGACTATGCTCAGGCAGAAAAGCAAGAGATAGTATATTGATTTCAGGAGCAGTGAGAGCCAGTAATCCTATTTGACTTGAAACTCAAGGGATAGTAAGAAATGGAATGATAAAATTATCTTTTCATGCTGTCTAGCCTCAATTCTGAACCCTTCATTAAGTGCATAGTGGGACATTCTGTCCCTTATAATAATTTATTTGTGTGTACAATTTAAATTAGATACTGATTAGTCAGGTAGACCCATCATATGATATTTAATAATCCTATATTTGCTGTTTATGTACTTATGTATTTTAAATGTTCCTTTATTTTTAATAAGTGAATTTTAGCTCTTCATAAAACCTGTATTTCTATTTAAAAAACCTTTTCTGTTCATTGATATTTGTATTTGACTCAGTCTTCCTTCTATTTCAGTGATGAAGAACTATCTCAGTATCTTCTACAACTTGTACAGGTTTTGAAATATGAACCTTTTCTTGATTGTGCCCTATCTAGATTCATGTTAGACAGAGCACTTGCTAATAGGAGGATAGGGCAGTTTCTATTTTGGCATCTTAGGTAAGTAGTTTTTAGTTAAAAATAATTTTGGTGGAGGGAGGAGGGAATGGTTTGTGTTCTTGTGAAATTAACCAGTATGATAAATCAGCATATTTAACTATTTTGGGGATAAAAGGAGGTTCCATAAGTCAGTGAAGCTTAAACTTTAATATCTTTAGTAGCGTAAAACTGTGCTTAGTATTTGGTGTGCATCATATTCTGCTTGAGGCATTTCAGTCATTTTAGAAGATTTCATCTCTACTTTAATGAACTATTATTCTTTGGAAAATTATAGCCATCCATACTACTAATTTGAATTTTCTATACTCTTGCATTGTAGATTGTTTAGGTAAAGAAATGAATACATAATCAGCCAGAATTTTTTTTTCTTCTGCTATGCTTCTTTTTTTTTTTTTTTTAAAGCAATTGGGGTTAAGTAACTTGCTCAAGGTTACACGGCTAGTCATTATTTATGCGTGGGTGCTCATTTTCTGAGGCCGGATCTGGTCTCGGGTCATCCCAACTCCGAGGCCGGCGCTCTTACTCACTGCGCCACCTAGCCGCCCCTTTAGGGCAATTGGGGTTAAGTAACTTGCCCAAGGTCACACGGCTAGGTTTTTGTTTGTGTGGGTTAAGTGTCGGAGGCCGGCTCCGAACTCAGGTCCTTCTGATTCCAGGGCCGGCGCTCTATTCACTGCGCCACCTAGCCGCCCCGCGCTATGCTTCTTAATGTTTGATTAATGAAAAGTGAAGCTTGCTGAAAAGATCTTAGAAGATTGTTTTATAAGGATAGATTTTACATCTGGAGTAAAGATCATATTCAGTGTTCAGCCATTGTACTTGTTATGACTTAATAACATGTTGGGTTTTTATGATTTTGTGTGCTGCCTGAGTATGAATCAGTCATTTTCCTTTTGTCTTGTGGGGGGAGGAGTTGATTTTTTTCCCCCATGACTTAAACAACTTTGTCAGATACTTAACTGAAACATTCTCAGAAATGGGGGAATTAAATATTCTGGGATGTTTATCAACAGTAGCAGATATTTTAACTTTACTTTGAATGCTATCATTACAATTTAATTCTAATTTAATGAAACCATATATTTTTGAGAGTGTATTATGCATGTTGTTGAATGATTCTTTTTTTTACTGAATTCTTCAGGTCAGAGGTGCACATTCCTGCCTTTTCAGTGCAATTTGGTGTAATACTTGAAGCTTATTGTCGAGGAAGTGTGGGCTATATGAAAGTGCTTTCTAAACAGGTATTAGTTCCTTTTGAATGTTGATTTTCATGGTTAAAGAAAATAATAACTGAAAGGAGTCATAGAACGCAACAGATATGAGGGATTTGCTCAAAATTTGTTTTGCTGTAGAGGTTTGCAGCAGTTTGTGGGGAATATACTGAATTTATATTCAAGAGGAACCTGGGTTCAATCAGTTCCTCCCTCTTGAGACTTAACAAATATATCCCAAGGGAAAGTCAGCTTATGCCTATATAGGCCTCTTGTTCTTCATCTGGGAATTAGGAATTTTACCTGTAATAAGTATCCCTCAGGCTTGTTGGGATGATCCAACTAGATCATGCTTTGTGTGGTTTTCCTTTGAAAACTGCCTATTTATATCCTTTTCTCCATTTTTCTATTAAGAAATCGCTCTTATTCTTGTATATTTGAATCAGGTTTTTTTATATTTTGTGTATTAGATCTTTATCAAAGAATTTTCAAATAAAAAACTCTTTTCATTTAATTACCTTTTATCTTAGTTGCATTCATTTTTTTAGTCAAAACTTTTCAATTTTATGTTGTAACCATTGTTCATTTTATCATTTATGACCCACTCTATCCTCCTTTGCCTCATGTAAAAGACTTTATAAACTTTAAAGTTCTACATGATTTTTTGTTTTGTTTACACATAAAGTATCTCAAAAGTGTTAGTTCAGTTTTAAATTATTAAAACTTTACCATTTTAAAAAACAAACTTAAAACTTAAAAATTTTAAAAATTTGAAGCTAGTGCCTGAAGAATTTTGGGACATCCTGTGGTATGTGGATGCATATACATATATATATATAGGTTAGATAGATATGATAATATAGGTGTGCATGTGAGGTACATGCTTCACATCTCTTCTACCACTCAGATGTAACAGATTTCTTAATAAATTCAGGATATATTTGGTAGAATTCATTGTAAGCAGTGGGAGGGACCTCTAGATCCACAATCCTTTTTATGAACGAAATGTTCACTGTGTTCCCAAATAAAAGATGCCTGGTATGACAAGACAATATTCAGGATGATAGAATATTCAGTAAATTGTAGCCAACATTGCCATTTTGACATCATTTCATGAAGTCCATTTTGAATCCCACTTGAACTCTATTTTGTAACAACAACAAAAAAAAGTCATGCCGAGCAGAAAAAAGGGATTATGTCTGATAATATATCTAGCATTTTGTGTCCCTGACTCCTTTGTTTTTGGAAAGTGTTTCAGTCCAGGATGAGTTGAGTTCCTTATTTTTTTTTTAAAGCTTTTTTTTTTTCATTGTGTTCATTGGTGTCCTGGCCCTGTTCTCTTTACTCAGCTTCTTCAATTCACATAGACTTCCCCTTCATATGTAACAATTTGTTTAGCCATCCCTCAGTGGATGGGCATCCACTTTGTTTCAGATATCTTGCTGTGAGAAAAACTGCTGGTATGAATATTTTGCCACAGAATTCTGAGAAGAATTTTTTTTATGTTTAGGACCTTTCAGTCTTTAACTTTCTGAGGGATTGATAGATCAAATTAGCAGTAATGGAATCTCATCCCCACTCCATTCTTATCCCCCATATAGAACAACTATATTTTATTCTTAATACTAATAATATCATATTATAAACTCCTTGAGGGTAGGTTTTTTTTTTTTTGAGGGTAGGTTTTTTTTTAATTGGATTTTCCATTATCATGTAGAAATCAAGCATAGGTAGGTGCTTTGTAATATTTTTGATGGGTATATTGTTTATGATATTTATTGATTAAAATAACCTATTTTGGGGGCGGCTAGGTGGCGCAGTGAGTAGAGCGCCGGCCCTGGAGTCAGAAGGACCTGAGTTCAGATCCGGCCTCAGACACTTAACCCACACAAACAAAAACCTAGCCGTGTGACCTTGGGCAAGTTACTTAACCCCAATTGCCCTCCAAAAAAAAAAAAAGCAAAAAAAATTAACCTATTTTTACTGCTTTGGGTTAAATTCATCATAATTTTTCTCATAGTGAATTTATTATTATAATTCATAGTTTATTATAATTCCTTCTGATTTTAGCACCCTTCTAAACTAATCTGTCTTCAGCATACTAATCCCTTCCACAATATCCTCCACAGTCAAATGTAATTAAATATTTTTGGATTGGTATTGTATTGTTTTTAATAATTATACTGAGGACTGTTGAAGGGCAATGCATGTGTACCTCTAGTTAAGGGGTTCTTAGCTTGCAGTCTCTTGGGTTCTGTGAATGAGGAGATCTATTAATTTGCTTTTTAAAAAATATTTTGACAATTTCAATGTAATTAATTTACTTTGTAATCCTATGTATTTATTTTCTGTATACAAGAACAAAAACAATAGTGAGAATAATAATAAATAATATATAGCACCAAGAACTGTACTGCTTGCTTTATAAATATTATTTCATTTGATTTCCACAATAATTCTGGGAGGTAGATACTATTATTATCTTTATTTTCCTGTTGAGGATACTGAGACAGAGAGAATCAGTGACTTGCCCAAGGTCAATAATAACAACAACAACAACAATAATAAAAATTAATAAACATTCATTTAGTTCCTATGTGCCAGGCACTGTGCTAAGGACACAACAACTAGTAAGTATCCAAGCCTGGATTTGAACTCCAGTCTTCCTAACTCCTGCCAGACCTGACATTCTAGTGCACTGTGCTGTCTACTGGTATATTATTCTGAGAAAGGATCCATAGGATTTACCAGCCTACTGGTGAGGAGTGGTGGGAATGTTGTCCATGACACATAAAAAGTTATTAAGAATCCTCTAGGTTTTTGGTTTTTTGGGGTTTTTTTTTTTGGAGGGGGAAGGCAGGGCAGTTGGGGTTAAATGACTTGCCTGAGGTCACAAGGCTAGTGTTAAGTGTATTGAGGCCAGATTTGAACTCAGGTCCTCTTGACTCCAGGGCCAGTGCTCTATTCACAGCACCACCTAGCCGCCCCTGCTCTAGTATTAAGCATAATTTTAGAAGGTAAAGAAAACCCTCTAGAATTCTTTAATTTCCTCTGATTTTAATTAAGCATTTATTAAGCACCCTCTATATATAAGGTACTGTTACCTAAGAAGAATTCTGTATTTGAAATTATGTTTTAAACATTTATGTCCTCTTGGAATAATCACATACAGTTATTTTTTTTTACATATCTTCTTTTCCTTATTCTTAATTTTCCTCTTTTAAAGGCTAAGAGGAATTCAGATTAGAGATCTGATTTTTTGATTCACTGGATGTGTACCTTATTTTTTACACATCATGTTTTTATATGCCTGGATAATTTTAATCCTCAGCCTTCATTTTTTTCTTTAAAGTTTTTATAATAAAATTAATAAAATCAATAAATAGTATTATTTCTATGCACAAAGAAATAGAATTCCATTTGATACCATACCTCTCAATTGTGTACGTATGTAGTATATTTAGTTCTAATACTTTTGCTTTTTCTTTCTCTTTCTGTGACCCCTCTTCTCTTCTACGTATTTTTTGTCTTATGAATGCTCTTTTCTTCTCTATTTTGTATCACTGTTATTCTTTCTCTCTTTAAAGCTCTTCCTAAACAATAAAAACCCCAAAACAAAATAAATTTCTTTTTTGTAATAAATAATTCAAATTAAGATATCTTTTTTTTTTCATTCTTAACTCTAGTTCATCACCTTTTTTAGTCCAAAGGTTCAGGGTATGTTTCATCTTCTGTCTTCTGGAATTGACATTATTCTTTCAAAGTTGTTTCCTGCTATAATTTTTTAGTTATTATATAAACTGTTTTCTTAGTTCAATTCACTCTGTATCATTTCTTAAAGGTTTTCCCAGATTTGTCTGAATCTGTCTTCTTAGTCATTATTTTAAAATATACTTTATTCATCTTTTGTTTTTTATAATCTCCAGAATTTCTCCCAGTTTCTTACTCCCCTCCCCTCCCAGAGATCTATACCTTATTACAGGTAATGTTCCAAATAAAAAAGAGAAAGAACAGACCAACAAGTCAGCAGAACCAATCAGTGAATTCAAAATGTCCAAAAATATATGCAATATGCATGCCACACCCCTGGATCTTCTATCTCTGCAAATGAGTGGGGTGGGTGTTTTATCTCTTCCTTTGAGCTATGCTTATTCTTTGTTTTGCTGCCTTCACTTTTGATTGTTTTGTGGTTTTTTTCCCCATTGTGTGTGTGTGTGTGTGTGTGTGTGTGTTTTCGTGTGTGTTTTCACCCTGCTTTATTTCACTTTGTATCAGATGCAAATCTCCATACTTGTCTGTATTCATTTTATTAGTTTTTTCTAACTGCACATAATTCCATTAAATTAGAGAAACCCGTTTATATTCACACTCTTCTTGAACATATCTCTTTCTCCTCCGTGACTAGTTATCTTGTTTAATATGCCTGGAATTTTTATGTATTCCCCATTCTCCTCATTTCCTCCCTGTTTAAATCTTGCTCATCTTTATGATCCCAATTCAAATGTTAGTTTCTTTGTGAAATTTGACATTGATACCCCTCCTCCAATGCAAATATGAACTCTCCTACCTCTGAATTCACTGTTTTTAAACCTCTTTTATTTTATTATTTTATTTTATATTGAGCACTTGGTACTTATACAAGTCTTTCCTATTTGATTTGAACTCTTTAAGAAATAAGTGTAATATCTTATTTATATTTGTATCTTTCTCAGTGTCTAGAATAATATCTTTAGCATAATTGGTTTTCTGTCCATGTTTAATTTGATTGAATTGAATCAGAGCATCCATGAATTTTATATAACCTTTAATATTAGTTGGATATTGACTATTTGATCCATAACAACTACCATTGGTTTAAATTATGTTCTTATTCATATTAAGTTGGCAGAAATCAAGCTTTTCCTCCCTCTCCCAGTTTGTTTTAATACTTTATGTAGTTTGCGTACATCTAGAAAAATTCATTCTGATGATTAAAATTTTTTTCCTCTCAACAAAGGACTACTCTGTTGCTGTGTGTGTGTGTGTCTGTGTCTGTGTGTGATGTGATCTGGTAGTGATTTTTCAGTTCTCAAAGTTAGAGAACCCTGAAGAATTAGAGTTCTTAACAGGTCCTCCTATAGTGGGAAGCCTTTGGTATGAGCCTTTATGTCTGTTATTCAGTGATCAGCCTACCTAAGGTCATAGAAGCTTTTCAATGTAGTTTCAAGGTGATTAATTTTTTTTAGCCATAGCAACCCTGAAAGACTATATAAACTAAGTTATTGAGATCTGTGATCTCTGTTGGAAGAGTGATTACTGATTTCCTACCCAACTGAAATCCTGGATCTATCATATGACCTTGTCTCCTACAATTATTTTATGTGTTTAGTTTATAATTTTCACAGTGTGTGACTTAAATGAGATCAAAGTTGGAAACTGTCCTAATTCGGGATTATTCATACTTGAAGATCCTTTGCAGTATTATATGTATCCATTTATTCAAAAAGCATTTATTTATGAATATTACTGCTATTTCCAACACTATGCTAAATGTTGTAGGAGTTGAAGGAAGAAATGATAAGCTCAAGAAACTTAGAGCCCACTTGAGGAAAAAAGACACACTTGTATCTTAATAACTGGAGAACAATGGTAGTACCCAAAACAAGGATGAGAGAGAGGAATATACATTTAAAATTAATTGATCTCTTAAAGATAATTACTTTCTCTGAGGACTTTTTTTTCCCCATTTTCAAAGAACCTCATTTTATTTTGTAGCAACAGAAGCAGAAGACATTATTCTCAGGTTTAAGTTCTTGTTCTTTTCTATGACCAAGAGCAGAAGGAAAAGTTCCTAGCTGTCAATTCTTGTTAGGATTGTAAACCTATAAAAGAGACAGGGTGATGAAATACTTAAAGTAATTGGCTCATGGCCATTGAGGTTTTCATTGCACTTTCCAGGAAGTAAATGTCACCCCTGTCAAAAATGGGGCAGAAAAATTCCCAACTGTGCAAACATGGAAGAAATTCAAAGTAGAAATACTTCAGAAAGTTCCTGTTTGCACAGTAGAGGTTCCATTTTTTTCTCCCTTGTTGGCCATCTTTGTACAACCCACGGGATTGTGTAAAAGCACAGGGATCTGGGTCTTGACAGATGGCTGACCTGGCAGGGTTTCCACTGTTTCAGTTGGTATCAAGCAGCTTAAAACTTTCATAGTATCCTGTCTGCTAGGTTTTGTTGTATCAGTAGAAACCTTAGGATTAATTCACCTACCTACACAATTCTGTATGTCTCCTCGTAAGCATACTGCTGAAAATAAAAATGTGAACCTCTTTATTGATATTTAGTTACTTGATGATGAACGTATGATGCTGAGATGGTCATCACGTGAATATCAAATCACATTTACAATCTGTTAACAGCCAAGGATGTTGTCTTATTTTTATCCCTGTGAATCTCCTTCAAGGCCTAGCATGGTAGTGTTCGCTAATAAGTGCTTATTACATAAATGAATTGAATTTCGTTGGTTTTCATGGAAAATAGGTAGGGCAAAGCAGGTTTGTATTTTATGTTCTTAGCACTTTAGGTAGATAAGTATTTTGCCTTTCACTTTCAAGATGGGGAGTAGGTGCAGTTAACTGGGTGGTGAACAGTCTTTCCTTTGCATAGTGTTCATCTTTACAAAACATTCTTTTATGTTTACCTTTATAGTCCTTGGAAAAAAAATAACTGAATGAGCTCTTTTGTTCTACCATACCTAACCTTTTCATTTATATACAGTCTGAAAATAGAACAGTCAGAAATGAAAGTAATCATGAAGCCACAATACACAACTTTCCATATCAGTGCCCCTTCTGAGAACCAGTGTATTTAGTGTAAATGTGGTACAGGAGTAAAAACCCTAGACTTAAAATCAGAAAACCTGAGCTATACCCTGAGTTCTGCAATTTACTCTCTATGTGACCTTGAGCAAATCCCTTAAGCTTTCTAGGCCTCATTGTCCTCTGTGGATAAGAGTGTTTGAACTAAGAGATTTCTAAAGTCCTTTTATCTTGGAAATTCTGTACCTTTGAGTTTATAGGTCATTTATTTTAACTCTTTTAGCATTTCACTCCTAATTAGTTAGAAATTAAAAGGAAAAGTTCAAACCAGTCAGCTTGTTAGCTTGCTAGTACCTCCAGTTAAAGGTTAACAACAAAAGGACCAGGTATATCAGCTGATTCAAAAAAATGTAGTAATTTTTCTTTTAAATAAAAATCTTTGTTTTTTGGCCTTATACATTAACACAAAGTTTGTATGTATGTTTGTATGTAATGTATTAAGTGAGTAAGTGTTAACTTAATCTTTTGAAGTATTCTGAAATTTTGATCCTTCTAGTGTTAAATAAATGAACAGCAAGAATAATTTTTGCAGTGGGTAGTGTTTGGAGAGGAGTTATTTGTGAATTTGACAGGAGGTTAAGAATATTTCTGCCCTCAGGTTCATCATATAATTTAGATTACCTGATTATATACATTAATATATCTCTGTAATATATGTACATATTTAAGACTTTAATTTCTGTAGGAATTCACTGCAAAAGAAGATTGTGTATTTTTGTGTAGTTGGTCAAGGGAAGGAGTCTAGTATAGAATATAAGCTTTCAGAGATAGCATTTTAGTAGGCTTCAAGGGGGAAAGCTGGTCATTTCCCCTGAGGACATTGGCATAAACAGACGAAGGGAGGTAGAAACAACCAGAGAGGGAGATTAAGCTCCTTGTGATTGATCGATACACAAACCAGTCCTTATTTGCAAGATTTTATCATCATTTTATCCCATACTACATTCTTGCTTTGCTGTGCCTAAAAAGAAAAAAAAAAGGTTCAAGATTTCGACTTGAATGGTGGTCAGACTTTAATTTTATACTTAAAACATTCACACATTCTAAAATATTTCTCAGTCACAAATCTTGACTATGTAATGTTAGGTTGCACCTGGCATCAAAGCAGTGATTTTAAAAAATGTCAGTTATCTTTAAATGTTAATCATGAAAAGTAACCATCAGGTATTACAGTTAGTTACTTTAACATGTCAGAATCTCTGAATCAAAATTAATTATGTTTTTCAAAATGTGTGGAAATGTTGAGACCTTCTTTTTGCGAACTCCTTACAGTGACGGTTTTCCAGAATATATTTTAGTGATGTAACATTTCCTTGATCCAGATACACCTTGTATTCTTTTTCTTTTCTTCTCCTTGTACACCTTAGTTTAGACCCATAGTTTGGAACCAAATAAGGTCATAACACAGAGGAAATCTGTTAATGATTACCCCTTGGATGTGAGGGTCAGTTTCCATTATGGAGTGTAGTCTCTGTCATAGAGTAGTACTCTTGCACCTGTTCGTTTTATATTATTCCAATTGCCATCATGCTAGTTCTAGCCTCAATTTCCACTTGCCCCAATTATAGTAACCTCCTAATAAACTTATCTCTGCCTCACCCTTAGATACAAACTCTTCCCTCTACACAAGCCTGATGATATTACAGATACCTCTCCCCGACTTCTAAAGGCTTTAAAACTTACTTGCCCTCAGAATAAAGTCTAAACTTCTTAGCCCAATATACAAAATTTATGCAGTCTGTTTGCAACCTCCCTCATCAGTCTATACTTTATATCATTCCACAAAGACACCTTCTGCTCTTGCCAAACTGTATTGCCCTCCATCTTTCAGCAAATCCCATTCTTTTTTCACTGCCATGTCTTTGTATAGTTATCTCTAACTTCCCTAACCACTCTATCTTTACTTGATTTTCATAAATCAATCATTCAAAACCCAGATCAAATACTGCCTCCTCCAGGAAGCTTTCACTTGATCTTTGCCTCCTGGCTGAAAATGATCTCTCCTTCATCTGAAATCATGGCACCAAGTATTCCTCATACTTCTTCTAGCTTGTATTTATCTATCTACATGCCAATCTACCATGATAAGATTGTCTACTCCTTGGCAAGGATTATTTGTTACTTATCTTTGTATATCCCCCAACATCTGGCACAATGTATTGTACATAGTATCACATTTAAAATTTTTGTGAATTAAATTGTACCCTGAAGAGGCCTAGTGTGAGTTTTATTCTTTATTGCTTGTGGCCCATCTTCTTGAATAAGTTAGTGATCTGGGGCAGCTGGGAGGCATAGTGGATAAAGCACCAGACCTGGAATTTGGAAGACATGAGTTTGAATTTGGTTTCAGCTATTTGGGCAAGTAATTTGACCTCTCTCAGCCTCAAGTTTCCTCATCTATAAGATGGGGATGATATAATACTTCCTAGGGTTATGAGAATCTTATGAGATAATATTTGTAAAGTACTTTGCAAACCTTAAATAGCTATATAAATGCTATTATTATTATCATCATCATCAGTATTATTAACAACAATAACAACAACAACTTTTTCCTCTAGATACCTTTTTTGGCCTAAATTAAACCCTGGATTTTTAAAGATGATTGAAGACGTGGAATACTAATGTGCTATGTTTATGCTTTTAAGTAAAATCTCCTTTGTTTCTTACAGTACCATTTATTCCATCACATTTTCATACCGTAGCTTGTTCCACCATCTCCCCAAATGATGACTACCCCTCAGATTGCAATTCTTTGCCAGCTCAAAAAGAGCTATGAGTATTTTTGTACATCCTTAGTTTGTTTTTCTTAGGACTAATCCCTCCCTATATCTTTTCTCCCTTTAACTCCTCTTCCTCCTCCCCTTTCCTTCCTATCTCTCTGTTAAATAAAATGTATTTCTATACCCAACTCTTTGTGTCTTTGTGCCCCCTCTTTTGACCAGTTCAGATGAAAATAAGTTCAAAAGTCAACCACCTCACCCACTGTTTCCTCTTTGTTTTTATAGATGTATATTTGTGCTCCCTGGTTATGGGAGAATTTTCCCTAACCTCCCCTTTCCCCTAGCCCTGCAATATATTTTTTTTGCCTCCCTGTCCATTCTTTAAAGATCAAGACATAACAGAATCATTTCTATATCTTCCTAGTTACACTGCCTTTATGACCACTGATGATGATAGGGTTCAGATGAGACACACTTATCATTTTCCCATATTAGAATGTAAGCAGGTTTGTCCTTTATCATTGTCCTTTCCTGTTTACCTTTTTATGTTTCTCTTAACTCGTATGTTTGAATGAAGCTCCAATCTTTTCATCAGGAATATTTGGAAGTCCTCTATTTCATTAAAAGTTCATTTTTTTCCCCGTAGTATTATACTCATTTTTGCTAGTAAGTTATACTTGGCTTTAAGCCTATATCCTTTGCCTATTGGAATATCATATTCCAAGCCCCCTCTTCCTTTTTTTGTGATTGATGATAAATTGTGTGTTATCCTGAGTGTATTTTTTCTTTGATATGGGAGCTCTTTTGATTATCATATTTCTAGGGGTTTTCATTTTGAGGTTTCTTTGAGGAGCTGACCAGTAGATTCTTTCTATTCCCATATTCCCCTCTCATTCTTAGATCTGGGTAGTTTTATCTTAAGATTCCTTGAACTGTATCTAGGGTTGGTTTTTCTTTGGGGGGGGAGGTTGATCATGGCTTTCAGATAATGTAATGACTTATTTTTTTTCTTTCCTTAATCTATTTTAACAGTAATTTCTGTTTGTTATGAGATAGATATCTTTACATTTTCGGGGGGTAGAGGAGGTTGTGGGGTTTTTTTGTTTGGTTGGTTTTTTTTTTTAGTCTTTTGACTTGGTTTTAATATTTTTTTGTTGGCTTTTGGAATCATTGGCTTTTTTTTTTTGGTCCATTCTAATTTTCAAGGAATTTGTCATTTGGGCAAGGTTTTGTACATCTTGTGCCAAGCTAAGCTGTTGATTCCCTTTCTGGTTTTTTTCTTCCGTAGCTCTCTCTCATTTCTTTTTACCTTCCCCCTATCTAATAGTATTTTCTTTAATTACATGTAAAGATAGTTTTCAGCATTCACTTTTATAAGATTTTGAGTTCCAAGTTTTTTTTCCCCTTCTTTCCTTCCCTCCCCAAGACAACACACAATCTGATATAGGTTATACATGTACAATCATATTAAATGTATTGTGAAAGAAGAATCAGAGCAAAAGGGAAAAACAATGAGAAAGAAAAAACAAAAAACGTGAAAATGATGTGCTTCTGTCAGCATTCAGACTTCACGGTTCTTTCTCTGCATATGGATAGCATTTTCCATTGTGAGTCTTTTGAAATTTTCTAAGATCATTATATTGCTGAAAACAGCTAAGTCTATCAAAGTTGACCATCACACAGTGTTATGTAGCTCTCATTTCTTTTCATTTTTTCCTCTCTCTCTCTCATTTATTTAAAAAATTTTTTAACTTTTAAAAATTCTTACTAAGTCTCTTTCAAGAAGTCTAGTTTAATTTCTATCCAAGCTGCTTTTCTTTTAGACCTAGGCTGTATATGTTTTGGAGTTATTGTTTTCTTCTGTGTTTTTGTTTTCCCTGTTACCATAATAGATTTTTTTTTCTTTTTTAGAGGAGGGAAGGTAGGGAAATTGGGGTTAAGTGACTTGCCCAAGGTCACACGGCTTTTCATAACACTATTGTGTTAAGTGTCTGAGGCTGGATTTGAACTCGGGTCCTCCTGACTCCAGGACTGGGGCTCTATTCAGTGTGCCTACCACTCCCCATAATAGCTTTTTTTATGATGGGATTCCTTTGATGCTGTGTTTTGCTCATTTTCCTAGCTTGCTTTCTGACTTTGGCACATAATAAGTGCCGTGTAAATGTTGTTAGTGATGCTACTGCTGATAAGCATTAACACCATCTATGTTAGGTTGGCTCTGCATATTTCTGGAGCAAAGGCCTGGGTCAATCCTGTTGCTGCTTTCTTATGGTATTGAATGTTTTGTATTCACATTTTAGGCTAAGTCTGGTGACCTGAAAATTTTTGTGGCACCAGAATGACCAGATCCAGGGCAAAGTCTGATCACTGACATCCTGGACTGGGGTGTTGAAGTTCCTGACATGTCTTTGGGTCCCTTCAGCCACCTCTATTCTTCTGTTGGCTTCAGTTTGGGCTAGAAGCTGGAACTGAAACTTCATTCCACTCCTAGAATCTGAGCTATATTGCTGCAACTTGTTTCTGAACTGTCTCCTTGTTTGGTATACAGTCTAAAACCTGTGACAGCTCCTTACCCCAGAATGCCGTCCCTCGATGTGTGTTCATTACTCACTCCACCCTGGATCTGTAACCCAGAACTAAGTAGTGAATGACAAAGCTGCCATTTGCCACTTGTTCTAGAACCTGCACAAGGTCCCACCTGTTATGGATCTGGTACCTTATCTTAGTGTTGGAATGTTTTGTGTGCTGCATTTTTGTCCAGGCCCTGTCCCCAGTGTCCACATACTTCTCTCTCTATCTCCCTATGCAGACTTAGATTAGAAATTTGACTTGCTATGATTTTTTTCTCTTAGATTCCCAATCAGGATTTAGTCTGGCATATTTTCTAAATCTTTTTGGAGGAGTTTTGACTAGGATTCCTCTATACTTCTTGCTACTCTGCCATTTTAGCTTCATCTCTCTTCTTTTTAAAATATTCTTCTTAAATTAATTTTGTAAGTTTTTTGGGGGGGGGAAGGGAGGAGAAAGGAGGCAAAATATTAATATGATGATCACATCAAGCATTTTTCTTTTTTCCTTTTCCTAGTGATTAATCTCTTGAAACTTATGTTTCAGGTGGAAGCTCTTAATAAGCTGAAGACCTTAAATAGTTTAATAAAGTTGAATGCAATGAAGTTAAACAAAGCAAAAGGAAGAGAGGCAATGCATACATGCTTGAAACAAAGTGCTTACCGAGAAGCCCTTTCGGATCTTCAGTCGCCTTTGAATCCTTGTGTCATACTTTCGGAACTTTAGTGAGTAACGGGCCGTTCTCCTGTTACACAGAGAATGGCTTATACAGATTATGGATTCTTCACCTACATTCCATGAACTTGGTTTTCTTTCTAATATTTGAATAATTTTTCATTATATTTTTTCCTTCAAAATCATATGTATTTTATTTTAAGAATTTAAAAATATTATTCCCACAGGGGTTCTTTAGGTTTCATTAGACTTCCAAAGGAGCCCATGACAAAAAAGGTTAAGAACCACCTACTTCTGATGTAAATATTGACAGTAGTCTTTTAACTCAGTAGACCTTTGTCAGCTGATTCTGAGGAGGTAGTTAAAATGGCATAAAATCAACCATTTCTATAAATATGAGTTCTGCCATCTAAAGGTATTTCTAGAACATAAGGTCATATTCTTAAGCTAGATTTAGAATATAAATGAACTTTTATACTTAATGTGGAATGGTCAACATTTAAATTCAGATAAAATATACTTATGGCTTTAGGAAAATGATATTCTAAAAATGGTCAATTCTATTTAATTACATGTAAATAAATCATAAATTTTAATATTGTTACTCCCTGAAAATTGAAAATGAAATGCAATTAAAATGTTAGGAATCACCTAAAATCAGTTTATTGTCTATTGTGCTTTAAGATATGGTCTCTAGAAAACTTTATGCCTTTTATCATGAAAAATTGATTTATATAAACGTACTAAGAATAGAAAATTATTTTAATATAATATATGCTCTGTGGGATATCTAAATCCTGAATTGGACACTTTTTTGAGAAGTCAGAATATCTTTCTTATAAGACTGTTTTGAAGCTAATGAATATTTTCTCCTGATTTTGAAGCCATTCAGTAGAATACAGATTGATGATAATACAGAAAGATAATTGAGTCATGAAAAAAATGGAGAGAACTCTGAGGGATTATTGGAAAGAAAGGTGAAGACAGTACAAAATAAGTGCCTCAACATTCATTTTGATCCAGTCTAGGCATGGAAAGTGCCCCCAATATGAAGTGGTTGAGAATAGTGTTATAAAAATCTTTGTATGTTGTGAGCCTGTGCCATTGGCTTAATGCTATATTCTGGCATCCAAGTCTCTTCTTGTGGAAGCTTTGTTGTTGAGGTAGAATGATCTATTTCCATGTTTTGAGCTCCAGTTTCCTGCTCATCTAGAGTGAAACAGTTGCTTGGGCTATTTGAACCCAGTAACTCATGCAAAATGATCTTACCATTTCTTTACATTTGAATTTTCCTAATGAGATTTGTCTTTTATTAGTGTTGAGAAGTGCAAGTACATGGATTCTAAAATGAAGCCTCTGAGAATAGTATACAATAACAAAGTATTCGGAGGAGATCCAGTGGGTGTCATTTTCAAAAATGGGGATGGTAAGTCCCTATTTTCCTAGTTCCTTCAGGTTTGTAAGTCATTGCCTATTGTCATCTTTTGGCAGATGCATCTTACGTCAACTTAGGTATTTGTGGAGTGAAGCAAGATGGAGGATTTAGGGGGTTTTTGGCTCTTAAATGATGGGTTTTTTATTACATTTTTAAACATACAGAAGTTTATAGTTTGGTTTTTTTTTTTAAATAACGACTTCTAAGACAGTCACACTAACAAAAGATATTTAAAATGTTTACATGTTTATTTAATGAGGCTGTATTAAAATACCTTAGAAACCTTAGTTTGAATATGCAGCTACATTTATCTCCATTATCTGAAAATTATTATTTCGGCCCATTGATAAACAAAAAGTCACTAATACAAGAACAGCAAACCTCAACCTTAGTGTGAAACGTGGCTTTTAAGAGCGTCAGGTGCAAACTTTTAAAGCAAACCTACAAGGAAAAGCAATTACATTCTACACTGGATTAAGAAGTAATACTAATACCTACCACATATTTGGTGCTCAGTCCCTCTAACTAGCTATTTTTGGAATTGTTCTATAATAGAAACAGAGACCTTACGTGTAATTTAACTTCTTAATTTTACAACTTCTAAGAGAAGTCACAAAGCCAAGAAGTGGCAGATGCGGCACAGACTGATATGTTTTGCAATATTACTATGATCCTTTGTAACTGATAAATTCTCTCCCCTATTTTCAGACACATTTTGCTGTCACACTTTAATAATTACAAAGCATAGTAAACCAAAAGCACAAATAAAGCAATCTTTTCTTTTAGATCTGCGACAAGATATGTTAACACTCCAAATGTTGCGATTGATGGATTTACTTTGGAAAGAGGCTGGATTGGATCTCCGGTAAGGAATTGTGATGAATTTATATCTTGGCCGACTCCATATTCCTCTTTTTTCATTTATCTGCCATTTTTAGGCTTTTGCCCTAAACAAAAATTGAAAATGCAGTTCTCATTTTGTGGAGAGTGAGAGAACCTTTATTCCAACCTTTGCTTTGATTTCCTCTTGCATACACCTTATTTTCTAAAACTATCAAGGTTCTAGTAGTAAAAGCATCAGATTTACATGGCTAATGCAGAAATTTGTTTTGCTTGACTACACATATTTGTTAAAAGTATTTAGCTTTTCTTTTTTCTCAATTAAAGGAAAAGAGAGGAGGGAGAAAAAAATAGGTTTGTCTTATTGTTAATAGAAAAAAGACCCCACAACAACAGATTTTATTCATGTATCTGAGTGTCCAGTAATAAGATACAGCTCAGGTCCCACTGTCCTGCATAGCATTATCAAATCACAGTTGAAAACTAGCAAGTGGCTTTGATAGCATAGTGTGAGAATATTTAAGTGGTAGCAATAGTCTTGACTCTTCCCATTCTTGTCCTTGAACACCCCTGTCTTTACCTTAGATTAACATCTCCTTCCAGGATGAAGAAAGCTAATAATAGAATTACTTGGGAATATTTTTCATTAGTTGTATTTATTGAAGTTTTATATTCCTATTTATTAATTTACCATTTTGTATTTTTCTCTCTCTGTAAACCCCTAAAACTCACAGAGTCAAGCTAGTTGACTCTAAGTTCAGTATTCTTCAGTTATATCACTATCCATGTTGATATGATGATAAGTAATATGCATTAGCTCACTATATGATTTAATAAAACTATATCTTAGTGTAATATTTTAGAATAGGACCTACAGAAATGGGCTTTCCTCCCTTTTTTGAAAGGACTGCAATTCACTTTTAATGGAGATTAGGTAATTGCAGGAAAAGGTATAAAAAAATTGGAAATTTTATAAAGCAATTTTATTCTTCAGTCTCTCTAGGTTTGAATCAGTTTAAGTACTTTTTATTCTTTGATCCATTTGACAGAGATAAGCCTGGAATTCATTAGCCTGTCATTCATTCTGCATACACATGATTGATATTCCTTCCTAGAGTACAGTACAATAGAAACAGTTGATTTATGTCTATTTGTGGTTACAAAGTACTTTCACAGTACATTTTCTCATTGGATAATTGCTGATCTTTTTTGAGGTCGGGAGTGCAAGTGTTGACTCCACTTTTTAGATTAGCAAACAGAGGCTCTGCTAGGCTAAAAAAATTCAGCTAAAAAGTCCATGACAAGAAAGTGGCAGATCTTGGACTTCACCTGGGGCTTGTGAATCTGTGCTCTTTCTGCTACCCCTCTGTGCTTTTCAAAATTTTTAATTAGTATCTATTATATATAGTGTGTGTGTACCACCCCCCCCATTCCCGCCTGCATGCATATACACACACAGAGCTAAAGAGTTAGTGAATTATTCCGTAGGTCAGAGAGAGTGTGAATGTCAGAACAACATAAAAATGCAAATGCACATTACATTATTCAGGCTTGCTTTTTTTAGTGCTGCTGGTGGCCTTAATAAGAAGCTTGGGGATAGAGGCTAGATGTGATGAAGTCCAGAGGAAATGGACAGGACACCATAGATTTGTCCCCAGTCTGACTTCTGACTTCTGCCAAATCATTTCTCTGATAAGGATGGGTTTTTTTTCCCCTTCTGTTTATAAGCACTCAATCCTCAAGGGACTGAGGAGCTTCCATCACTGCCTGCTTTTTGCAAAGGACATTGTTGGACTTGTGCCCGGTTTGGTTACACAAGAGAGATGAGATAAAAGGCCAAGAAAGACCTGTCACCACTTCACTCACATATGGCATACCATGATGAGGATGGCCAGTAATAACTTTATATTGGAGATTAGTTTTCATTACCTTTTTGTAGAAACATAATGAGGAACTGGGAAAATTGACATGTTCCACAATTGTTCTCTGTACCTGATATAGAGGAAATTTTTTTCAAAACAAGAAAGAAAAAAGAGAAAGTATCCACTAAATACATCTTTAGAAAAGGAATAGAATAACCCTTACTTTTGTAGTATTGATCCTTACAGGTGTTTCTTGTATGACTATCATGTGGAAAGCAGAGGGCAGGAAATTTGGGGGAAGGAACATAAAAGAAGCATGTGACTGCTCCAAGAGCTCATAATCAGGGGATTAGTGGTTTTCCTCACATGAAATAAAGAAGAGACACTAATAAGTCCATCTAATGACCTCATCAAGGGTCTAGCTTACTTCTACTTTTTAGGTCTCTGTTGACTAAGAAAGTATGCATTAGGTTTTTTTCCCTTAGAAAAATGTAAATCCATTTTTCCTTGCTTTCATGTTGGGCTATGAGGCTATCACGGCCTCTTTTACTATCTTAGTATTCTCACTGGACTCACTTCAACCAAAGGAAGCAAATCTATTTTCTTTTCTTTCTTTCTTTCTTTTTTAAAGCAATTGGGGTTAAGTAACTTGCTCAAGGTTACACGGCTAGTCATTATTTATGCGTGGGTGCTCATTTTCTGAGGCCAGTTTCGATCTCGGGTCATCCCAACTCCGAGGCCGGCGCTCTTACTCACCGCGCCACCTCGCTGCCCCGAGAATCTATTTTCTTAAGCTACAAATCTGTGTCCTTTGTTTCTGAGGAGTGTGACTTGACTGTTCTTTCCTTAGTAATATTTATGAGAGTGTTGTTGGAAGGATTCACTCTTTTTACTGGTATAGTGTTCTCAAGGATAAATAACATTTTCCTATAAATAATATCATGACTTTACTTCTTATAGTAAAGTATATTTTATTTTACAGGAATCTAATCATTCTTGGTTGAATCCCATCAAACTCAGATTTAAATTTAGATAAGTAATTTTATTATTAGGTGTTTTAAAATGATTCCTAAGTCTGCTGTGTGATCCAGAACAAAGCTATGCCACAGACCTAGAACAAACCATTATTCCCATTTATAAACAGGTAATTTAGATACAGAAGAATTAAAAAAGAGGTAGGGATTTTCATGAATTTGAGAGTCAAAGTTCACACTTTCATGCAAACTCCTCTCTCTTTCTTAGTATTCTTCCTGAATCCTACTCATATTTCTAAACAAATCATCATACTCTCCTGTACTAAGTGGGATATTTATCCATAAGTGTTTATTTAACTGACTAGTAACTTGTCAGTTCTTGTCATTTTCTTCCTGATGTGATGTTTGCAACCAGAAATTTTGTTGTAACCATTTGACTTAAATTTAATCATTGTTTATTGAGCAATTACTATTATTCAATACTACTATGTCCCATGTAGAAAACAAGAGAACCAGAAAACACACTGCTGCCCTCAAGGAATTTACAGTATAGTAAGAGGATGAAACACTTGAGAAACATTCTAGAAGTACTGTCGGCAAAGAGATACAAAAATGCCAAAAGCAAGTGTTATGGACCATAAATTAAAATGAGTGAGGTATCAGTATGGAGCAGTCAGGAAAGATTTCATGGAGGAAGTGGGGAGGCTGATATTTGAAGAATGAATAGCATTTACAGTAGTCAGGGAAAGGAAAGAAAAGGAATGACATAAGCAAAGGCATAGAAACCAGAATAAGGGAAAATTCAGATAATATTTTACACACCCCCCATATCATGTAATCCCATTGTAATGCCTTTTGGCAAAATATCCCAGATACAAATTATTGGGTTACATTATTTTACTGAACTGTTGCATATGTCTATAGTATAGGGCCAGGAGCAGGGCAGGGTAAGGGAATGAGGAGTCTCACTTAACTAGAGCTTATATTCAGTGGTAGAAGGCAATGATGGTTAGGTAGGATGGAGCCAAGCAAAAGAATTTGGTTTTCATTAGAGATTATTGAACAAAGTAGTGGTCTGATGAAATCATTGTCTTCTGAGAGGCATCACAAGTTTGCTTGGAAAAGAAAGTAGAGAAGGAGACTGTCTAGAAGAGTGCTATAGATAGGAAGGTACAAAGTGATGTGGGCCTGAATTATCGTGGCAGGGGAAATGAAGGGGAAGAAATAGAGAAAAGGCTAAATTAAGAGAAAAGGCACTAAAAATTAACAACAGTTTCACTGAAGGAAAAGAATCTAAGAAGACTGGATAGTGCCATTATCAAAACTATTAAAATTTAATCTCATGCCTTAACTGTATTAAGGTTTCTTGTATCATACATATCATGGAAGTACTTTTGGTGATATGGGTCCTAAATATCTAGTAATAAAATCAAGTGCTTTTAAAAGAAGAAAATGAAAGTTTGCCAAAAAGGATTTTTGAAATTTCTTTTCACATACCAAGTCTCCAAGCATCTGAATCACTAATTCTGCAACTTGGAAGGAATCTTAGGAGGCTATCTAGTTCCGCCCATAGCCAAACAAGACTACCCTCTCCAACATACCTTTCATGACATCTAGTAAAGAGGGGAACCAACTACCTCTTAAAGCAACCCGCTTTGGTTTTGGGTAATTGTCATTCTTAGGAAATTTTTCCTTTCATCAGGCCCAGATTCACCCGTTCTGATCTTTAGAACCAAAGAGAATAAATCTGATGCATCTTAAGCATGATAACCCTTCAGATACTTCAAGATAATTATAATGTCCCCCTGTTAGGTCTTTTCCAGGTTAATATCCCCATTTTTTTCAGCTTATCTTCATATGGCATGATTTCAAGGTACTTCATCTTGGTTATTCTCCTGGATGCTCTCTCTAGCTTATCAGTTTCCTGCCTGAAATGTAGATCCCAGAAAACTTCAAGTGTGATCTGAACTTGAAATATGGCTACAACTGAATAGAAAGGAGGACAATCTCTTTACCCTCTCACCAGATTTTGGGGAAGAGGGGCAGAAAGAAAGAGGAAGGAGAATGTCTTTTGCCAGAGATACAGTGACCATATTTATACTGATTTTTTATAAATATTTCTATCATCACCATTAGATATTAGGTGATGGATTTTATTTTTTGTCACTGAAACTTGTGGAATTATCTGCTAAGGAGTGGGAGTTCCTTAGTTTAGGAGAACCTGGCTCTCTGAGTGTATGAATGAGGGCATAATAGGGGAAAGAAGGAAATAATCATGTCCTCAACAGGACATAAGAGTTAGAAGTGATAAGCAGGGGCCACATTCAAGGAGAGCAGGGTCTGCTGGGAGTATCTAGTGGGGGCTCAGCTTTGGAATGAAGGAGTAACAATCTTGTGAATTCAGTGGCATACATACATGCCTTTGCTGCTTTTTAGAGTTAATCATATAAATATGGACTTTGATTTATTTTTATAAAAGTTCCTTTTTACAAGCTTCTTATGGCTGACTTCCCTCTGACTTTAGAACACTGAGAAAATGAGGTGCATTTTTTCTATCTAGATATCAATTTTTTGCAAAAAAAAAAAAAGTAAATAAAAAATAGCATTGCTCTATCAGTCTCTTAAATAGATTTCCTCTTTATTTGTTCTGTTAGGCTGTAGCGGGCTTTTTACCTGTAAAGATCATAAGGCTGGCTTAGCATATCAAGGAAATTCCATTAAATAGCTCCGCCTATTGCCTTCCTAAGGAAATTGCTTCTTAAAAGAAAGTAAAACTATTCTAATTTTCCTTCTGACACTAATATCATAAATGGAGATTTGGGGGAGGGTATAAGCAACATGTTTGTTTGTATTTGTATAATTAAGGGGAAATGAAATATTTTATTGACCTAGCCTTAAAATAAGTTATTTGAATATATGTATATCTTTTCATGTTTCCTAAAAATATGTCGATGTGTTTTCTTTTTAGAATGCTGCCATATGGTTGTTTAGCAACAGGAGACCGCTCTGGCCTGATTGAAGTTGTTAGTACGTCTGAAACAATTGCAGATATTCAGCTAAATAGTAGTAATGTTGCTGCTACAGCTGCCTTCAATAAAGATGCTCTTCTAAATTGGCTTAAAGAATACAATTCTGGGTTAGTTTATTTTATTTTTTTTCTGATTATCATCAGGCTTTCAAAACAGCTTTGTCAGTAACAGCTCTGAAGAAAATTTATCATTATGTTGACATTGTAAGGAGACAAAAATTAGGTTTGATAAAATTTTGTAGCAGAGTATACAAGAAGTAGAAGAGCCTACCTTAGGAAATGGATGATTCTTGTTTAGTAGGTTATAGAGGGAATTTTTTATAAATAGTGCTTGGACCAGATGGCCATTGAGGTCCCACCCAACTCATATTTGTGATTCCACCTTAGAGAGGAATAGATGTCATTTAACCAGGTTTATTGTTGTATTCCTAATGTCTAGTACTGTGCCTGGCACTCTACAGATGCTTCATAAATGTTTACTAATCCCACCAGATCACCATGGAATTGTAGTATCTTTCTTAGAATCTATATATTCATTAGAGACAGGTAGGTGGCACAGATGATACAATGTTAGACTTAGAATCAGGAAGGCCTGAGTTCAGATGTGTCCTCAGGCACTTCCTGGCTGCCTGGCAAGCCACTTAATCTCTCTCTGTTTCAGTTTTCTTATCCATGAAATGGCAATAATAACAGAATTCTTGTGAGGAAAAAATGAATATTTGCAAAGTGCTTTGGAAAACTTGAAGTGCTATATAAATGGTAGCTGTTATTAGAATCACTAATGAATTTTGCCTGGTTAGAGTCTAATTTCTTTTTTTTTTTTTTTGGTAAACACTTAAAAACAAAATCCAAGAAACGAAGTTTTTGGTGCCAATGGCTTCTAGAAGGAGTCTGTATTCATTTTAAACTCTATGACTTAAATAAGACTATAGAACTATAATATTTAATACTTAGGGAGTTATGGCCTAATTTCCATGTTGATTAAGAATATTCAAAAGACCCACTCTTATCTCATTAGGTTTAGTCATTGAGAAAAACCTACCTTTACCATGTATTTGTCTTTTCATTAGGTTTAGGACACATGAGTGCCATTTCTCACAAATCTATACAATTCCCTTTAGAAATAGTGCCAGTAAGTTGCACAATCATTCACTATCTTTTAATGCTTCTACTTTAATACTTCTAGTAGTCTTTAGATCTCCCCTACACATGTTAACTTCCATATCTGACCTGGTGTAATTTGTTTCCATTGTACTAACATCATGTCATACCTCTCAACCTAGCACCCATCCTAGCATTTTTTTTAAAGCAGTTGGGGTTAAGAAACTTGCCCAAGGTTACACAGCCAGTTATTTTTGTGTGGGTGTTAAGTATGAGACCAGAACCGATCCCGGGTCCTTCCGACTCCAAGGCCAGCACTCTTACTCACTGCACCACCTAGCCGCCCTGCTATCATCTTTTAAAAAAAATCAATAAATAAGTCACTTATTCACATATATATTTATTTATAATAATAGTTAATAATTTATAATAATAATTTATAATAATTTATATTAAATTATATATAATAAATATATATAATAAATATATATAAATTATAAATAATTTATAATAATTTATAATAAAAGTTAATTTTTAAAAAATGTTTGAGTTCCAGATACTCTCCATTCCATCCCTTCTCCCAGTCATTGAGAAGGTATGATATCCATCATACATGAGAAGTCATCCAAATCATATTTCCATATCAGCCACATTGCACCCCCCCCCCAAAAAAAAAAAAAAGCAAAATAAAATGAAAAAAGAATGCTTTAATCTGCACCAGAGTTCATCACTTCTCTTTCAGGAGGTGGATAGCCTTTTTCATCATGAGTCCTTTGGAATTGTCTTAGATCAGTATATTGATCAGAGTAGCTAAGTCACAATTGATCATCATACAATTTGCTGTTACTGATGTTTTCATAGTTCTACTCACTTTGCTTTTCATCAGGTCATATAAGTCTTCCTATTTTTTTTTTCTGAAACTGTCTCTCTCATCATTTCTCATAGCACAATAGTATTCCATCACAATCATATGCTGCAACTTGTTCAGCCATTCCCCAAGTTATGGACATCCCCTCAATTTCCAATTCTTTACCACCACAAAAATGAGCTACCATAAATGTTTTTGTACACGTAGGCCCATTTCCCTTTTCTTTGAACTATTTGGGATACAGAACTAATAGTGATATTTCTGGGCCAAAGAGGATGCATAATTATAGCCCTTTGGACACAGTTCCATATTGTTCTCCAGAAAGGTTAACCAGTTCACAGCTCTACCAACTATGCATTAGTGTCTCTATTTTTTCTACATCCCCTCCAGCATTTGTCATTTTCCTTTTCTGAACATCTCTTAGATACATTCTTTAACCCCAAAATGGACTACTCTTCAAGGCTTACCTCTTCTATATCCAAATAGTTGCCAAAAACTATTAATCTTAGCTTTATAATATTGCTTTCATATCTATTCCTTTCTACTTCCATTGATACTAACTTAAATTAGGTTCTATATATATCAGCTGTAGTATTGTTAGCACTTCCTGACAGATGCCTATAAATCTTTTCCAGCCCTAATATTATCCTGAAGGATGTATTATATATACCCCTAATTCATGGCTCTACATGCTTTCCTATTGCTGACTATATAAAGTACAAACTACTAAACCTGGCTTTGAAGGCCATTTGCAATTTGTCTGTAATCTTTTTTTCTATCTTTATTTGACAATATTTGCTTTCTTGTCCTCTATATTAAGGCCACACTCATTCTATCCTCCTTTCTCCATGCCTTTGCATACACCGTGAAATACTGGTGATATGGTCAGGAATACTATACTTCATGCTTTTGATGAAGTATGTGCTCTTCTTCCATCTTTTATCTGTTCAAATCTTTCTCTTCCTTTGCATCCTAACTCAGATGTTATAGTTATTTATGTACTTGTCTCTCTTTTTGACCTTTTGAATTCATTTTCCTCTTTGTATTAGCTGTACCTGTCACAGTACACGTTACACACTACATAGCACAAGTGGCCTAAATACGCCTTTTGTTTCTTGTTAACTTGTCTTAGGGATGATTTAGATCAAGCCATTGAAGAGTTCACTCTCTCCTGTGCTGGCTACTGTGTAGCTTCTTACGTCTTAGGGATCGGTGATAGACATAGTGACAATATCATGGTCAGGAAGACTGGACAGGTAAGTTGCTATCTGTTACGTTTCAGTGGAAACCCCAAGAATACTGAGTTATTGCTTATATGTCCCCAAATGTATTACACCATTCCTTATAGAAATTCTAGGCAAACTGACTAACTAATTAGCCTTAGGTTTTCATTCTAAAACTTCTCTGAGGGAAAATTCCATCACAGATCCTAGGCCTATGTGCTTCATGCCTGCCATAGTTTCTGTTCATTTGTACCAGTGTCACTGAGACATTTTGATTAAAATTACTTTGGTCTATCCACTTAAGTTGTGGGAGTTTAAAATGAATATAGTGCCACATGAATTGAGTCAGGATAGAGGTGAGGAAAGGTAATGGTAGGGAAGGAGTGGATTCCCTCAAGAAATAATAGGACATAAAGTGTGCACTGGGGGTGCTGATGAGATTTGAGCAGGAAGAGGTCGGTGCTGAGATGTGTCAGTTGAACCATAATCAGTCCCCATTTCTTCTCATTCCAGTGCTCCCTGGACTTCTTAATGGTCCTGGTTTTTACTTTGAGAAATCCTATTGTGGGCAATCTCAGCATTAGAATACTGTTTTGTATTTATCATTGAGAACAAAGATTTAGGCCAGATTGTTCATTATGAAATATCTTCCTTTGCATGTGAAATTTTTCTCAGGTATGAATCACTGTGATTCATGTTTGTACAGAAAATCATTTTTTAGTCAAATGAATAAGTAAGAGTATTTTGTTGTTATTATCATTTGCACTTAAGTTTCCTGCTCCCAGCATATTTCCTGAGATATAAAAATGGTTCAGGGCTTTACCCGGGGTGGGGAGGTAGGGGAAGCCTTAATAAAATTAAATGGGCCTGTTTTAATTTCCCCTAGGCAAAGAAAGGGCCTGTAGAATCTGAAACTTCTAGTAGATCTGTTCTGACTGAGCCATACATGCTCATAAGTAAAAAAAGCTTTGGAGTGATATAAATGCCTTCTGTCACTGAAGAGTCCAACAACCATGGTTCTCTACGCGTAGTGAATTATTGCTAATTTAGTTAGCGTTGCTTCTTGAAAGCTAGAAATGGAAAGTTGCCTCATTACTAAAAATGTACTTTCCCTTCTCACTGTATACATGTTGTTTCATATATATTGCGCTTAAGAACTTTGGGGTTTCTATTTAGAAATGTTTAAAGAAAACTCCTTTCCTAAGGGAAAAGGAACCCATGACTTGAGTTTTATGAACAGAATAAGGAGCTGAGGTAAATCATCTCCTAACATAGACCTATGACTTCTGAGAGATTTGTCTTTCTGTTGGAAACATATCAGCAAAATATAGTCCAGTGACTGGGAAAATGAAATTCCGTTTGTTTTCCTAGCTCTTCCACATTGATTTTGGACATATTCTTGGAAACTTCAAGTCTAAATTTGGCATTAAACGGGAACGAGTGCCTTTCATTCTTACCTATGATTTCATTCATGTCATTCAGCAAGGAAAAACAGGAAACACAGAAAAGTTTAATCGGTGAGTATGTCCCTAATGTCAAGGTTAAATACGTCTTAACACTTTCTCATCTGGCCGGCTGGATTCAACATTTCCTATTCTATGTTTCTATTTGGGCAAAAGGTTATCTTTTGGGACCCATTTGCCTGAAAGTGAATGAAGTGAATTTCCATTCAGCTCTTTAAACCCAGAACTTAAAGTCCAGTATTGGCTCAGGTGTTTGTAACTGATCTAGACTCATTCAGAATCGCATTTCTCTGTGTCCCAATAGCTTCATCTGTAAAGTGAATTGGTTGGACTAGATGATCTCTAAGATTCCATATAGTTCTATGTTTCATCTAATGATAACCATTAGTCTAACTTAAGGAGATGGTCCATGTTCACTGTAAGCCAGAAGAGAACAGTCACTGGAATTCTGAATATACCTCCCCTTGTGTTTATACCTTACGTAATTGACTTTATAAATTCAGCTATTCATAGTAGGCTAAAGTAAAGAGCAACTTTTTTTGTCTTCTTGAACATTATAAATGTAAAAAATGCACCAAAAGCCATTCATAATCAACTGAAACAATAATGCAATTTTTAAAAGTCCTTAGTATTGCTGTTGAAGTTACTTATTCTTGTTATAAAATACAATTAAAAAATACTGAATCATAGTGTGTAACACTTGGGAAGATTACAGCATTTCAAACTTGACTTTATTCTAGGGAGGTTGAATTAATGGGTAGTAATAGTGATTCAAAAAAGATCATGAATTAAACATTTAGAAATACACAGAAGAAAATAAAAGTTCAGAAGGGGACACAAACAGGAACTGTGTCGAATTTATTTTAAAAAAAACAACTATGAAATAGAAGTCCACAGGTTTCCTATTCAGTTCTCAGTCTTGTCATGGTTATGGGTGACTAAGTTCATAATAAAAAATTAAAGATAAAAAAGACATGGCTTTGCTAAATATGTGAGAAAGATAGCAGAACTTGTATGTTCTTTTGTTAGTGTCCATTTATCCTGCTTATCGAAATCAGAACCAGTAATTCCATCTGGTTTGAATGACATTGAATGATTTTATACACAAAACATCCAACACAACATGCACGCAGGGTATGTCTCTTAAGGGTATACATTATTCAGCTGATGAGAATCATTCTTTATCACCTGCCAGCCCCCTGTATATAATGCAGCCTGCAGGACCCTTCAGCAGGTCAGTGTGAAACAGATGTTACCCACTCAGGTCTGCTTAAGTACCAGACTCAACAGCTATGCCGTACTCACTGTAATGTCCATTATCCTGGTTAATGATAACAACAGTACTAACATTCTACAATTACAAAGTGCCTGCACTCTGCCAGGAATTCTGCTTAGCACTTTGCAAATATTATTCCATTTCATTCTCATTTGATCCTGGGAGTTAGGTACTATTGTATCTCTATTTTACAGTGGAGGAAACTGAGGCAAAGAAGTTAAGTGACTTGCTTACCTCCAAAAGTGGATTTCAATTCAGGCCTTCCCATCTCCAGGTCTAGCTCTCTCTCTATTGTACCACCTCTATGCCACATATAAAATTTTGGTTTAGAGAAAAACCAGGCAATCACATGCATGATCATTAGACTGATTTATTTAGTAACTGATAGGTGAATGGATTTTTTTTCATCAATCAAAAGTGTAAGTTTCTAATGAAAGTATATCATAGTAGTTTATAGGGTGTTAGAAAACCAAGAATCCATCAGAGTTCTTTTCTGAAACATGCTCTGCCTCTCCTTTGCCACACTCATGTGAATTGCTGTGCTACCTAAAGGTTCCGTAAGTGTTGTGAAGAGGCTTACCTGATTTTACGAAGGCATGGGAATCTCTTTATCACTCTGTTTGCCCTGATGTTGACTGCAGGGCTTCCTGAGCTCACCTCAGTCAAGGATATACAGTATCTTAAGGTAAGAACTTGACTTTGTATACATGCAGAATTCCATTCCTAAATCTTGACTAGACATCTGTTGTAGTAACTAATTACCAAAATATCCCAAGGGGGGAAAACTATATGGTTTCAGGGTTAAGGAGTGACCTTTCAAAAACAATTTAATGTGCCCCAAAAGCTAATAAACTAAACTTATTCTTTGGCTCAACAATACCACTACCAGGTCCATACTCCAAAGGGATCAAAGAAAATAGAAAAGAGCCCTTATGTACAAAAATATTTAAAGCACCTCCTTTTTGTGGGAGCAAAGAATTGTAAATTCTGAGGGGCTACCCCCCTCTGTTGGGGAATGGCTGAAGAAGTCATGGTATGTGAATGTAATGGAATACTATTGTGCTGTAAGAAATGATAGAGAGGGTTTCAGAAAAACCCCAGAAGGCTTTGTGCACTGATACAAAATGAAACAAGCAGAATCAGGACAGTTTTATAGAGTAAAAGCAATATTATACAGATAATCAACTTGGAAAGACTTAGTAACTCTGAACAACACAATGATCAACCATAATTACAAAAGACTCATGGTGAAAGTATGCTGTTTACCTCCAGATAAAGAACTGATGGACCTAGGGAGCAGAATGAAGCATATTTTCTTCTATTTCTTGTTCTTTTTCCCCCTCGTGATATGGCAGATGTGGACCTTGGGTTTGCATGTGTATACATATTTTAGCAGGTTTGTTTTGTTTTTTCTTGCCTTCTCAATAGAGGGGATAGAGGGAAGAGAAGGAGAGAATTTGGAGCTGAAAATAAAATTTAATTTAATTAAACCTTTAAAAAGGAAAAGTAGAAACACAAAGTAGATATATGACATTTGGTAAAACTTTACACTTTTGGAAGGATTTTGTATTTCCCTGAAATGACTTGGCTATATTACACACTTAGCTACCAAAACTTATTTAACTGTAAGTTAAATAAGTTAAATATAACTTAACTGTTTCTCTTGCCTTGTAGATAGAAGTTTACCAGACCACTTGGCCTGCAGTCTTAATATTAGCTACATTTACCTGTGTCACATTATTACTATTATTTCCAAGATGTTCCAATTTATTATGTAGAATCACCTAGTAATACCTCTTGGATAAAATACAGATTTGTCAGTGTAGCATCTAAAGCCTTTTCCAGATTACCTTCCAGACTTACTTTCCAACTTCCCTTGACATACTCAGTTGTGGCCAGGTTGGCCTATTTGTAGTTTGCCATACTCTTCATCCATAGCCACTTCCATAGTTCTTTGCATAGACTCTCCTGCCTGCCTGGATACTTCCCACCCCCTCACTGCCACTGCTGACACTTCTGACCATCTTCCATAACTCATCACTGTTGCTACCTCTTAATACAGAACCTTTCCTCTTCCCATGAGTGATTGCAGCCTGTCCCTCTACAAATTATGTTGTACTTCCTTTTCTTTGTAGATGTTGACTCTCATCAGTAGTATGTAAGTTACTAGAGGGCATCGATTTTATGATATTGTTCCCTGGAACATAATAGGCACTTACTAAATGCTTGTTTGAATGGATATCAGGTATTGATTGAAATTTCCATTAAATTGAAATACTGATAGAAGCAGAAAATTTCAAAACCTTATAATCATTAATTTCATTATGTTCCTCTAAACTCTTGCTAGGAAGATCATGCACTTAAAAGTTTAAACTAGAAAATCTTATCATTCAAAAAAAGTCAAAGAACTTGAATTTAATACAGTATTTTTGGAAACAGGTAAACAATTTGAAAACTAACCCTTCCCTCCATTGAAGCTAATTTGTCATCATTTTCTCTATTACATAGTTTACCAAACATTCTGGTTATGGTTATTTGCTAAGTTCCACAGTAAGTAAATTAGTTAGAAGTTAACCTGTGCTTTCATATGCTGTCAGAGGCACAAACTCTGGCTAAAGGGGAATCCCAGCAGCCTTGAATGCTTCAGATGTGCATATGAGCCTGAAGAGATATTTTGTTCTTCCATTGACTGATTTCCATTGAGAGGCATGCTGTCCGTGTTTCCACACTACTGCCACTGCCACTGCATCTTCCTTTGGGATCCTCCAAAACACATTCCAGAGGTTCCAAAGAAGACAAACATGAAATATATTTTCCTGTGACCCACTTGAACCAAAGGACTCTGTAGAGGCACAAGAAACATAGAAACAAGAAAGGGAAACCCAGGATACACCGAGGCATTGTGTCTATATCTGCTTCTGATTTCAGAGAGTCCTCACAACTCTCAAGTACACCTGACCATGCTGGACCTCATTCTGCCACTAGAAAATTGCATTGACCAGTTTCATATTCTCTATGGATTTTCCTATCATATCCCCATCCCACCCCCTTAAGTATCCTGTAGTTAATCATTTCCCCTGAATTCTTAGTTTTCTTCTCCTGCAATTAGCAAGTGCTTCCTCCCTTACCAGTATTGTACCAGGGTCTTAATGGGTCATTTCCCTGCCTGCTTCTGACAAACAACTGTAATACAGTTAATCAAATACATATACATATAGTACATAATTGAGACAAAACCATAATAGACTTGAATAAATACCTTGGAAATGAACCAATTCTAACTATTTTGTTTTGTTTTTCAATCCATTGGCTTCTGGCTTGGGTCATAGGCTCTAATCTGAGCACAGCTGAAAATGTAGCCTTCCAGTTAATATGCAGTGGAGAGATCATCAAAATGTCTCTGTAGGAAATCACCAAAACAAACCCAGACTCTTTTTTGTTTACAAGAGCCTAAGGCAAGGATCAGCAACCAGCAGAAGCCTCAGTTAGGATGGTTTTCAGTGGGCCTGTGGATGAGCCTTCTGTCACACTCCTCCCCCTCCCTTTTTCTATCCTACTGTCATTTTTTTGTATTCTGCCTCAAGTGTTTTCTTGCTGCTCTGTGGCTATCTTTAGACTCCAGAGTTGTCTTCTCCCCATTCCCTCCCCACTGCTGCAAAGAGTCAACAATCTGGTATCCACTTTTGAGAGGTTGTCTGCCTTTCACTTGTATGTTATTAGTGCTCACCACATCTTTAGTTAATTCATATTTTATTTATACATATAAACCACACAACCATCAGAGGACACAGACACACTGCAGAAGTCACAAGTTCTAAAGGACGTTTCATTAAATAGCATTTAATTAGTTAGCTTCTAATTTGAACCTTAGGTTTTTCTTGTTGCTTTCTGCCCCACAAATTTACTAATAAAAGTTATTAATGTTACATGGCTAAATAAATGAACCATTAGTGAGAAAAACTTGGGCTTTAAAAGGGATCTTATTTGTACAAACTCTTTTAGAAAGAGCTACTAGATGGCATGTTCCATGAAAGCAGCCCCCAAAATCTTGGTGCAGTTTTAAGCTTTAAAAATAGGTCCTAGTATAGTGCTGCTTACCCCGCTCATAGGAGGTGAATTGAATTGACCATTGATGTAGTATGTGTACACAGTTTTATGGTAAGGGTAAAGTCAGAGTTGATTTATGCAAGCATTCATTCACTTCTTTATTTGTTTTTGGTCTTTAGGACTCTTTGGCCTTGGGGAAGAGTGAGGAAGAAGCACTAAAGCAATTTAAGCAGAAATTTGATGAGGCCCTCAGGGAAAGTTGGACTACTAAAGTGAACTGGATGGCACACACCATGAGGAAAGATTACCGGTCTTAACGAGTGCCAGCTTCTCTGCCTGTGGTTTTTGTTGTTCTTTTGCTGTTGTTACTAGTTTGGTTTGATTTGTTTAGTTTGGCTTTCATTTTGGATTTGCACTAAACCGAACACTGCCCTGACAATAAGTATTAATTAAAAAGGGAACAAAATCCTGAAACACCAAGTTTAAAAGAAAAAACATTACCCGACCTAACCTAAATGATCCTTGATGATTGCACTCTACTTCTGATTGAATGATGAAGACCCAACACAGAATCTGCCACCATCATGGATAATCACTTCTTGCTGACTTTGCACGCAGAAAGCTACTAGATGTTTTCTTCTTTTAAAAAGTTTGGTACTTTTAAGCAATGATGTAAATATTCATTTTCTGTGTTGTGACAGAGTATTCTAACTCAGCCAAGGCCTTGACACACAATATGGGACCAGTGGCTGTTTTTATGATCAGAATGGGACTTACAAAGAAGGGTGTCTTTGTGCAGCCTAGAGATTATGGTGTATTTTTTTTTAATCAAACCTGTGGAAACCTGTTGATTTTTCTTGTTGATGTTTCTATATTATGGTATCATTCCATCAGGACTTGCTGAAAATCTAATTGTGTGGCAAATATGACATGTTCATGTGTATATGTATGCTTCATATACACACACAAATATATGTATATATACATGTGTGTTTGCATGTGCAAGCGCATGTGCCCGCGAGAGAGAGAGAGAGTGTGTGTGTGTGTGTGTGTGTGTGTGTGTGTGTATGAAATAGAAATGTTTCAGATGTGTTGCCTTTGGTTTTCTTCAGGCTGGGGCTTTGGTTTTTGCCAAAAGCAGGGCTTTTTTTTCTCCACGTTCCTTTCTGGTAACTTAACTGCCTGATCCAGCTCTTCCGGCCACTTCCCTAATGAAGCGTATATTGACATAGGATTTATGTACTGTATGTGTATGGAAGGGTGAGCTACATGGGGGATAATACTTGAGCAACTGTACCAAAAAATAAAGGCGACAAAAGACAAGGAAACTATTTATGAAATAAATTCCCAACCTGAAATTCAGTATTTTTTGAAAAATGCCAATGAACAGTCTCAGAACCTGTTCTTACTGTATTTATTAAAACTTCTAACAACATGATTTTTTATAGAATATGTGTTCAGCTTTTAGTAGTTGCATAATAAATTGGATTTTTTTAAAGTTTATTTGATGAGGTACCAGATTTTTAGGGTGCTAAGTGGAGAGCAGTTTTGATATGTGCAATAAGAACTACTGGTTTGAGTGCGTAAAATGTATGCTCCATTGAGCACTGAGAGATCCATCAAAGCTGCTGCCTGTTCTCCAAACAATACTGGTCACTCTCATTCCATGATGATGGAATGGAAGGAAGGAAATTAACAAGTTATGTTTACCCTTCAACTAAATGTGTTTTCCATTGAAGTTTGATTAAAAATTGTTTTCTTTTGTTCATAGAACAGATTCATTGTCTTTTTAGAGGATCCAAACCAATCAGTGGACAAGCCAAAATACAATGAAGTCTTCGCTGCCTTGGATTCCTCCTTCCCCAGGGTCAGCATTGCCCAGGTTAAGACAGAGAGAGACAGGTGCCTTTTCAGAAGTGGCAGAATTAACTTGGCCAACAGAAGAAGTGTCTCAAAGCCACACCCTCCTTTCTTATATTATTCCTGGGAACAATGGCTCCCACTTTCCTGCTTAACTCTTTACTTCATTTGTTAGTTTGAGGGAGGGATGGAAGAGAAGGTATAAACATAGACCTGTAACTGCTGCAGGCTCCAGTGAAAGCCTGTCAGTTTGATTGGCATCATGCTTGCCTCACTCTTGGAACAGCTTCAGTAGCTCAGTGAACCCTACGGAGTTATGTTTTTCTCAGTGGAAGTTAGACTCAGTAGGCTCTTGAGTCTCTTTCTGTAGGGCAATCAGCTATGGAATGCCTTTCACCCAAAGAATTCTACCTGGGCTCATACTAGTAGCTTTATAGGCCAGAGCATACCTCTTACCCCTACCCATACCATGTCTAGACTACACCCCAAGCAGTATCCAAAGATGGGATCCTTCAAAGTGGAAGATACTTGTCCCTTGGCTTTTGTCCTAAACCAGTCATCCATCATTTTATTCCTTTTGCCATCTTTGAGAGTTTGGGAAAGGTTGTTATTGCTAGATAGGACCTATAGGACCAGAAACCATTATCATCACTTATACTCAGGATACTGATACCCACACTTCATCATTCCGTGCTGCCTATATAAGGGGCAAGAGAGATGCAATTATATTGCTTTTGGGGAACCATATTATTATTATCCCTCCCCCCAAAAAATGGATTTTAATTCAAGAAAACATACGTTATGAACCAAAGCTTATTCCAAGCATTGAATATACAGAGATAAAAATGCACACCTCCATCAAGGAACTTTATGTATCTATTTATTGAGGCCAACCAATCCATTGGAAGTTATTCCGACCCTTCTGTGGAATAGTTTTCTGGTCCTTCCTTGGGCCTACTGAAAATCAAGAATGAAATGTTATTTATGTTTATGTATACATATATATGTATGAGTATGTAGGTATGTATATGTTTCTCTGTGTGTGTGTGTGTGTGTGTGTGTAAAAGAAACCAAAGCCTGAAAAATTATACTCATTAATGAAAAGTGATATTGTCCTAATAGCTAGTTATCCTTCCTAATGTCAAGATGATATGGGCCACTCTAGAGGAAGCCCTTAGTGTAGTTGGCCATAATATATCTGAGGAAGCTACTCAGAAAAAGTTTGGATACAAACTTCGGATCAAGTATGTATTATCTATATACACCTGGTTCCCTTAGAGATAACTCAACAGAAGAAAAAACCTTTTGGGACTAACTGGAAAAAAAAACAAACTTTCCTCTCATTTCTAACATTTGATATTCTTCACTGGTATATTTCTTTTGAATATTAAGTGCCTGTTTATTACCCTGTGCTATATATTGCACGTGCTTATTTTCTGTAATTTTAAAAATCCTCTTCAGTCTTTTTAATTTCAGTAATTCAAGGAGGTGTGATTTTCATCAGTGTGAATGAATGTTCTCTACAGGAACACTAATCCAACATTTCCTCTAAACTTTAGCATTTTTTAGGTAATTTAAAACCTGACACTGAAGAACTAAGGAATCTAATTTTTAAATACTTTCTTCGAGTTGTCTGTAGTACTCATTCTTTCATGTCGTTACCCAACAGGGAATTTCTACTGTAGGGAAATTACATAGGAAAGAAAAGAGTTGGGATCCAGAGTCTGATCAGAGGCTGTAGAGCAAGAAGCATTCGTCACTACTCATAACCCACATAAATGACCAATTAGGACTTGGGCTTTAACTAGTAAGTCATTGTGGTGCATTTTAAAAGCACTCAATTAATGAAGCTTTTTTTTTTTTAATAGAAGGAAGTACAGAAGAGGAATAGACAGATTAAATGTTTAATACATATTAAAAACAAAACCCACTAATAAGCTCAGCTTATTATGAGTGCATATATATATGTCTTATTATTATATATGTGTGTATGCATACTCACATTTTTTTAAAAGATAACTACTAGGAGTCAGAAGGCCTGGTGTCCATCTCAGCTCTGCTACTGAGTATGTATGTAACCAAACCACAACTTCTATGAGCTAAATTTCCTTCTATGTAAAATGGAGGGAATAGCTTCCTTATCTACTTGCCCGGATTTTTAAAGCACTTAAGCAAAGCATTCAGTTCTTTTACATTGAGACCTGTTGGGTAAGGGATATTTGCTACTTATGTGGCCAGAATAAAGTGTGAACGTGTCATGCTAAATACATACCAAATGCATGTTAATGGATCTGCCAGCAGTACACAGTGCTAGATTGTTCTTCCTAAGATGCAAGATCCCATGGAAAAAAAATAGCATTGGAGTAAATCAGAAACTACAGGAATTTATATGTGTCATGATTGAACCTGGGAATAGGTAATTTTCTACCTGCTATGTAATTAGTCTTTGGGCAGGCACCAGCTATCCATAAGCTCTCCCATTGTTTGTCATACTGCCTGAAATTCTACCACTGGATATGTATTCCTTTAGATTAAAGCATCTTCCTTTGTTAAATGAAAAGGCCCCACCTGGGAAAAGTCAGCTGGTTAAGTCCTAACATCATGATTTGTTATTAGATTTTCTTTGAGGGAAGTAGGCTGGACAATACAAAGTTGGGAAGGGGAGACTAAGCTATTAAAATGGAGAAAAGACAAAAAAACAGGAAGCAGAAGCTAATCAAGACATTTTCACTTGTTTGTCTGTTTTGTGTATGGGATCCCTACCATCAATTCCACTTCCTCCTCTGATGACCCCTGTGCAGCTGGCCAGCTCCCAGGCTCCCAGCCTGGTCGTAGTGCTCCAGGACACTGTGAGCAATGAAGTCTCCTTCAGAGTGCAGGGTGTGACATTGCCTGCAACTTACAATCTCACACCGGGGACATGTGTTTCTCAGAGGCCTGCTGTGCCAAGTACTTCCCTCTTGGGGAAACAGGGCTTTAGAGCTTGTCACATGAAGACACTGAATTTCACCTTCCTCTGGAGGTTCGCCTTTCTCCAGAGGGCTGAAAGGAATAGAGGGAGCTGATCCTGAGGCTGGAGATTTCCACCTATGAAGGAATCAACAGTCATCTTAATCTATGGGAGGAAACACATAATTCAGTTGCTGACATTCAAATTCCTCCACTATCTGATTCTTCTTCAGGCCTCACTCATTCTTTCATCTCCAAACCTTTCCATTGTAGACTGCTTATTCCCATTTGCACAGGATCATAGTGCTAGAGGTGACCCAGAGGTCATGATAGGATCATTGATTGATACAAGCTAGAAATCTGATTTTACGGATGAAGAAACAGGCTTGGGGAAAGTAAGTGATTTGCCCAGGACATGCATTGGTTCATAGTCATTTCCCTTGCTTGTCATGCATGAGCACACTATCAAGCTAGAAGACAACTAAAAGTCACTTAACTCCAACCTCTCTTTTTAAAGATGAAGAAACCAAGACCCAAAGTACCACAGCTAATACAGCAGAGACAAGATTTGAGCACTTCCCTGGCCACTCCTACTTGGCCTGATTTCTTCCTCCTCTGAATTCTTATCATTTTGCATTTAATAAGTCTTGTCTGTTTTCCTTTTATGATCTCCTCCCTAATTTAGCTCTTCAATTTTATGCCCTTGTATGGACTGTGGTCCCGGCACCTAGCACCAGGATGGGTGCACAGGAGACACCCAGTAAATTATCATCAAAAGTAATTGAATGTTAAGGGACATGAAGATAACGGGAGCCTATGGGGCAGGACTGTCTATTCTAAATTGGAAAGGGGCAGCATCACCTGGGGGTTTGGGAGTGATAGTCGGAGTAAGGCTTGTGGTCATTAACTCAGCATCTCATGTCACTTTAATATCTGCAAAGTACTTTCCCCACAACAGCCCTGTAAAGTAGCTAAGAAGTGTTTTCTCCAAGTTTAAAAAACAAATGAGGGGATGAGCTGAGAGAGATCATCAATTAGAATTATCCAAAACAAGTAAATGCACCCACTTGTTCAGAATACACTCTTCATTTATCTTTTTACATGTTGCATTCTTCCAGTTGAGTGTAATCTCCTTGAAGACAGGGGCTGTTTCCTTTTGTTGTCTTTGATTCCCCAGCGCTGAGCACATGGTATAGACCCTTATTAAAAAGAATGAGTTGAACTAAACAATAGTGGAAGGGCCTCTTGGGTCATTGTACTCCTTCAAACAGAGCTAAATGATCAAGCTAAATGAAAGGTTCTTGTTCAGATAGGGGGTGGCTTATACAACCTACCAGGCACCTTCCAAATGTTAGGTTCTGTTTCTCTAACTTGCCTAGGGCTACTGAACTGTAAGTGTGTCAGTCAGGCAAGGAGTTCCAATGCTTGCATAACATCCTGCTGCTTCTAGTGACCTTGAGCAAGGCATCCATTGTTTCTTCTGTTTCTTGGGCTTCAATTTCCTCGTTGGTAAAATAGGAATGATCACAACCACTGGTCTTAGCCTACAGAACTGCTAGGAGGATCAGATGGAGTACGCTTGGTGTGAAACCCTTTAGAAGACTGCATTGTAAACTGCAGAGTCCCCCAAGTCGTAAAAAGGTTCCATGCCCGTGATCCCTCCAGCCCCCCCCCCCGCTCCCGATCCCATCTCTTACTTTTTCCATCGAACAGGTACAGAGAAGACTCTCAGGGCAGGAAGCCGCCTCTTCAGCACGTGCTCTTTTCTTCCATTACTGTGGGACTCCCCAGAAGGCACCTCCTTGCTTTCCTGACTCCATTTCTTCCAACTCATGGTGCCTGGGACACCAAGGGAGTCAACCTCCTAAGAGAACTCAGGATAAGGCAGCAGGCTGGGTCTTGAGTGACCTGGAAGATGGACATACATGATCAGTCAACCCCAAAATGAATCCCCAGAGGAGGCAGCCACACAGGAGATCCTCAAGTCTCTGGTAGGCGCTATAAAGGATACAAGAGGAGGAGGAAGTCTGACCTCTAGAAGTTTACAGTCTAGTCAGGGATGGAAGATTCTCTCCCTTTCTTCCCCTTTCCTCCCCCTCTCTCTGTATTTCATTAACACACTCACATTCATCTTTTTGCCAAGTGGTTTGGCACTTACTAGTGCTCCATCAATGAAAGGGGAAAGGTGGGCTACAAGAAGCCATCACTCAAGCCGAGTGATGGATAGGACTTAAAAAGTGGTAGAGAGGAGAGGATATTCCAGTGAACAAACACACGGGATAGTGAAAGAGTAGGACCACATTGCTACAGTAACAGACCCCTGCAGCATGCACACTTACCCCAAGACTGGAAAGCGAGTGACTTCAGAGAAGACTGAATGACAGGCAGAGCAGACTCGTGTTTGTCCAGAGTGGTGGTGATTCTGGAAGAGTGTTAGCATTGAGTTAGGGCTGGTTCTAATTGCCCTCCTTAAAAAACACAGGAAGGCATCAAGAAGGCAAAGTTTTCTCATTAAAGGAACAATGCTCTACATTCTTGGAGCCAATATCCAGTAGAAAGAAAAGAATTCTTCGTCTCTGAAAGCTGGGACTCTGTCTCCTGCACAAACTGAAGCATGAGATGGTAGAAGGGAGGAGGTCTAGTTGACAATGCTAACCATTAGGAAACAATTCCTTCTCTCTGAGGAACAACATTAGATTAATCTTCATTTCCGTGCCAGGGTACATTCTCTTGAAAAAGCCTCCTGCTGCCCTGAGGAATCCAATTAGCTTCTTCCTTCAGCCGCAAAGCTCCTAATTGGGTTTGCATTTGGGGGTCTGTCTTGCCTCTTCAACGGGTCCTCGTTTCACTCTTGATAATAGGCATCATGCAGGCAAATCTATGCATCCTGTCCATTTGTCAGACTGCAGTAATCTGGTTCCAGAGTAAATGATAAAAACTCATGACTGGCCAAAAAGTCAGGTAATCCATCAAATATTTCTTTTCAATTCAGTTTAAAAAAAAAAACATGTATTAAGAGCCAATTATATACAAGAAAGAGGCAGCATCAGAGTATATAGAGAACCGGCCTTGAAATCAAGCACAGGGCCAAGCTCTGACATGTAGTAGATATGTGACTGTGGACAAGTTCCTCCATCTCTGTGCTTTCAACTATAAGTTACTCTAAGTCAGTAGTGCTGACCTGCATTGGTGAGAAGACTCATCATCCAAGAGTTCCTTAAATTGGTGACATCACAGGTCCAATCTTTATTCCTACATACAAGATACCAGTGCTGAGTAAGGGAGGAGACAATAGATCCCCTGTCCTTAAGGATCTTACAGTTTAATATAAATTGTCTTTATAGAAGTCATTGCCTCTACTGAGACCGAAGATTGTGTCTACATAAGCACAAGTTGTAACATTTCACAGTTTCTGAAAGGAATGTCAATCATTACAACAACCATGTATACCATGGTTCACAATTACATTTTGGAAGCATTTTCAACCATTTTTTAAAGCAATGCTTATAACATTATCACACACATACACACACTTTCAGTCAACTACAAAACATTGATTAACTTTTCCAGTATGGCCTACAGTGTTAACACAAAAGACATAATTGTTTAATTTATGGCATCAGAATAGAATATTTATTGTAAAGAAAAATTTTAAAGCTTTCCAATAAAAGCCATTACATATTATTGAACCAATGTGAAGAGTACAACTTGAACTTTGAGTTCATTCATCTTTTAGAGCTGTCCTTTGAATAACTTTAGCTCAAAGCACTCAAGTCATTACTGGAAATATGAACTTGGACTGAAGTTTGGCAATGATGCAGTCCAACTGTCTCTTTGCTTCACACTGTGGAAAATTGCTCATGTTAAGGGGAAATGCTCACTAACCATTCTGGTTTGATAACTGTACATGTCTGGATAGGATTCTTTATTTTAAGGACAAATTCACTATAAAGCATCCATTCTGGCTTGTGGTCTAGAACAACTGAAGGATGCAGCTGCATTACTTGTGTGTCCTTTACACTTAAAGTAATGCCCTGCTCATTCCAAATGTGCCATCTGCATAAAATACCCAATAACCAAAGTTTTCCTTATATTAATGTAATAGTCTTTGCTTGTGAAGTCTGTACTTCTACAAGGCAAATTAAATCTGTCCATGATTCATGACAGCTGCTGACATATATTGTCTGCAGATATCAGGACATGAAGCTGTCATAACATCACTAAACTTGCTTGTGATTTTATTTAAAAATGTGGTAAGTGCTCAGCACTGTCAGATGATCTTCATCTATGTAGGCAAATCTCATCTTGGCTTCATCTGCTGCTTTCTTGTCTTCTGTGGGGCTAACAAAACACTGTGGGACTGACAACATAGCAGTGATAGATTAGACCTCCTTAGAACAGTTATAGTTACAATTTGCAATAACCAAGCTGTGGATCCAGTGGAAATCCTGCCATCATGGATCCCAATTCAGTCAAATCTCCATTGTCATTTAAAGCAGCTAGATAATTCCAAAGCTCCAGGGCTCTCATCAGTTTCAGGAGTTGGTGGATCCATAAAATCGAGTGTACAAACACATCTACACCAAATTTCTTCACACTAACTGTCACACTATTGAACCCAAATTAGAACTCAAAATTTCAGGGTAAGTATTGTCTTGCATTTCAGAAAATTTTATAAACTTTCTTAGCATAAAGTCTGAAACATTTTCCAGGCCATTCATGACCAGCTTGACCAACTTTGTTGGGCAGAAGTTTTGCTGGTTGCTGTCACCAAAAGAGACTCCACTCAGATTCAAGGATTATATTCCTTCTGTTTTGCAAATCCAGGGTCAATGACAAATGGCACCATCTGTGGTTAGTGATGTCTCTGCAATATCAGTAGACACAGCCTTTTGTCCTATTGCTCCATTTTGTTTTTTTGAAGAGTGACACTCCAAAATTCTCTGTTGTTGTTGAAGTGTGAAATACAGAGGAGTGATTTTAATATCACCAATTCCTGGACCTAAATCATCAGCTTCATGCTTTATTCTCTTAGAAGCTTCATCAATTTCCTCTTGTTCAGTAAAGAAAAGATCTCCTTCCTCCTTTTTAGATAAGTGAATTTGGATCACAATTTGATTGCTTCAAGGTAATTTCTCTGGTTTTAGGGTATAAAAAAAATCTCTATAAAGAGTGACGCCTAACCAGAAAATCCGTAAAGGTATCCTTATATTCCCAAACGGAGTCAAAGCAGCTTATTTTTTTTTTTTAGGACAGTTGGGGTTAAGTGACTTGCCCAAGGTCACACACCTAGTAAGTGTCAAGTGGTTGAGGCCAGCTTTGAGCTCAGGTCCTCCTGACTCCAGGGCCGGTGTTCTATTCACTGTGCTACCTAGCCGCCCCTAAAACCTCTTCTTTAGAACATCACAGTAACGAGGACTTTGGGGTGGATTAGTGAAGGGATTAATACACTGTGGAAGTGCCGTGTGTCCTGTGTATGTTGATTGAGCCCAATGTGTCACGTGTGCTGAATGCGATGCTTATAGCCTTTCTTTCTCTTTCTCTCTTTCCTCTATGTCCTCTGTCACGTTCTCTGTCTTGACCTTTCACTATCCTAGGCACGATCTTGATCCTTCCCAGCTGTTCCCCCACCTTTCTTGCTGTAGGGATATTCCTCCCCCAGGTCCAAACAGTGCCACTTGGACATGGTCTCGCTTAGGTAGCAGCGATGGAAGAAGGAATTTTAAAAGGTAATAGAGGGAGCAAGGTCAGGGACCAGTGGCGGCGGCGGCAGGGACGCGGAGGAGCGCTTTGCTCAGGTAGCAGCTGTCGCTGTGCAGGCAGAACAGGAAAATAAAATGTGTGTGGCAAGGACAGGGCCTGCCCAGGTGCCAGGGTGTGAGCATGCACCCTTCCCCAAAAAAAGATTTTTATTATTGTATTATTTCTATAATTGTCATTTCCCAGACAATTAAGATTCCCAGACAATGTTGTAGCTTGTTTTGGGCGGGGCGAGGGGGCGTGGAGGAATTGGCATTTGACTTCCAGTATTTAAGGAGCAACAAGATTCAAGGAAAGGAAGCAGAGACTAGTAGACAGGGCACTAAACGTTATGTCAAGAACGTGTTGCTGTTATTCATTTAGATCCTGTTCTCGTGAGTCCATGGACCACATCATACCAAGCCTATCCTCCACTGTCTCAAGGCATGTAAGTTCATGTTCATTGTTTCCATTATGCTCTCTATCGTATCCCCTGCCATTCTCTTTTCCTTTTGCCTTCAGTCTTTCTCAACATCAGGGTGCTTTCCAATGAGTCCTGTCTTCTCATTATGCGGCCAAAATATTTAAGCTTCACCTTCAGAATTTGGCCTTCCAAGTGAATAGCCTGAATTAATTTCTTTAAGTGTAGACTGCTTTGAAATCCTTGCTGTTTGAAGGACTCTTAAGTTTTCTCTAGAACCACAATCTAGAAGCATCAATTCTGCAGTGCTCAGCATTCCTTACAGTCCAACTCATAGTCATGTATTGCTACTGGAAAATCCATAATTTGACTATACAGGCCTTTGTCAGCAAGGTAATGTCTCTGCTTTTTAGTATGCTGTCCAGATTTGCCATAGCTTTCCTTCCAAAGAGCAAGTATATTTTAATTTCATAGCTATAGTCACAATCTGTAGTGACTTTTGAGCCCAAGAATTTAAAATCTGAAACTGATTCCATTTCTCTGCAAAAGGAGGTGACAAGTTGCCAGGATCTTAGTGTTGTTGTTTATTTTGATAAGCTTCAAAATCCAGCTTTTATACTTTCCCCTTTCACCCTCATTGAGAAGCTTCTTAATTCTTCAGTTTCCTATCAGAGTGTTATCTTCTTCATAACTGAGAGTGTTGATGTTTCTTCTGGCAACCTTAATTATCTTAATTCTGACTTGATTCATCCAACCTGGCATTTTTTTGTATGATGTGTTCCTCACATAAGTTGAATAGATAAGTTGACAATATACGGCCTTGTCATATTCCATTTCCAATCTTAAACCAAACAGCTACTTTTTGGTCTGTATACAGTTTCCTCAGAAGACAAATTAGATGATCTGGTACTCCCATCTCTTTGAGGACTTGCTACATTTTGTTGTGATGCACAGTCAGAAGCTTTTGTGAAGTCGGTGAAGCAGAAGCAGATGTTTTTCTGGAACTCCCTTACTTTCTCCAAAATCCAGTCATTGTTGGCAATTTGGTCTCTAGTTCCTCTGCCTCTTTGAAATGCAACCTGCTCTTCTTGGTTCACATACTGCTGAAGTGTAGCTTACGGAATCTTAAGCATAACCTTGCTGCAGTGTGAAATGAGTGCACTTGCTCAGTAACTTGAACATTCTTTGGTATTGAGACATAAACTGATCTTTTCTAATCCAGTAAATAGCAATGTTGAGTGGAGTACTTTAATAGTGTCATCTTTTATGGTTTTAAATAGCTCAGTTAGAATTCCATCACATCCACTAGCTTTATTGTAAGCAATGCTTTCTAAGGCCTACTTGACTTCATTCTCCAGGATGTCTAGATATCTCCAGGATATTATTGATTTAGATCAGTAACCACACAATCTTGGTTATTGGTGATGTTAGGATATTTTTTGTATAGTACTTTTGTGTGTTCTTGCCACCTTTTCTTAATTTCTTCTGCTTCTGTTAAATCCCTACAATTTTTGTCTTTTATCATGTCCATTTTGCATGAAACTTTTCCTTGGTATCTATAGTTTTCTTGAAGAGATCTCTTGTCTTTCCCATTCTATTGTTTTCTTTATTTCTTTGCATTGTTCATTTAAGATAACCTTATCTCTCCTTGCTATTCTCTGGAATTCTGCATTCAGTTGGTATATCTTTCTCTTTCTCCTTTCCCTTTCCTTCTTTCCTCAGCTATTTGTAAAACCTCCGAGAACCATTTTGCTTTCTTGCTCTTCTTTTTCTTTGAGATATTTTAAAATTATATTTAGGCAACTTATGTCTAGTATGAATTTTCCTATGAGTTTGCTTCTGCCTGAAGGACTTTCCACATTTATTATATTCAAAGGCTCTCTCTCCAGGATGGGTTTTCTCATGTTCAGTAAGGCAATGCTTTTGAGTAAAAGCTTTTCTGGGTTTGATATGTGTGAATTCTCTGATGAACAACAAAGGATTCCCTTAGACTGAAGTCTTTCCTACATTCATTCTTTTTTGTTTGTTTGTTTGTTTGTTTTTTTTTGTTTGTTTGTTTGTTTTTGCTTTTTGGAGGGCAGTTGGGGTTAAGTAATTTGCCCAAGGTTACACGGCTAGGTTTTTGTTAAGTGTGTGCATTAAGTGTCTGAGGTCAGATCTGAATTCAGGTCCTTCTGACTCCAGGGCTGACACTCTACTCACTATGCCACCTAGCAACCTCCCCACATTCATTCTTTTAGAATGTTTCTTCTGAATGTGAGTTTTCTGAGGTATATATAAATGCCCCCAATTTCCGAAGGTTTTCCCAGTCATTACATGTGTAATGTTTCTCTTCATGTCCTTATGTGCACTAAATCCTCCCCTTTCTCTGAAAATTTTTTCACATTCACTACCTTTAAAAGGTTTCTCTCCAGAATGATTTCTTCTACTTATATTAAGCTGTCCCATAACTTGGAAAACTTTCCCATATTCATTGCATTCAAAGGGCTTCTCTCCAGTATGAATCATTCTGTGTTTTTTAAGGTTTGCCTTATGATAAAAAGTTTTCTCACAATCAATACACCCATGGAACTTCTTTCCAGTATAAATTTTCTGGTGACAAAGGATGTTTTGCCAGGAAACTCTTTCCCATTACATTTGTATGTTACCTCTGTGTGGATTCTCTTGTGTTTCTTGAGCCATATCCCCTAACTGAAATTCTTCCCACAGTCATCACATATATATGGCTTTTCTCCTGTATGAATTCTTTCATGCTGAATAAGGACATAATTGTCAATGAAAGCTTTTCTACATTGATTACATGTATATTACATGTATATGGTTTCTCAGTATAAATTCTCTGATGTTTACTAAAGTTTCCAAACTGTCTGAAAACTTTGCCACATACATTACATTCATAGGATTTCTTCCCAGTGTGAATTCTCTGGTGTTCATTAAGGTGTTTATATTGGTTGAAAGCTTTCCCACATTCATTACATGTAAAGGGTTTCTCTCCAGCATGAACTATTTGGTGTTGATTAAGATGTCCTTTGTGGCTAAAGCCTTTCCCACATTGATTATACTTGTAGGCATTTTCTCCAGTAGGGATTCTTTGGTGTTTAACCAGGGATGAATCAATACTGAAAGTTTTTCCACACTCATGACACACATAGAGTTTCTCTCCAGTATAAATTCTCTGATGTCGAATAAGACGTGCCCTACGCCTATAGGCTTTTTCACATTCATTACATTTAAAAGGCTTCTCTCCAGGACGGATTTTCTGATGTGCAATAAGGCATGGACTACTGCCGAAGGTTTTCCCACATTGCTATATACATATATACACACACGTATATGTATATATGTATGCATGTATGTGTGTGTGTGTGTATAGTGTTTCTCTCTACTCTGTAATCTATGGTACTAAAAAATGTCTGAGTGGTAAGTGATAGGATTCTTGCACTCAGAGTTACAAATTTTCTTCCCTAAAGAGTTCCTGCTATGGTCAATTACGTCTGACAATTGTTTGGAGCTCTTTTCAAGTGCATCAGGCTGATGGTGCTGTATTCCTGTCATGTTTCTTTGTCTGTTCTCTCTCTTTGTTCCAGGAGTTCAGAAACAAAAAACCAAAACTCTCATTAACCAACAAGGAGCTTACATTCTAAGTCAAACAAGCTAAGGCAGCGTGTGGCAGCTACCAAGTGAGTGGAACAGACAGTAATAGTTATAGGCCAGAGAACAGAAATAATCAAAGCAAGCCCCTTACATCTATTATCTCATTAAATATAAAGTCCTTTGACAGAATCCAAGAATTATACCCATTTTATGTATGGCTTCCTATGTCAGTGTCTAACAGGCCAGCTGGTTGCTTCTCTTGATTGCTAGCACCATCAAATGCAAGGAAATGAATAATAGTTAGCATTTATATAATATTTCCTATGGGCCAGATACTATGCTAAGTGCTTTACCATTATTATCTAATTTGATCTTCACAACAATACTGTGAGGTAGGTGCTATTATTATCATCATTTTACAGATGAGGAAACTGAAATAAACAGAGGTTAAATGACTTGCCTATCATACAACTAGTAAGTGTCTAGGGCTGGATTTGAACTCGGGTCTTCCTGACAAAACAGGGCCCAGTGCTCTATCTACTGTACTACCTAGATAAAATGCTCTTCTATGTCAGCAGTATTAGAAAATACAACCCACATGTGATGGGTATCTATATACAAAACACACACACACACACACACACACACTCTGAATGATTCTTAAATGAGACTAAACCAACATGGGAGGTAAGGGTGGTCTCCCAGGACTTGAAGCTTCTCCTACAAGGGCAGTACCTGGAGTTGGCAGGCAGAGAGCAGCCTTCACCACCATGCTTCTCTCCTAAATCCTTTCTTTGTCACCAAATATAAGGCGCTAGTAACTGTACCATCTGTGTTCCTTAGAGCAGTGGAGCAAGTAATATGAACGCAGCACCCAGTAGCAGCCCAGCCCCAGATATATCATAATTCTCCTGGGTATCTTAGAATATGATCTGAAGTGAAAGGAAACTTAGAGGTCAAAGCTAACCTATTCCTGCCAGAGAATCCTGCTACAATATCTCTGGAAAAATGGTTCACAATTTTCAGCTGATGTGAAATACACAACCTTCTAAGGTCACCCATTCCACTTTGGGAGAGCTCTCGTCACCATTTACATGGAATTAAAATCTGTGTCCTACAACTTCTACTTAGTTGCACATAACCAAGCAGAACAAGTCAAATCTCTCTTCCATGTAGTGGTCTTGTAATGTTTAGTTGTCTGGCAATAAGTGGGTTCCTTCTTTATCTCTTACACTCGGTCCCAATCTCTCATTGTGTTTCTGTTTGAATTTGACACAAGAGATATGTGCAAAGCAGCCTCTGGGTCTTTATCTGAGGTCAGGATCTTATAATCAAAGTTGATGCCAGAGGCTGGAATCACTATGGAAATTTTTTTTTTAATTTATTGAGTGTCCAGGCCATTCTGAGTCTTTTCTGTCTGCTAGCAGGTCTTCTGTCTCCTTGGTCTGTATTTCAGGGAGCCAGATCTCCTTTGATTTATTCTCAACATAGACCAAAAGTCTACAATGTTAACCAAGTATAGTAGCTAAGAGATACAGTACAGCCTAGCCCATTATTCCAGGTCACAATACTGCAATTTCAATATTTGCCACCGAGGTACACAGTTGCTGTAGCATCTAGGGCTGTAACGTAGATTTCATCATGGGACAAAGGGAGGTGGAAGGAGTGGGGGAAGGCAGTGTAAGTTCCATGATTCGTGCCAGTGTCACTGGAACGGAATAGAAGTGTGCTGCTGTTCCCTTGACTTGGTGCTGAAGTTGTTCCCTAGGTCATTGGTTCTGGAGTTTTTAAAGTAACAAGTCACTAACTGACAGGCCAAGAAGACCAGAGCCTTCCTGCTTTTCCATGGTTGAAAAAGTGGTTTCTCTGTCTTCTCCCAAATTTTAGCACGTTTCATTCATCAATTCTTGGAGTTCCTAGTTAAATCAGACTCCAAACTCTCTAGGTTGCATATAGAAACATTTCTCACTATAGGGAGACTGAAAGTTACTTTAAGGAGAGCTTGAGAAGCTGACAGAAAATTACCAACTTCTTCAGTATGTATTGATATTTTCCAGGGAGGTTTGATTTATGTGTGAGGACTGGGTGGGAGCAATTCCATTAATTTCCCATCAGCTGCTTGGCTTGACACCTCATGCCCAGGTTAAGATCACCACCTGAAACCTTATCATCTTGTAGATTGATTCAATATTAATTAATAATCAACACCTCAGCACCCTCAGTTATGTCTTCTCTCTGATTAGAGGGGGAGCAGCAAGGTGGAGAAGAGGACAGTGTTGAGCCTAAAGTCAGGAAGACTGGTCTCCCTAAGTCCAAATATGGCCTTAGACACTACCTGTGACACTTAACACTGTTTACCTCAGTTTTTTCATCTGTAAAATGAACTGGAGAAGGAAATGGTGAAACACTCCAGTATCTTTTCAAAGAAAATCCCAAATGTAGTGAAAAAGAGTTGGACATGACTAAAAACAAATGAACAACCAACTAGAAGACTGGAGGGCAGAGCAAAGAACATCTTCCAGCCTCCCTCCCTTCCACTTTATAGAGACAGCTCAGGCTTTTCCAGGTAAACAGTTATGGTTTCACTTCAAATCCATCAAATTGGTAAAGATTAACAATTGGAAACAGTACTGAAGGGACTTTGGAAAGACAGATGGATAAACTGTTGTTGGGGCTCTGAAATTCTCCCAATATTTCTGAAAATTCGTTTGAATTCTGCAAGAAAAATCACTGACCTGTTCATTTCCTGTGAGTCAATTCTCTCCCTTCCTGGCATGTGAGCCATAGAGGCCCATAAGAAAAGGAACATCCAGTATATCACAACATATCCATAGCAGCATTGTTTGTAGTGTCAAAACAACAACTGAGGGAAAATGAATGACCATCCATTGAGGAAAAAAATCATGGCATGTAAACATTATGTGATAAAATGAGGGATAATAAGCTGAAGAATTTTGAAAAATATAGGCAATTGTATAAAGTGGTACAAAGTGAAGAAAGAAGAACCAAGACAATAATGTACAAAGCAATTACAATAATATGAACAATAACATTAAAAAGCAATCTGATTCTGATATTCCAGTCCTTAGAGCAATCTCAGTCCTTAGAGATTTTGTTGTTCAGTCATGTCTGACTCTGTGGTTTTCTTGACAAAGATATTGGAGTTGTTTTCCTTTTCCTTCTCCAGTGGATCACCTTTTTTCTATCACCTTTTGTCAGGCAAACACAGATTAAGCGACTTACTCAGGGCTACATAGCTAGAAAGTGTCTGAGGCTAGATTTGAACTCAGGTCTTCCTGATTCCAGACCAAGTGTTCTATTCACTGAGCCACCAGTTACCTCATCAGTCCTAGAGAACTGATATGGAAATTCACTTGATGTAGCAAAGTGGGGACTTTGGGTGCAGAGTGTGGTGTACACAGAGAGACAATGACTGTGTAAGTAGCTTTGCATTAATTTGAGTGTGTGTGCATGTGTGCACTCTTGCATGTGTGTGTTACGTTACAAGGAAAGGTTTGGTATAAGGGAAGTAACCATGACATAAAAAAGAAAGGCAATAAAAAAATAACAAACAGGAGGAGCCAAGATGGCTGAATAGAAACAGCACTTCCAAGGTTCTCTGCCCCACAAAACTTCCAAATAATGTAAAAGGGTAATCTGAACAACTTCTGGAGCCCCAGCACCCACAGAATGACACAGAGAAGCTAACCTCCTGCTAAGGACAGCCCAGCAGCCCTGCAGGGAGCAGGGAACACAGCACTCTGAGAGCAAGCAGCACAGCGAGCTAGGAACCAACAGCGCAGTGCTCTGGGAGCCAAGCCCAGGCCCCATGAGCAGCGGTTTTAGCCCCAGGGTGGCTGGGCCAGCAGCCAGCTGGAGCGACCCCAGAACACCAGCAGCTGTGGCGATTCCAGAACTATCAGCACAGATATGCCTAGGACAAAGTGAGAGGTTAGTGCCCTATAAACTTTGGGACCAGTATTTGGGGAATGTGTTGGCTTCCTCCCCTGGGGGCAAAAAGCTGCTAAGGGTGGAGGCAGAACCAAGATGGTGGAGCAGACACAGCACTTCCAAGGTGCTCTGCCCCACAAAACTTCCGAATAATGTAAAAGGGGACTCTGAACAATTTCTGGAGCCCTAGCACCCACAGAACTACACAGAGAAACTAACCTCCCTCTGAGGAGAACCCAGTAGCCCTGCAGGGAGCGGCGAGCACAGCACTCTTGAGAGTAGGCAGCACAGCTCTGGGAACCGACAGCGCAGCACTCTGGGAGTGGAGCCCAGGCACTCATGAGCTGCTGTTTTAGCCCTAGGGCAGCCGGGCCAGCAGTTGGCTTGAGGGACCCCAGAACACCAGCAGCTGTGGTGATTCCAGAATTATCAGCACAGATATGCCTAGGACAAAGTGAGAGGTTAGTGCCCTATGGACTTTGGGACCAGTATTTGGGGAACTTATCGGCTTTCTCCCATGGGGGCAAAAAGCTGCTGAAGTAAGGCGGCACAGAAGCCATCTTGCAGCGTCAGTGGCGGTTCTAGCTCCTGGTCTGCAAACTGTAGGGAGATCCAGCAATCAGTCTGGGGGTTAATTGCTCTTGCTTTAAACTGCCTGGATCTGGATTGTGGTCTGGGTGGGAATTTTGGGGTGGGTATCCAATTAGCCAGAGTGGGTGCAGGTTTTACAGAGGCCACCCAACTGGCAGAAATTGTGAAGACCCCACGTTTGGGACAGAAGCTCTCCTGTCTGGTGGCAGACTCCTACTGTGGCAACAAGCCCAAAAATCAAGTAATTAAGTGGCAACATGCCTAGGCAAAAGAAACAAAATAAACAGAAAAATTCAACATTGGACTCCTATTTTAGGGGCAAAGAGGATCAAAGCATGGAGGAGGACTGTGAGCTCAGAAATCCTGCACCAAAAGCCCCAAATGAAAATACAAGCTGGCTACAGGCCATAGAGGACCTTAAGAAGCAGATAAGAGAAGTGGGGGGAAAATTGGGAAGAGAAATGAGAAATATGCAAGAAAAGTATGAAATGACAGTCAACAGCCTGACTGAGGAAAATAACACCTTAAAAAATAGACTAACTCAAATGGCAAAAGAGGCTCAGAAATGCAATGAGGAGAAGAATGCCTTAAAAAGTCGAATTTGCCAGATGGAAAAAGAATCTCAAAAGCTCACTGAGGAGATTCATTCCTTCAGAGTTAGACTGGAGCAAATGGAAGCTAGTGACTTTATGAGAAATCAAGATACTATTAAACAGATCCAAACAAATGAAAGAATAGAAGGCAATGTGAAATATCCCATGGGAAAAACCACTGACCTGGAAAATAGATCCAGGAGAGATAATTTAAAAATTATTGGACTACCTGAAAGCCACAATCAAAGAAAGAACCTAGAAATCATCCTTTAAGAAATTCTCAAGGAAAATTGCCCTGATGTTTTAGACCCAGTGGGGGAAATAGAGGTTGAAAGAATCCACCGATCACCTCCTGAAAAAGATCCCAAAAAGAAAACTAGGAATATTATAGCCAGGCTCCAGAACTCCCAGATCAAGGAGAAAATACTACAAGCAGCCAGGAAGAAACAATTTCAATATTGTGGAAACACAATCAGAATAGCCCAGGACCTGGCAGCTTCTACACTGAGGGATCGAAGGGCATGGAATATGATATTCCAGAGGGCAAAAGAGCTGGGAATGAACGCAAGGGTCACCTACCCAGCAAAACTGAGTATTATGTTTCAGGGGAAAATATGGTCATTCGGTGGAATAGAGGACTTTCAAGCATTCTTGAGGAAAAAACCAGAGTTGAATAGAAAAGTTGACATTCAGACACAAGAAGCAAGAGATGTTTGAGAAGGTAATAAAGGGAAAGAAATCAAAAGGAACTTATCAAAGTTGAACTATTTACATTCCTACATGGAAAAACAATAACTGTGTCTGATGAAACCTTTCACATTATGAAAATAATTGAAAGGTATATGGGCATATGTTTACAGGTATACATGGATAGAGGGCACAGGTTGAATTTGATGGGAAGGGATGATTCTTAAGGGGTGAAGTCAAGAGGTGAAAGAGGAAAGTGGCAAGGAGATGGGGAGAGACAGGGTAGGGTAAACTATCTCATGTAGAAGAGGGGAGGGGAAGTAGTTGCAGGGGACGGGAAGAATAGGAAGTCAAAAAGGCAAAACCATATTCTCATTGAAGTTGGCTCAAGGAGAGAATCACATACATACTAAATGGGATATCTCACCTTGCAGGAGAGTAGGGGAAAGGGGGATGAGAGGGGAAAGGATGGAGGGGAGGGCATTCTGGGGGGAGGGGAGGTTAGAAGTACCCACTATCAAAGAGGGACAGGATCAAAGTAGGGAATGGACCAGGTGGGAGGTGAGATGGGTGGGAGGGAAATATAAGCAGTCTTTTACAATATATCTACTATGGTAATGTTTTGCATAGCTATACCATGTACAACACTTACTGAATTGCTTATCTTCTCAGAGGGAGTGGGTGACAAGGGAGGAAGGGAATGGATCAGAAAATCGAAGTTTTAAAATTAAATGTTTCATAAGATGTCCAGGCATTGGGGCTCAGAGATTCACCTTGCCCTAATGGCAAAGTCGATGGGGTTATGGGAGAAGATATGGGAGAGAGCAGATTGGATGAGGGAATATCTAGTGGGACTGCTATTCTGGGGTGGTGGGTAGGGAAAAATGGGGGAAAATTGTAACTCAAAATTTGGTGGAAATGAATTATGTAAACCAGAAAAAAATAAACAAAAAATAAAGATGCCATCTGTTCTCATTATAAAAACACATGAGGACAGGAGGCAGTAACCTCGCTGAGCTCCTTGGTCACTGGGGCTCAAGGGGTGAATCTGAGTGGAATCCGGAGTGACGGAGCCCACTGGAGGACGAAGTATGGCGGAATCCAGCCCAGGAGGTTGCCCAGTGTGTCTGGGCTGGTCGAGCTCAGAGGGCATGGTGTCTGCATAGCCCAGACCTAAGGGCAGACAATCGGACTACACTGGAGAGAGCAGAGGCCCCAGCCTGCAGACTTACCGAGAACGAATCACAGTCATCTCTCGGACCAGTAGGATCATTGGAGCCAGGTAGGAGAGTTGGGCCCTCATTGGAAAGAGTGGCTTCATTAGCTGCATTTGGCCCCCAGCCTGGAAGTTTAGAAATTGCCTGCCTGTATAATACAGGGGCTGGAATGGCAAAGTAAATTCTAGCTGCTCAGATCCTCCCATCCCTCCTTCATGAAGCAGAAAACCCAAAGATAAGTCTCCCACGCAGATTGAAATCCCAAGTTAATGGAAATAGCCTCAGGCTTGAGAGTCTCCAAGAAGGGGTGTAGCTGGCACAGCCAGGAGTCTGAGAAGAGGAGAGGGTGGGGTCCCAACAAGCCCCACCTCTCCTCACCAACAAAAGCCTAATTATAGCCCAGGGGTATAGAGGCAGAAATCTGAAGTGGTCAGACGCACCCACACCTACACATCTACATCCCTCATTGACTTCCCTGACTTAGCCATAAACTAGCCACCCAGAGGTATTCAAAGTCAAGGATCAGGCCCTAAACTCATAGCCTAAGAAACTAAGAAACAGGAAGTCACAATGGGAAAAAAAGAAGCTGAGAAGGAGAAGGGGAAGGCAAGAAAGTCTATTCGAGCATACTATGCAGGGCAAGAACAACAAAATAAACAGGACAATATAGACTCCCTACCCACACCTGAGACCACAGAAGGAAACATGATCTGGTCTCAGGCCCAAATAGCATTCCTGGAGGAGCTTAAGAAAAATTTTAAAGACCAAATCAGGGAGGCAGTGACCAACTTGAAAAAATGTCTCAGTGAAGTAACTGGAGAAAATACCTCCCTAAAAAAGGAACTTCAAAAAATAACTGAAGACCGCAATTCGATAAAAATTAGAAACAGTCAAATTGAATCTCAGAACTCTATGATGCAGCAAGAGTCAATCAAACAAAACAAGACAATCGAAAAATTGCAAGAAAATGTAAAATATCTCACTGGAAAAATAACTGACCTAGAGAACAGATCCAGGAGAGACAACCTAAGAATTATTGGTCTACCAGAAAGCCATGATGAAAAAAGCAGCCTAGACAACATCCTCCAAGAGATTGTCAAAGAAAACTGTCCTGAGGTCCTGGAATCAGAAGATGAAATAATTATCGACAGAATTCACTGGACTCCTCCTGAAAGAGATCCCAAACTGAAAACTCCAAGAAATATAGTAGACAAATTCCAGAATTACAAGATTAAAGAAAAAATTCTACAAGCAGCCAAAAAGAAACAATTCAAATATCGAGGAACTACAGTTAGGATCACACAGGATCTAGCAGCTTCTACATTAAAAGAGCGGAGGGACTGGAATTTGATATTTCGTAGGGCAAGAGAGCTAGGACTACAACCAAGGATTAACTACCCGGCAAAACTGAGCATAATCTTCCAGGCAAGGAGATGGTTGTTTAATGAAATAAGGGACTTCCAGATGTTCCTGTTGAAAAAGCCAGAGCTCAATGGAAAATTTGATCTCCAATTACAAGACTCAAGAAAGACATAAAAAGGTAAACAAGAGAAACACAGACTCACACATGCATAAGTGCACACACCCACACCCACAAACACACGCTCATTACTTGGGATGCAACAAGAGCAAAATGTTCACATCCCTATATGTGGAGCTGATAACTGTCAATATTCAAAATCTTTATGATTATCATGACCTTCAAAAGGGTTATACTTAGATAGAGGGTGTGGGTATGAATGCACTAACCTGATGTCTAAAAAAACAAAACAAAACTATTAAGGGGATAAAAGAGACTGTAATGGGAAAAAGGAAAGGATTAGATAGGAAAAGGTAAAATATGCCATCTGAAGAGACATTAAAACACACTATAGAAGAGGGGAAAGAAAGAGGGAGAGGAACATCATTTAAACACTATTCTCACTGGTTCTGGTTCAAAGAGGGATCAACGTAAATCAGTGAAGTTTAAGATTTTAATGTGAATAGACACATAAATTCATTAAATAGAGGAAAAGGAGGGAGGGAGAAGAGCAATGTTTGAAATTTACTCTCATTGGTTTGGAATCAAATGGGGAGTAATTCACTCTGATAAGTATAAAAACTTATTGTGTCCTATAGAAAGCAGAAGGGTAAGGGGGAGGTGAAAAAGAGGAGACTAAAGGGAGGGATTAGAAGGGAGGGAAACAGTAGTAAGGGGAGAGGGTAGGTTCAGAAGAGGGATCACTGGGTGGGAACACTGAGGGAGGGGGTGGTCAAAAGGGAAAACTTCAAGGAGGGGAAGGGAGAAGGAAGAAACAAAAACATAAACAGGGGAGGGAATAGGATGGAGGGGAAGAGACAGATAGTCATTATTGCTGTGAATGTGAATGGGATGAACTCTCCCATAAAACAGAGGCAGATGGCAGAATGGATTAAAAACCATAATCCTACAATATGCTGTCTACAAGAAACACATTTGAAACAAAGCGATACCCACAGGGTAAGGGTAAAAGGTTGGAGTAAAATTTATTATGCCTCAGCTAAAGTAAAAAAAGCAGGGGTAGCAATACTTATCTCAAATAAAGCAAAAGCAAAAATAGATCTAATTAAAAGAGATAAGGAAGGAAACTATATCCTACTAAAAGGCACCATCGAGAATGAAGCAATATCACTACTTAATATATATGCACCAAGTGGTATAGCATCTAAATTCCTAGAGGAAAAGTTAAAGGAATTAAAGAAATACATAGCAAAACTATACTAGTGGGGGACCTTAATCTTCCCCTCTCTGAACTCGATAAATCTAACCTCAAAATAAACAAGAAAGAAGTTAAGGAGGTGAATAGAATCTTAGAGACTAGATATGATGGATCTCTGGAGAAAACTGAATGGGGATAAAAAGGAATTTACTTTCTTCTCAGCAGTGCATGGTACATACTCAAAAATAGACCATGTACTAGGGCATAAAAACCTCACAATCCAGTGCAGAAAGGCAGAAATATTAAGTGCATCATTCTCAGATCATGATGCAATAAAAATTATATGCAATAAAGGGCCATGGAAAGATAGACTAAAAACTAATTGGAAATTAAACAATTTAATCCTAAAAAATTGGTGGGTCAAACAAGAAATTATAGAAACAATCAATAATTTCATTCAAGAGAATGATAGTAATGAAACAACATACCAAAATTTGCGGGATGCACTAAAGGCAGTTCTCAGGGGAAGTTTTATATCCCTGAGTGCATACTTAGTTAAAGCAGAGAGAAGGGAAGTCAATGAATTGGACATGCAATTGAAAAAGCTAGAAAAAGGACAAATTGAAAATCCCCAATTTAGTACTAAATTAGAAATATTGAAAACCAAAGGTGAGATTAATAAAATTGAAATTAAGAAAACCATTGAATTAATAAATAAAACCAAGAGCTGGTTTTATGAAAAAATCAACAAAATTGATAGACCCTTAGTCAATATGATAAAAAAGAAAGAAAGAAGAAAACCAAATTATGAGTACCAAAAATAAAAAGGGTGAATCTACCTCCAATGAAGAGGAAATCAAAAAAATAATGAGGAATTATTTTTCCCAATTGTATGCACATAAATATGACAATCTTAGTGAAATGGATGAATATTTACAAAATCACAAGTTGCCCAGATTAACTGAAGAGGAAGTGAATTACTTAAATAACCCCATCTCAGAAAAAGAAATCAAACAAGCCATCAATGAACTCCCTAGGAAAAAATCTCCAGGGCCAGATGGGTTTACTAGTGAACTCTATCCAACATTTAAAGAGCAATTGATTCCAATACTCTACAAACTATTTGGGAAAATTAGTGAAGAAGGAGTCCTACCAAACTCTTTCTATGACACAAATATGGCACTGATTCCTAAATCAGGAAGAGATAAAACAGAGAAAGAAAATTATAGACCAATTTCCCTCATGAATTTAGAAGCAAAAATTCTAAATAAAATATTAGCCAAAAGACTCCAACAACTTATCACAAAAATAATACACTCTGATCAGGTAGGATTCATTCCAGGAATGCAAGGATGGTTTAATATTAGGAAAACCATCAGTATAATCGAGCACATCAACAATAAAACTAGCAGAAACCACATGATCATCTCAATAGATGCAGAAAAGGCTTTTGACAAAGCACAACACCCATTCCTATTAAAAACACTAGAAAGTATAGGAATAAATGGAGCCTTCCTCAAAATAGTTGATAGCATCTATTTAAAACCATCAGCAAGTATTATATGCAATGGGGATAAACTAGAAGCCTTTCCAATAAGATCAGGAGTGAAACAAGGGTGTCCACTATCACCCCTCTTATTCAATCTGGTACTAGAAACACTAGCAGTAGCAATTAGAGAAGAAAAAGAAATCAAAGGAATCAAATGAGGTAAAGAAGTGACCAAGCTATCACTCTTTGCAGATGATATGATGATATACTTAGAGAATCCTAGAGAGTCAAGTAAAAAACTACTAGAGACAATAAATAAATTTGGCAAAGTTGCAGGATATAACATAAACCCACATAAATCCTCAGCATTCCTGTACATCTCTTAATGAAACTCAACAGCAAGAGACAGAAAGAGAAATCCCATTTAAAGTCACTGTAGACATTATAAAATATTTGGGAATCTACTTGCCAAAACAAACCCAGAATCTATATGATCACAACTACAAAACACTTCTCACACAAATAAAAGCAGATCTAAATAGTTGAAAAAATATCAATTGCTCATGGCTGGGTCGAGCTAATATAACAAAAACGACAATTTTACCCAAACTACACTATATATTTAGTGCCATACCAATCAATTTACCAAAAAACTACTTTCTAGAGTTAGACAAAATAATAACAAAATTTATTTGGAAAAACAAACGGTCTAGAATATCAAGGGAATTAATGGAAAGAAACGCTAGGGAAAGTGGACTAGCTATGCCAGATCTTAATCTGTATTATACAGCAGCAGTCATCAAAACTGCTTGGTACTGGCAGAGGTGTAGAGTAGTGGATCAATGGAATAGATTAGGTGCAGGAGACCCAGCAGTTACTGAATATAGCAATCTATTGTTCGATAAACCCAAAGACCCCAGTTTTTGGGATAAGAATGCACTATTTGACAAAAACTGCTGGGAAAACTGGAATACAGTATGGCAGAAACTGGGCATAGATCATTATCTAACACCATATACCAAAATCAAGTCCAAATGGGTGCATGATCTAGGTGTAAAGGATGATACTGTAAGCAATTTGGGAAAGCAAGGAATAGTTTACCTGACAGATCTGTGGAGAGGGGAAGACTTTAGGACCAAACAAGAATTAGAGAGCATTATAAAATGCAAAATGGATAATTTTGATTACATTAAATTGAAAAGCTTCTGTTCAAACAAATCCAATGCAACCAAGATCAAGAGGGAGGTGGGAAATTGGGAAAGAATTTTTACAACTTGTGTCTCTGATAAAGGACTCATTTCTAAAATTTATAGAGAACTGAGCCAAATCTATATGAATACAAGTCATTCCCCAATTGATAAATGGTCAAAGGATATGAACAGGAAGTTTTTAGAGAAAGAAATTAAAGATATCTATAAGCATATGACGAAATGCTCTAAATCACTATTAATTAGAGAAATGCAAATCAAAACAACTCTGAGATACCACATCCCTCCAGTCAGATTGGCTAAGATGACAAAACAAGAAAGTGACAAATGCTGGAGAGGATGTGGACAAATTGGAACACTAATACATTGCTGGTGGAGTTGTGAACTTATCCAACCATTCTGGATAGCAATCTGGAATTATGCCCAAAGGATTATAAATAATTTCATACCCTTTGACCCAACAATACCACTTCTAGGGTTATATCCCAAAGAGATCATAGAAGTGGGAGGAAGACCCATATGTACAAAAATATTTTTAGCAGCCCTTTTTGTGGTTGCAAAGAATTGGAAACTAAAGGGGTGCCCATCAATTGGGGAATGGCTAAACAAGTTGTGGTATATGAATGTAATGGAATATTATTGTGCTATAAGAAACGAGGAGGTGACAGATTTCATAATTACCTGGAGAGACTTATACAAACTGATGCTGAGCGAGAAGTGTAGAATCAGAAGAAATTTGTATACAATCACAGACATACCATATCTGTGATGACCAACTATGACAGACTGGACTCTTTTCAGCAATGCAGTGATATAAGTTAATCCCGAAAGACTCAAGAAAGTGAGAAATGCGCCATCCAGAGATATAACTAGAAAGAACTGAGCCTGAATCCTGATGGAAGCAAACTAAATGATCTTGTTCTTTTCATTGTTTGGTTTTATTTCTTCCTTACCATCTTTCATCCCACCTAGTACAATACGCCTTTGTAATTGGAATAATGTCTAATATGAATGCATTTGCAGATCCTATACTGGACTATATGCTGTCATGTGGGGAGGGGGGAGGGAAGTAAAGGAAATTTGAAAATCAAGGAACTATGGAATTGAATCTTGTTAACTGAAACTAAACTAATAAATTAATTTAAAAAAATACATGGTTCCTACCCCTTTCCCTCTTGCTTTCTCTATGCTTTCCAGCTGCCATGCTGCACTGGCACAAAGGAAGTATGTGGAAACTTAAAGCACTAATCCTTTTTTTTTTTTTGGAGGGCAATTGGGGTTAAGTAACTTGCCCAAGGTCACACAGCTAGGTTTTTGTTTGTGTGTGTTAAGTGTCTGATGCTGGATCGGAACTCAGGTCCTTCTGACTCCAGGGCCTACACTCTACTCACTACGCCACCTAGCCACCCCTTAATCCTTTTTTAAAAATTAAAACATTTTTTCACATAGCAAAAATATTCTTTAAACATTAATTCCTGAGGCCAAGTCATCTGATCTAGAAAAATGCCACCCTTCACTATCCCTTCTTTTTTGCTCAGACCTTCTTTGCTGTGAAGCCCCTGCTGTGATTCTGGAAAGGACTAGTGTAGCAGCAAGCACCCCAACATCCCCAGGGTGGCTGCCAACACAGGTTCTTAGATCTGCTTTTCAAAAGGAAAGCAACTCAAAATGGGTTAACAAGCTTACTTTAATCAAACAAACATATATTACCTAGCTCAGGGGGAAAAGGTCAGCACCCCGAACTTCAGAGTATACAGACAGATCAAACAGACAGGCTTCCAAACTGTCAAACCATTATATCAATACCAAATCACACTTACCAGAGAGGGAAGCATCAACATCTGGCTTTTCAAAGCCAAGGGGCAACAGCTGCCCAGAGTCTCATCTGGTCAAATCACACAACACTTCTCAAAATGAGTCCCAAAGCAAAGCCTCAAATCAGGGATTATATAGTCGTCTCCTGGCTTAGAGAATGTAACCACCCTCTTGACCCACTGCCCAATCACACAGCATCAAGGTGTGGTCATTCCTGACAACCAAGCCTCCTACCACAGGCTCCATGTGACCACATTCAGCCTGTTAGGGGGCAGAGTATACTTTCAAATTAAAGAAGGTTCTCAGAGTCACTTAAGTCAATCAAAGTCTCTTAAGCCAATCAAAGGGCCTACGGGCAGGGAAGATCTTTAAATCTGCGTTTCCATTACATTTGGCCCCAAGATCTTTCATGCCCATAGCATACACAATTTACATTTGAATTAGCACTAAAACATCTCTTAGGTCACATTTTCCAGGTACATAAGAAAATCACAATATAATCTCAAAGTACAAATATTATATTACTTATAAGATTTATGAATAGGTGAACAATTTATAATAAAGGTTTCCACTCGTGGGGCAAATGTTAACTCAGTCACTTATCAGTAAAATCAAAAAATAGTCACTCTTAAGTTAACTCAATCAGTCCCATCAGTTTTCAAAGTACATGGTCAAAGTCTTCCACTCATGGGGCAAAGTCTTGATTAACTCAATTAGTCACTTATCAATAATTTCAAAGTACAAGGTCAAAGTCTTCCACTCATGGGGCAAAGTCTTGATTAACTCAATTAGTCTCTTATCAGTAACAATATCTCAAAGTATTCAAAGTACAGTCACTTATTCTGTAAAGTCTTACTATGTGTGCCCATAGCATAGACAATTTGCATTTCAATCAGCACTAGCCATCTCTTAAGTCATATTTTCAAGGTACATCTAAAGTTACCAAAGTGGCCACTGGGCCTTAAATACAAAATACAAAGCATTATCACATCAATTCAAAACAAGAGTAAAAATAAAATTCTCTTGGGAGGAGGGGTGTGTCCTTCCCATAACACTGCTCCAGACCCTGCTTCCAAGTCCAGAGAGGGGGCTGGGCAACAAAACCAACGTGAGGTCCTTGGGGATCCATGGCACTTCACCCACCATAGTCACAAGTCCATCTTCCCCCTGGGTCCCAAACTGTGGGATGCAGCAAGGAAACACATTCAGTGCCCCTGCTTTGCCTCACAGTCTTTATCTTGTTCTGTGGCTGAATTTGAAACTCCTGGGTTCCTTCTCCTCCAGCAGAAGGCAGCAGCTCCTGGCTTCTCCACAGGTCTCCATGCAGGCAGTTCACCATTCCTGTTCTCAGCTCAGCTAAGTCAGCATGCAGGCCGTTCTTCTCTCCTGCTCCATGGCTCCACAGAATCACAGCTACCACAACTGGGAAACAAACAATTATCCCAGCCCCCATACTTTCCTTTTACTCAGCAGATCCCATCGCCTGTCTTGTAGCAGCAAGCACCCCAACATCCCCAGGGTGGCTGCCAACACAGGTTCTTAGATCTGCTTTTCAAAAGGAAAGCAACTCAAAATTGGTTAACAAGCTTACTTTAATCAAACAAACATATATTACCTAGTTCAGGGGGAAAAGGTCAGCAACCCAAACTTCAGAGTATACAGACAGATCAAACAGACAGGCTTCCAAACTGTCCAACCATTATATCAATACCAAATCACAGATACCAGAGAAGGGAACATCAACATCTGGGTTTTCAAAGCCAAGGGGCAACGGCTGCCCAGAGTCTCATCTGGTCAAATCACACAACACTTCTCAAAATGAGCCCCAAAACAAAGCCTCAAATCAGGGATCATAGAGTTTTCTCCTGGCTCAGAGAATGTAACCACCCTCTTGACCCACTGCCCAATCACACAGCATCAAGGTGTGGTCATTCCTGAAAACCAAGCCTCCTACCACAGGCTCCATGTGACCACATTCAGCCTATTAGGGGGCAGAGCATACTTTCAAATTAAAGAAGGTTCTCAGAGTCACTTAAGTCAATCAAAGTCTCTTAAGCCAATCAAAGGGCCTACGGGCAGGGAAGATCTTCAAATCTGCATTTCCATTACAACTAGTTCTCTAGCGATAGAGTCCAATTAATGTATAGGGACATAGAGTAGAGAAGGCCCAATGGTTTTCATGATAAAATTGAAAGGACTCCAGGAGTTTCAGAAGCCAGGATCTGGATTCCCCACTTTGTTCTATCTCCCAGATTTGTTTCTCTAAAAGAGCAAAATTTTTCTGAAAAAATGACTTAAAGTTCAGTAAATAACTTAGCCTATTAAAGAATATCCTTCACTTCAGGAAGGAGATTGTGTTCCATTGAATAAGCCTTTACTAAGTTGGCGGTGTTTATCACTAAGCTTAATACTGTGGGGAAGAAAGAATAATATGCTGCTCCTACCCTTTAGGAACTCTCAGTTGAATGAGGAAGATAAAACCTATAAATATTGAAAAGAAAAACACAAAATTAGATATAACTAAATGCTAAGTCATGTGAGACAGACAATAATTACTCTGGGAATAGAGACACAAAAGAAGGCTGTCACAAAAGGCTTCATGGATAATGTGGAACTTCAGGTGAGATTTGAGATGGGCTGAATGGAAAGATGGGAAATAGGTGAAGAAGGAAAGGAAGAATGTTTAGCAGTACCAGATTTTAAACTATATTATATGTCAGTAATTACCAGGTCTGTTTGGTACCAGATAAGAAATAGAAAGGTAGAACAGTAGAATAGAGTAGATATACAATTTACAGCAGCAAATAAATATAGTAACCTTGCATTTGATAAATATAAAAACTTGAGATCTTGGGATAAGAATTCATTATTTGGTAAAACAAAAAAATTGTTGGGAAAACTAGAAAGCAATATGGCAGAAATTAGATATAGACCAGTATCTTACACCATTTACCAAGATAAGCTCAAAATGGATACATGACCTAGATATCAAGAGAGATATTACAAGAAAATTTGAAGAATATAGAACGTATTACTTATAAGATTTATGAATAGGTGAACAATTTATAATAAACAAGAGACAGAGAGCAGAGTGAGGTATAAAATGGATGATTTCAATTACATTACATTAAAAAGGATTTGTATAAGTAAAACAAATGTAGTCAAGATCAGAAGGAAAGCAGAATATTGGAGGGGATTTTTATAGACAGTTTCTCATATAAAGGTCTCATATCTTGAATATATGAAGAACTTTGTCGAATTTATAAGAATATGAGTTATTCCCCAATTGATAAGTGGTCAAGGGATATGAACAGGCAGTTTTTGCGATGAAGAAATCAAAACAATTTGTAGTCATATGAAAAAATGCTCTAAATAATTATTGATTATAAAAATGCAAATTAACCTTGAGATAATCATTTTATACCTATCAAATTGGCTAAATCAATTGAAGATGAAAGCAACAAATTTTGGAGGGGATGTGGAAAAATTGAGACATTAAATCATTGTTGGTGGGAACTGATCCAACCATTTGGAGAGCAATTTGAAATTATACCCAAAAAGTTATTTTAAAAAGTTATTAAATTGCCTATACCCTCTGATCCAGCAATACTACTATTAAGTCTATTTCCAAAGATGATTAGGGAAAAATGAAAAGAACCTATATGTTCTAAAACATTTATAGCAGCTCTCTTTGTGGCAGCAAAGAACTAGGCATCATGGGAATGCCTATTGACTGGAGAATGCCAGAACAAGTTGTGGTATATGATTATAACGGAATACTACAGTGCTATAAGAAATGATGAACCCAGGGGCGGCTAGGTGGCGCAGTGAGTAAGAGCGCTGGCCTCAGAGTTGGGATGACACGAGATCGAATCCGGCCTCAGAAAATGAGCACCCACACATAAATAATGACTGGCCATGTAACCTTGAGCAAGTTACTTAACCCCAATTGCTCAAAAAAAAAAAAAGAAATGATAAACTTGATGATCTTAGAAAAGCATGGATAGACTTATACAAAATAATGAAGAGCTAAATGAGAAGAACTAAGAGAACATTGTATATAGTAATAGCAATATTGTTTCAAGAACAACTTTGAGTGAATAAGTCATTTTTGATGATTATAAATGCTCAAATTAATTATGAAGGACATATGAAAGAAGAGTATCTGCATCCAGAGAAATAACTGAAAATTAGAAATATGTACAGAATGATTTTACATATATATGTATATATATATATATTCACACATATTTGTGTCTATTGGTAACCATCTCTAGAGAGGGGTGGGGAGAGGGAAAAAAGGGAAAAATTCACATGATAACTATATTATATATTTAAGAGGAATAGCAAGTGATACATAATAGATTTTTAGTTTCAAGTTGAAATCATCTTTTTATTATACTTCATTATGGAAATGCTTATTTTAATCCATAAATTAAAAATTAAATAAATAAAAAAAATTTTAAACTCTAATGGAAGAAACAGTACATAATAGAGAACTGGAAATGGATAGGGAACACTGGGCAAAGAAAGGATTTTGTCTGATTTTTTGTTTTTTAAATCCAAATCATAGGGAACATAGAAACCCTAGTTTTAAAGACTTTTCTACTTGTTAAAGGTCAGTGAGTGGAAGTTGCTCTTATTGAGACGGAGTATGTGGAAAGTTAGGGGATAATCCTAGGACTCCATCTCACTCTGAACTTATTTCTGACCTTTGTAAAATTCAGCGTTACAGATTCATATCTGCACACAACAGTCCTCCCACTGTGCTCACAAAAGAAACAAGCAAAAAATATGTCAACCAATACTCCTTGGCTTTATTCATCCAAATACAGGTTACTCTGGAAGGAATTACACTAATTCTATACATGACTGTCTATGAAGTCCCTGATTTTCCATGAAGTCTGAGAGTTTGATAGGGTGCAGCAAGAATTTCCACATCTGGCCACTTATATTCATAATTCAATCATTCTGGAACACAACAAAATTCTCCTAACTTTAAAGTACTGAGCAGTCCGGTTAATCACTTATTCTTGTCTTTGTAACCCCAATACTTGGAACAAAATAAGCCCTTAATAAAAGCCAACCTTTTAATTGGTTGATTGAATGATTAGACCTCACAGAAGGATGTCTCCAACCTAAGGGAACTCTTTCTACTTGTTCAGGAGCCAGTAAGGCATCCCACTTTTTTTCTGAATTATTAAGGAATCTTTCTTTTTGGGGGGGGCTTGAGAGGAGAGGGCAGGGCAATTGGGGTTAAGTGATTTGCCCGAGGTCACATGGCTAGTAAGTGTTATGTGTCTGAGGTCAGATTTGAACCCAGGTCCTCCTGACTCCAGGGCTGACACTCTACTCACTGGGCCACCTAGCCGCCCTCTCTCTTTTTTTTAATCCCCTTCTCTGGCTTTCTTTGTCACTTGCACAAGCACAGGTAGATTCACAGGCTGCGCTCATTCTGGGGACTCTGTGGTAGGGGCACAACCTCTCCATGACCCAGAGCCCAGTCAGTATATTCCTTCAGCTCATTAAACTAAAGATTTTTAAATACTGCTGCATCTCAGAGATAGGGAAAGAGGGAAGGGACAGAGACAAGCAAATAAAATAGGAAGTATAGAAAAGATATAGGCATATTGCACGTAATTGAATTACTCTGACCAATGTCAATTCCTACTAATATTAGTAATGTAATGTAACTTAATCCCAACATGATATTGCAAAGCTCCACTCTAATGTTATTTAGTTGGAAACCCAATTATAACATTTTCCCCCTGTGGAATTAATTGCTTCTGGTAATGCCGTTTTAGCTAATCTGAGACCAGTGGAAAGTTAGATAACTTGTTCAAATCCTAGCTGTCCTGCTGACTATCTGCAGGACTCCAGAGACATCTAAGTAAGTCTTCTAGCCTCAGTTTCTCCATTTTTAAAATGAAGGGGTTGGGTTAAAAGTTATCTACAATCCTTTCCTGTTCTATGCATATGTGTGTTTGATGCATCTAAGACATCCAGGTTGTCCTGTATTTTCTTCAAAATGTATTAGTAAATTTTTTATAAGATTTTAATTCCTTTTCCCACCTTTTTCATTAAAATAGGAAAACAAAAACAAGGTGTTAATTTAAAGCAATGAGGAATGTGGGTTCCCTCTGTTCTTTCAGAAACCTTTTGCTCAATTCTCCCCCTTGTGGAAGAAGGGAGAGGGCACAGAAAAGCAAGTTTCTCCCAAGTGCATAGGGTAATACACACAGAGCTGAAAGGTTCTTTGGAGGTCGGCTAATGCAGATTTTTCATTTTACAGGTGAGGACACTAAGGCTCAGGGAGGTTAAGTGATTTGCCCAGTGACACACAGGAAGCAATCATCAGAGGCAGGATTTGAATACAGGTCTTCAGATTTCAGAGCCAGGTTTTTTTCCACTGTAGCATAGATGATTGCAATGGCCTTCTGGAGCTTCCAACAAACAGTTCCCTCCAAAGACAGCACAATCAGAAAGTAGAGTGGAACCTGAAAGGATAAATACTTGAGACCCTTCTGTACATCCCATCAGTCTGAAGGCCTGTAGTGATTTCAGATGAAGTATGTGCTGTGTGCTGGGAACCCTCCACTGGCAGTGGCATTGCCCTAGTTTTTGGAAATAAAAAGACAAAAATCAGACCATCCCTGCCTTTAAGTAGCCTACATTCCACTGAGAGACAATCCATACATATTTATGTAAAAAATGTAAAAGTTAAATATAGAACTAGTTTCGGAGAGGATTAATAACTGGAATAAGATTATAAGAGATGGCCAGCTAATTGTCCTGTTCACCTTTATGCAAGCCCAGATAAGATAAGAATCTGGGAAGAAACAAAAGAACTTCACCTTCCTTCTTTATAGGGGTGTGTGTGTGTGTGTGTGTGTGTGATTTAATGGAAAAGACATTGAACTTGATTGAGGCCTAGATTCAAGTTCTGATTCTGATCCTTAAGTATGTCTGACTATGGGAGGTCACTTAAATTCCTTGAGTCTGGATTGCTTCAGCTCTAAGATAGAGACCTGACTTGTGATTTCATTGGCATAGAGAACTCCCAGATGAGGAAACTCCTTCTCCAAGAGCACTAAGGATTTAAATAATTTGCCCAGGGTCACACTCAGTATATGTCAGAGGTGAGACTTTCACCATAACTTCCCAACTCTAAAGTCAGCTCCCTACTAGTATTTTATGCTGCCTCTCACAAGATGGGAATGAATGTTGCATTATAGGATTGCTGCAAAGAAATTACTTCATTAACCTTAAAGCACTATAGAAATGAGAATTGTATGCCTTGAACATGAAATATAATTTCCTGGTGTGAAAAAGAGAATTGTGTTTTATATTATACCATTTCTAATGCCATACCCCCTCATTAATTAATCTCCTACTTGTCTTCTTCCCTAAGAATTCCTCATATGAAAGAAGATCAGTGTTTGTGAATTCTCCCAGTGACTTTGTAGTTATTGTTTTTCAGTCATGTCCAACCCTTCATGACCCCTTTTGGGGCTTTCTTGGCAAAGTAGGAGGGGGAGGGGGAGTAGAAGAGGGAAAGGGGAAGAAGGAAGAAGGAAAAAAGAAAGGGAGGAGTTGTGTTGCCCAACTGGAACTGGCCAATTGGGTCCCCAGTGCAACAGCCTGTACTACTCACAGATTGTTGTTTGTCCTTAATTCTTGAAAAGGACCATGACCTCAGGAAGGTGATACCATGACCTGCAAGTGAATTGGATTAAAGTGAGGCAGGGCTGTGCAAAGTCACCAGCCTCACTTTCTCCTCTGGAGCCATCTGGGTCTAGTGGCAAGATATAAATCAGGACACTGGAGATGGCCAGTAGCCAAGGATGAATCACGGAGCATATCTACTTTTGGATTCCATTGTCTTCAAGAATCTGTGGATTATAAAGAGATACTTTGAGCTGGATCAGATAACTATGGGGCTCCTAGATTTCATTACCTCTCTGGTCCTTTTCCTGTATTTTAAATATGCACTGAACTACTTGCTATTAAGAATTTGCTGAGTGTCAATTACTCTTTGCAAACAATTAGCCTCTGGTACCTCTAAGACATCCCAGATTATCCTGTGGTTTCCTAGAATTGAAATGGTAGCAATTCTTATAAGATTTTCCCCTTTATTTCACCTTAGGTAGTGGAAAATGCACTACTACTATGGAAAATACAGTCTAGAAACTACAATTTAAACTAACTGATAAACACGACAGAATTCTCTTGGGTTTGAGTTTAATGTCTTTGGACACTGGTAGGAAGATGAAAGGAGCTGGCAACATTATTTCTATATCTTTTGAAAGTTATGCAATATTCAAAGGAGATGAAGTCTAAGGTAAACTGTTAAACTGTTAAGTGTATTACCCTGTAATTGTGCTATCATTACTTTTGCTTAAAGAATTTTTAGATAGATGAAAAGGCTGCCTTTGTGTACTTTCTAGTTCAAGTGATCTAATAATATTTTTCTTGAAAATGGAATTATCTAGAAATTATTTATTAATTTTCATGGACATTGAATATATCATGTTTTCAATAGCTTTTAAAGGAAATCTATTCATTTAAAAAATCATTAAATGTCTAGTAAGTACAAGGCACTGTACTAGGCCCTGGGGGAGATAAGAAGACAAATACATTGGGTCCATTTCTTCAGGGAGCTTACAGTCTAGAGCTCAGCACCATAGTCAGAAACTGTAGTGAAAGTTGCCTAGCTGGTTCAGCACTGGTGTGGTGGACAGCACCAAGGACACTCAGCCAATTTCTCTGCCTATTCAAGTCATCCACTTGTACAACTTGCTGAGCCACTTTTAGCTGAGATATTTAAGGAGGACAGGGACTATTTCCTGGGTTAGTAGATTTACTTAGGTTGGCCTTTTTTTGTTTTTGTCTTTTTGGGGTTTTTTTGTTTGTTTTTTTTTTGCTTTCGGCAATATGAATTGTAAGCCTCCAGGGCACTAGGAAAGGGTAACCACATTATCTACATTTTCTGACTTCCCTAATGTGAGAATTTTTTCTTTCATGAGCTGTATCAGTAGTGGGAGAGTGTATATGTGTTTATTGTCTTTTGGCAACATGGCAAGTTTACAAAGATATTCATTGTTATGACAAGGGTTGAGTTTTTGGTGAGAAAAACTATTAGATGCATCTTTACCTCCATTTATGACATAGCACAGGTGCAGTGATTCTACCAATCATCCTTGGCACATTTTGAGAACCCATGTTTGGCACTAGTAAGACAGATCAGACAAATATGTGTAGAATGAAATAATATATGATAAGTCCCATTAAGAGAAATACAAAAAGCTATGAGTTCATAGGAGATAAATTGTAGATGAAAGGTTCTGATATATATTCAATGAAGTCATAATGTTATACACAGATACATATAGAAATATACATATATACATACACACATATATAATCAAATCTGGAATATTATAATTTTTCCCCTTTCAGACTGGTGTAATCATTTTTATAATAGTAGATAATGTTTTGAAGTTAATTATGTATCATGATCATTCCTGGTGCAGGTTAAGAACAGAACTAGAGATTGTATTTTTTTCTTTTTCTTTTATGCATTTTTTTTTTTGCTTTTTGGAGGGCAATTGGGTTAAGTAACTTGCCCAAGGTCACATGGCTAGGTTTTTGTTTGTGTGTGCATTAAGTGTCTGAGGCCAGAACTGAACTCAGGTCCTTCTGACTCCAGGGCCAATGCTCTACTCACTAGAGTGAGCCACCTAGCCGCCCCTGCATTTCTTTTTTAAATTCAATTTTATTTTATTTTCAGTTCTTAATTCTTTCCCTCTTTCCCCCCCTCCTCTCTAATCCATCGAGAAGGCAAGAAAAACAACCCTTTATAAATTTGTATAGTCCTGCAAAACAAATTCCTTCATTGTCCATGTCCAAAAAAGAAAGAAAAGAAAATGTGCTTCAGTTTACCCTCTGAGTTTATCTGTTCTCTATCTGGAGGTGGAAAGTATGTTCAAATTTCTTAAAAATCGCCCTAAGGTGTTAGTCATTAGGAAAAGATTTAAATGATTCTATTGATAGAAATTATTAAATCACAAAATCTTAAGAGTGAGGAGGAAGGACATCACATAGTAATTAATGGGGATTGCACTTTCTCATTTCTTTATTGGACTGCTGTGATTATTAAGAAGTACAAATTTATATTGAGAAACTAGGACAGTGCCACTGCCAGTGGAGTGTTCCCAGCACATAATAAAAAATCATTCTCTTCAACCCTTCAAGTCTACACTTCTCTAGACCAAATACCCCTAGTTTTATTCTATTGGTCTTCAAACACATGGCTTTGAGTATATCCTGACAACCCTCCTCTAGAGATACCTTTTCAAATAAGTCTTTACTAAAATACAGTGTCTATATAAAAAATGACAATATAAAACTAGATATTAAATTTGACTTTTCATATCTTCAAGAAATTAAAGGTAGAGGAGATAAACAAGGGCAGAATTCCATATATGTGTGTGTTGATACATACATTATAGTTTCTAGCTAGGTGAACTTCCTGCTTCCGTTAATCTCAGATTATAGTGACCTTTCTCTTTCTATTCAAACTCTTTCCCCCGATATTCAGTACTGTTCATTTTCCAGCTTTATATCACACTCAGTGTTTCAGCCAAATCAATCTAATGGTGTTATATGAAGGAAAGAGAGCTGAAGTTGGAGTCAAAGAACCTGAGTTTGAATCTCAACGCTGCCATTCATTCCCTATGTGACATGGGTCAAATCACTTAGTTTCTCTGGGCCACAGTTTTCCCACATATAAAATTAGAGTTAGATTAGAAAATCTGCAAGGACTCTTCCAGATCTAAATCTAGAATCCTGTGACTCTAAATTCTTTACCTACTAAATAATCCTATTTGTTCCCACATCTATGCCTTTGCTCATGCTTTTCCCTACATCTAGTGTATCTTCTTGTCCCCCATTAGTTTGCTGAATTTATTTATTCATATTTTTATATTCTTACTATATTTCATCCAGGCTGGTCCAATGCTGTAACAGGCAGAGTAAAATGCACTTAGATACATTTGTGTTAAGCGACCAGATTTGGACTTTCTATTACAGACAGGGCTGTTCTTGGTAAGACATACAAATTTATAACCAATGTGGCTTTAACATGATTGAATGTGTAATCATTGAAATAGCCCAGTTGTAATGGTTTCTCATTTTCATCACCCACAAGTGATATGAGAACAAAGCCCATTATTCCATCAAAATGATTTCAGATTCTTTTCAGGCATTTTTTAAAATGCAGATACTCCCACTTATGGATATGAAATTCTTAAAATTTCTTTTGATGTTCTGGGAAGAACTTATTTCCTACTTGACAGTACCCTCTTCTTGTAGAACATTCTCAAAAAGCTCCATTTCTCTCCAGTTCCACTCCCACCCCACCCCCACCAAAGTGTATTTTACAATCCAGAAGACATTTCCTCTCATTTGTTATGGCAGGAGTTCCTTGTGAATCAAGCAGCCAGTTCCCAGGGTAGGTTTCTTCTCTGGTACATGAGATCCATTTTCATCATCAGTTAAATGAGTCTGGGTTTTCAAATACTATGGAGTCATTGCTAAATGAGGTTTCATTGGTAATTTTCCAGTTTCTGTCTCTCAAAAGAAATACTGAGCTTTTGGGTTATGACTGACAGGTAAAGATTCTCTTCTGATACCCCAATACTCTCTGAGGCAATTTGTCCATCATGAAATCTGTGAAATGCCAAATAACTTATCCAAACACATATTCTTTGTACTTTCAGGGCAGAACTACATGATACTGCTTCAGTTCAACTTTATAATACTATTTTCTAAACATCAGAGGATGGTCCTAGTGATACTGAAGGATGACATCTGCTCTGTAGTCACTTTGGATAATTGATATAATTGGTTATTGTTATGATAATTGGTTTCTGGCATAATTTATACCGGGCAGCTAGGTGGTGCAGTGGATCAAGTGCAGGGCTGGAGTCCAGAAGACCTAAGTTCTGATCTGTCCTCAGACACTTACTATGTGACCCTGGGCAAGTCACTTAACCTTGTTTGCTTGTTTCCTCATCTGTAAAAAATGAACCAAACCACTCTAGTATCTTTGCCAAGAAAACCCTAAAGGGTTTCACAAAGAGTCATACACAACTGAAAAAATGGCCAGACAACAATAAAATAATAATGTATACTGTTCACAAATTGGATATTGAGCTGAAGCCTCACTTTGAGGTATCTCTAATCATGGTGCCAAGAGTGGTAGCTGCTTATACACATCACATTCTCTTGTGGAGCCACATCATGATATGGCTTCATAATCCATATCAGACTTAGAATTTAGTCACAGGTCAAGAGGATTCTGGGAAGATAGCAGAGTAGGTCAGAAAATTCCAAGCTCTCAAGATTCCCCCCGCCCCCAAAAGAGACAAAATAGCACCTGAGGGTGAACAAAGTGCAGGTAAAAATAAAATAAGAATGGGGCACAATAGGGTTCCTCCTGGGACAACACTAAAGATCTGAAGGAAAATCCCAGGACAAGATTTGGTCCCTGTGAAGAGCAAACACCTCCACATTAGAGATCGCTTAAACAACTAGTGGCAAGCCTTGGGGTAGCTGAGTTGGGAGGCTGCCTCAGCCCCAGCCACGGGATGTTTTACCCCCAGGACAGTGAAGAGAGTTGGGTATCTGAGCCAGGGAAGATGGAGAGAAACTCTGCTGACAATGAATGCCAGACCCAGCTGTGCTGTGGAGAGCAGCTGGGGTAAGAAGGAACCAGCACACCCCTGGTGAGTACTGAAGCAGTGGGGCAGAAAGCCCCTGGCTATGGGCATTTACAGGATGCTGCAGGTTGAGGTTTGGTTCCAGGATAGAGGGAAAACCGAAGATCTGGGGCAAGAGGCACTATTTTCCATACCCCGGGGCTAGAGATGATTATAAAAAGTAAGCTATTACTACAAAAAATACACAGGCAAAGGAAAAAGAATCCAGCCATAGGAAACTATTATGGGAATAGAGAAGAGTGGGGTTCATCTTCAGAGGAAGATATGGAAATAAAAAATACTCCACCCCAAAGAGTAACATCAAATGGTCACCTGCCCAAAATGAATTTATAAAAGAACTTTAAAAATATTTAAAAAAATCAAATAAGAGGAGTGGCTAGGTGGCATAGGGAATAGACCACCAGCCCTGGAGTCAGGAGGACCTGATTAAATCTGATCTCAGATATTTAACACTTACTAGCTGTGTGACCTGAGCAAGTCACTTAACCAAAATTGTCCTGCCTTGCCCCCTCCAAAAAAAAAAAAGATTGAATGAGAGAGATTGAAGAAAAACTAAAAAATAAGAACAAGGCAAGAAAAATAAGATAATGAAAAGAAAGTCACCTAATTAGAAAAGGAGATTCAGAATCTTAAGGAAGAAAATGAAACCTTGAAAATTAGAATTGGGCAAGGGGAAGCCAGGGAAGTTATAAGAAGTCAAGAAATAATAAAGCAAATTATAAAGAATGGCACAGTGAGTAAGAGCGACACCCAGAGTCGGGAGGACCCAGGATCGGTTCTGCCCTCAGATACTTAATACCCACACATAGATAACTAGCCGTGTAACCTTGGGCAAGTTAACCTCAATTGCTTAAAAAAAAATATATATATATATATATATATATATATATATATATATATATAGAGAGAGAGAGAGAGAGAGAGAGAGAGAGAGAGAATGAAAAAATAGACAAGAAAGTGAAACATAAGAAAAACAACTGATCTGGGGAATAGATCAAGAAGAGAAAACATAAGAATAATCAGACTACCTCAAAGCTATGATAAAAAAAAAGAATATATCTTATTACCCAGTTGCATGTAGAAACAATTTTTTTTGGATGTGTTTTTTTGTGAAGAAAAGAAAGGCCATGTGTACCTGAGCAAATGCCATATCCCGTTATGAGTATTTTCCTCATGACATGGGTAAGTAAAGCTCCTTTTGTTAACTGTTAGATAGATTGTTCCAGTCCCAGATCTGGAACACCAAACTGGGCTGAGTCAAGTTCAGTCTTTAACTATTGGCTATTACCCATTGGTAGGATCCTGTTGGAATGAATGCATGGTTCTTGTGGTCAGAGGGGGGGAAGGACAAGAAAAGGAAGTGGAGCCATGGGGGAAAGGATGGTCTGATGTGGCTGCCATAGATGAGCCCCATGGGACAGAAAGGGGACTGCATTTACCCAAAGGGAGGAATCCTAAAGGATATTGACATGGAGTTTAGATAAAGTTAATGTCAGGAAAAGTATTCTCTATTTAAAAAAAACCTCATAACTTAAAACACCAAATAAAATAGGAATTTCCACATATATATATGTAAAGATATAGAAATATGTGGAATATGCATATATTCATATTCATAAGTATATATACACACATATATGGAAATTCTTATTTTGTGAAATTCCTATTTGTGATTATATCTCTGGAAGTAAATATTCCCTTTGTTAAAGGTCAATGTTCTATATATGTATGTGTGTGTATACACACATCTGTCTATCTACCTATCGGCTTCAGTTGATGTCTTTTTTTTTTTTAGGCAATTAGGCGACCTGAGGATCCGAGTACTAATCTTGTTGAACACAACTCCACCATCCCCTTCCCCTAACTGATCTGTAAGTAAGCAACTCCACCCTTCCTGTGGGCAGGAGTTTCAGCCTAGGATAAAATCCCTGCTCCATTTTTTCCCTTGCCCCCACCCTATCCCCCTACCAGGTGTTACCCATCTCCACCAATTCTGGGTTCCCTGTCCCTCAGCCTAGGGTAAACTTCACAAAGGCGGGAAATTCAAATGTACACTGACCAATCACTGATTGTAGTTTTGGCTTATGTAACCTGGCTATTGAATCTCTTTAAAAACTGGCACATGGTCTGTGCCAGCACTATCTGATTTGGGTAACCATGTAACCCCAGCAGTCCCACAGTAATAAAATCCACTTCCAAATTTTAATCTCAGGGATCTTCTGTCTCGCTCAGTTATGCTCTTCAATCTGATGTCAGACATTTAGCCAGGTGTGATTTACCCTGAGAAAGTCACTCTGTCTGCTTCAGTTTCTTCATCTGTAGAATGGGGATAATAATAGCATCTACCTCAGAGGGAGCTCAGAGATCATTTTTCTAACTACATACATACATACATACATATGCACAGATATGGAACATTGACCTTTAACAGAGGGAATATTTATTTCCAAAGGTATGATCACAGATATACAAACTTACTCCCACAACACATGGGAGGCATAATCTCCCTCTCCCTTTGTACTACCTCAGTCTTTGGGGAGAGGGAGGGGATTAGGTGCACAATTTAGCTGCTTTCCCAAAGAGTCCAAGTCCAAAGCCCCACCTCAGGCTTAAGTTCTAGGTACCCTGGCTTATCAGAGTTTCCATTCAGGCCTGGCTAGTTGCATCATTCAGCCTTGCAATGCTGGCTCCAACTTTGGGATCACCTCCTGGAGATCACCTCTGGCACCTTAAACTGAGAACAAACAACACAGAACAGAAACATACCCCTTTCCTACCCCCTCTCTGTTCAGTAATTTCAGTCGTATCTGACTCTTCCTGACCTCATTTGAGATTTTCTTGACAAAGATACTGTAGTGGTTTGCCATTTCTTTCTCTAGTTCATTTTACAAGTGAGGAAACTAAGGTAAACAGGGTCACGTGACTTGCCTAAGGTCACCCAGCTAGTAAGTGTCTGAGGCTGGACTTGAATTCATGAAGATGAGTCTTCCTGACTATCCACTGCACTACATACGTGTCCTCAATTCCCTGGTCATTTCTCCAGGGCTGGAATGAGTAGAGATAAGCAGGGGAAGGAATTTTCCCTCCCCTCTCACAAGTTCAGTGGGTGTGACAGAAAAGAGCTGCCAAAGAAACAGTGGAAAGAGAGGGATTTGCTTGGTTTCACCAATTTTAAAGACTCAGAAAGCCAATCAAAAGAGGTTATCCTATCTACCCACAAGGACTCTACAGGCTCCACGTTGGACAAACTGAGCATATTCACATGCCCTTCAAGGCTGGCTCCATGTTAGAAATCCAGGCTACACATAGTAAAAGAAGATTGGACATGAATCTATTATGTACAGCTTATTTTTCTTTGTAAAGATATAACTAATTCAACATGTAACTTTTAATTTATTTATTTTTAGTTTTCAACATTCATTTCCACAATATTTTGAGTTCCTATTTTTTCCCATCTCTCCCCTCCCCCAACCCCAATGTTACCTTCTGATTACCCCTTCCTCCAATCCGCCTTCCCTTCTATTACCCCCCCACACACTTTTATCCCCTTCTTTTCTATTTTCCCTTAGAGGGGGCCCCCAACATGTGTGTCTAGTTTCCCTCTTCCCTGGCACAAAGAAAGCCTTTTGCTTATGGTCACTGTTTGCATTCTGGTTTTATTTTGCTTTTATTTTGTTTTTCAGAGTTAACTGAGGTCACGATAATAAGCTCTTTGGTATTTTCAGAGTCAACAGTGGGTTGCATAGCTGCTGTGCTATGTTGGTTACTTATTTTGTTTGTCAGAACCAGCAGTCGGGACATTACTTCTGTGAACTCTCTGGCATTTTATTTTTCAGAGTTAGCAACAGTTACATAATCTCTGTGACTGTTTGGTCACTTGTTTTCAGAGATGATAGGAATGAGGAAGAAATAGCTAATTATTAGAGCTGTCCAGAGGTAGAAGGGACTGCTTTGTAACATACTGAGTTACTCTCCGTCATGGGAGTGTGGAATATGTAATAGAGTTTGTTCCTGATCAGGTATGGTTAGATCAACGCAGCACGGCAGCTATGCAACCCCCCTCTAGGAGGAGACCCAGCTGTAGTGAGGCCAAACCTTGATTCACAGAGCAGTGGCCACACAGTGAGTTGTGATAATGCAGGGTAAGAGCAATGAGGAGACAAGTTTGATTCGTGAGCAGGGTTTTATGACTGGAACATGGGTCCTGCAGGTACTTGTCCAAGCTAAGGGACCACTTGTGATTTTGCTCACCAGAGTTCATCCAGAGGGTGAGTGCAAAGGATTACTGTTATGCCAAATTCAGGGCACAGCTTGTTTGCTGGGCCTTAGGTCCGGAAAACAGGGTATCTCCTAATAGTAAAAAGAGAGGGGTGTTCTTAGCAAGGGATTCTGACATACTGAACTGAAATTTACTTCCCTACAACTTTTACCTACTGCTCCGGGTTTTGCCCTCTGGGGCCAAGGCAAATAAATCTATAATGTTTTTTAAGTCCTAATGTTTGTCCTATATCACCTCAGATTTCTCAAGGATAGCTCTATGTTCATGGAGATGGGGGTGGAGATCTCTTTCCTTCATTGAATACATAGAGGACTAAGATGATCTGTGTGCCATGGAGTGTAACTCATGCTATAGTTGCATGTAATCAGGTATGCCAGAACCAGCTGGAGGTGGCTCAAGAGAGTAAATGTTAAATTTTCTATGAGCATTCTACATCTCACATATTGACAAATGCTACACATCAGGGCTTAATTTATTGTTTTGATGACTGTCTAGATCTAAGCAAGAAAGTGATGGAGAAAATGTTAATAATTCAGATTAAATTTAAAAGTGTTTCATAAATACATTTTCCCCCTTGAAGAGTCACTTATTAAACATTCACCAGCATAACATTGCATGCAATTCCAGTTTCTTCTTCTTCTTTTTTTTTTTTTTTTTTTTTGCTTTTTGGAGGGCAATTGGGGTTAAGTAACTTGCCCAAGGTCACACGGCTAGGTTTTTTGTTTGTGTGTGCGTTGTGTCTGAGGTCGGATCTGAACTCAGGTCCTTCTGACTCCAGGGCTGATGCTCTACTCACTGCGCCACCTAGCTGCCCCAATTCCAGTTTCTTCTTAAAGGATTTCAGGGTAAGATGAATATAACTGATAAAAGAAAGTGAATAATGCTGGTGGTTAAAAACAAAACAACAACCTGCTCATACAGGATATCTGAGCTAAAGGAGTGGAGATTTTTTCTTAAATTGTGTTACTGCTCCCAATCAACAAATTAGCACCTCTATGCCTGACTGGCCAAGTCTCCCTCCTGGCTCAGCCTGACAGCTGTATAACCAGGCTGATGGGGATAGTTCAGAAAATCTGACGGGCACTTGGAGGCTGGTGCCTTTATTTGGTACTTTTGAAAGTACCTCCCTAAGATGGTGTGGACACGTTCAATGGCGCCTATAAGACAAATAAACACAGCACACAGGAGGGCTGCTAGCACAGGTTCACTCTTGATCTGGTCAGACAGGAAAGACACTAGGAAGGGGTTAATAATTTTACTTTATTCTAGTCTAGTTTCTCAGAAGAGGATTGCTGATAATAGGAGCACAAACTCCTACATCACTCCCTAATCACCCTTCTCACAGGGGCCAGCAAGAAGGGGAGGCAACTACCCCTACGTCCCAATGGGGTCAGCTGAGACAGGCACAACTTGTGAAACTCCTAAATCCCCTTAAGTCTCAATGGAGGCCAGTTGAGGCAAACACAGATTCCCCCCAAGCCTTGATGGGGGCCAATCAAGGCATACACAGCATCTGTGTACTCAACCCTAGGGTTCCCCATTCGCTGACCAATGACTACCTGTTTTATAGGGGCAACAGACAAGGCAATAGCCTCACAAGTTTACATCACCCCATTGCTGTATCTCACTGCACAATCTCAGTGGATGTTTATATTATGATACTGAGTAAGCATGGTGGAGATGTTTTGAACCATAATTGCAGGAACTCATATCTAATACCTAGGTGTAATGGAAATGCAAATTTAAAGATCTTCCCTGCCCCTAGGCCCTTTGATAGGCTTTAGAGACTCTGAGAACCTTCCTTGATTTGAAAATATACTCTGCCTCCAGTTTTCAGGAATGCCTACACCTTAATGCTGTGTGATTGGGCAGTGGGTCTAGAGGGTGGTTACATTCTCTGAGCCAGGAGAAGGCTATATAATCCCTGATGTGAGGCTTTGCTTTGGGGCTCACTTTGAGAAGTGTTGTGTGATTTGACCAGATGAGACTCTGGGCAGCCGTTGAGAGCCTCCCGGCTTTGAAAACCCACATGTTGATGCTCCCTTCTCTGGTATCTGTGATTTGGTATTGATGTAATGGTTGGGCAGTTTGGAAGCCTGTCTGCTTGATCTGTTTGTTTCTCTGTCTTGTAAGCTCTGTCTGTACACTTTGAAGTTTGGCGTGCTGACCTTTTTCCCCTGAACTAGGTAAATGATATATGTTTGATTGATTAAAGTAAGATTGTTAACCCATTTTGAGTTGCTTTCCTTTAGAAAAGCAGATCTAAGAACCTGTGTTGGCAGCCACCCTGGGGATTTTGGGGTGCTTGCTGCTACACTGGGAACAAGAGATTGTTATGGTTATGGATCCTGGGAAACTGAACTCAAAGAAATAATAACAAAAATTCACTTTGCACACACTAAAATACATAGTTACCTTACAGCACCTTTCTGAAATGACTACGGACATATCCTGGTTAAGTATCAGTGAGTGGGACTGCCCTTGAGATGTACCTCCTGGGAGATTGGTTTCTTGGCTGCTCCAAGATAAATTAGTCACCTCAGATTTTGGGGAAAATGGATGTGGGCTATACAAAGCTACTTTCTGGAACTAGCCTATCAAAGGAAGCCAAATAGACTTGCTCAAACCTTTTCCCATTTTCTTTTTTTTTTTTTAAAGCAATTGGGGTTAAGTAACTTGCTCAAGGTTACACGGCCAGTCATTATTTATGTGTGGGTGCTCATTTTCTGAGGCCAGATTCGATCCCGGGTCATCCCAACTCCAAGGCCGGCGCTCTTACTCACTGTGCCACCTAGCCACCACCTTTTCCCATTTTCTACCTTTCTTCATTTATGAGCTCACCCAAGAACCATGGCAGAGGCAGACATGCTGAAAGGTTAATGAAATATTAAAGATCTTCCCTGTATATTTATAGGCCTACACGAATACATATGTTGTTCTTTCTCCTTAGAACAGGGGCCGAGTTCCTAGGACTGAAAAGTCACCTTGCCCTGGTTCCCAGGACCTGCCTTTGCCCAATTCCTCTTCCTGGAAGTGTTGGCCACTTTCTAGGAACAAATGGAATCCATCCTGTGTGCTTTTGAACGCAGACATTTTGCTATGTCAATTACGGATGTTTTGCTTCTTTGGACTCTGGCCCTGTCCATAACTGTGACACATCCAGTGCGGTTAGTTACTCTAACTCTAAGTCACATAAGGCTCTGGTGACAAGCTGATTAATTGACCCAATGTCATTTCTGTCTAAAACTAGATATAACCTGGAGAGATCCCCTTACTCTTCGGAGTTCACCTGTGGGCAGGATGCTCTGCACACGGGACCTTTTCCCATTTGGGACTCTGGAGGCTGAACTCCCCAGCTGCATGACCCAGATGTAGGTGTTCCCAATTCAGTGATATATGTAAATACATCTATTATTCTGTTAGGCTTTGTCTTTATATGTATATCCCTATATTTCTTTAATACTACTTTATATTGTCCTTATGTACAGAATAAATGTTATACTGATTCTAATCTGGTATGAACGTGTTTTTATCCTGTGCAATCCGATCCTGAAAATAGAGCAGCTGCATGTATCTCCTTAACAAGGAGTTCCTTCCTAAACTCTATAGGCCTTCTAAGGAAGCAGTAATAAGGTAGGATGTCCCACAGATAACTCCAAATTTGAGAGTTCAGGAGTCTAGCTTTCTTTTGAGAGAAGGGGAATTTTCTGCATACAACAAACCAGGAAGAGTGCAGCAGCAGGCATGATATGGAAGGGCAAGCCACCTGAACTGTCTTCTGTATTACAATGAATCATGTGAATGGTGTGAGTGTGATGGGGGAAGGGGGACGGAGGGCTTCTCATGCAGTTCCAAACGTATTTCACTTCCAGGAGAGAATGAACTCTCAGTTGTACGACAACATGTCTGCAGGGCTCTTGGTGCAGTGAAAGACAGACTTTTTGGAATTTTAGTCCAACAAGTACAAGTGTGTTTCTCTTCAAGAGTCAGTAGTGCCATGAGGTTTAAAGTCTTTCAGGTTTCCATTGAGTTAAAATGGGTCAAAAAGAGAATGTTGGGGTATTGTGAAACCATGTTCAAACTATGAGGTGATGCTGTATATAGAAGTTAGAACGTTGTAGAGAATTAAGACCCATTAGAGAGGGAGAATTGTATTTTTATTTTACTGTGTTTTATATGTTTTCGGCACTGTTTATGGGCTTCTGGGAGCCTGCACCCAGTAAGTTCAGGGTGTTAGCAAAAGGTTATTAGGTGCAGCCATAAACTCATTGAAGGGCATAGCAAGGGAGGCCCTGAGTTTTATCAGCTGATCCACAAAAGGGTAATAATATGGAGATGATACTATCCTTAAAAAAAAAAGACATTACCCTTGAGTTACTCTGTTAAACCAACCACTCCTTCCTGGGGCCTATAAGGCCAATTATTTGACTACACAGTGAAGGGAGGGCTCTCTCCCTCCCCCCAGGACCTATGATTTCATTGGTGTAGTAGGGAGTGCCAGGTAAGAAAATTTCCCATATCAATATAGATCAACAACTAACTGTTGGGCAATTTAGTCTTAGAAATTTGCTTAGGGTCACGCACTATATATCAGAGGCAGAATTTAATCCCAGGCCTTCTTGACTATGAAGCTGGTTCTCTATGTACTTACACCAGGTAATGAGGATTACTCCTTAGTAGATGTAGGTGGGTGGATGTGTGTATGTGGGGGGGGGGGGGAAGAGGGACACCTAAATAAAATTATTATTTAATAACCTGAAAGTCAACATTTTGAAAAACGAACTCCTTATTTTCACAACCATCACTACATCACTACCACCATTAAAAACCTGCTTCACCTCATGGCATCACCAGCTTCCCAGTTTTTCAGGCTTATAACCTCAGCAAACATCTTTGACCTTTTCAAACCCTCTTCCTCACCCCCCACATCCAATCAGCCGCCAAATCCTGCTCATGCTGCCTCTAAAATGAATTTTGTCTTTCTTCCACACCCACTACAATTTCCCTTGTCAAGCCTTGATCTCTTTTCACCTTACTGCCATTAGCCTCATAATTAATCTTCCTATATCTAGTCTATCTCTTCTCCAATCCATCTTGCTTTTTTTTTTTAACACAAAGTTCAAATCATTTTGCTCCTTAGCTTAAAAATAGTGGCTCCAAATAAAGTACAATTCTCCACACCTCCACAGCCTATCTCTAATCTGTTCCCAGCTCACTTCACATGGCTTGCCCTTATATATATTTATGTCTCAAGTAAATTGAATTACTCTCTAACTTTTCTTGCTGTGTCTTCTCCCACCACAATGCTTTTGTCCCTCCCATCACCCACACCTGGAATGCTCCTCATCCTTACTGAAATCTCTCTCTTCCTCCAAAGTCCAACTCAGGTGCCACCATTTTCAATAAAACCATCTATGAGACCTTATCTCCCAGACGAAAGTAATCCCTTCCTCACTTTTCCCATATATAGCATATTGTCTTGATCTCTCCTTTGTAGATATCACATTTCCACCTTTCATCTTGGTTGTTTATCTACATTTAATTTTCAGGTGGAGAGTAAATTCTGTACATATCTATCTTTGGCTCCCAAGAGCTTAGCACAGTGCTTATACATATGAGGTACTTAATAATGTTAAATTGTAATTACATGGGTAAAAATTAATATTGTTAATTATTTAATTAAAATGAATAATAAAAGTTGTTGGGGATTAAAATAGGTTTAATAACTCTGTGAAACAAGCCTTTCTCCCTTGTAAAGGGAGCAAACACACGATCCCTTCCTCCAACTGTAGGAACTTGGCTTTTGCCCAGTAGGCCACCTGCACTGCCTTGGTGCTGAAAGAATTGGTACTTTGGGATCACATAGTAATATCTTGGCCTGAGTGATGACAGCAGGAGAAGGGGATGAATCAAAGAGGCTTGTCATTGCAAATGCTAGTGTTTCTACTCTGCTCATTGTTTTAAGTTTGCAGGCCATAAATTCTGCTTTCATTAATTCTTATTTCTTTTTTGAACCACTCAGGAACAGTGTGGTACTATGTTCTCCTCAAATGCCCCAGAGTTCTCTATCTCATCAAGTAATGGATTATTTTCCTTTATTTTGCAGCATTTATTCATAGAAACCTGAATTTGTTTATGAGATCTGGAGGATATATTTCCTTCTGCTATTAATATTTTCCCTGTTGATTTATCTGCTTATGTTCAAAGTCTTTGAGTTTTCTTCTTCCTGAAATCTTTGGTAATTTCAAGGTTTTTTTTTTTTCTGCCTTATTTTTCCCTATCACTTTCTGACTCCCTCTCCTGATGGTGGCTTCCTTGGGGACTAGATATGAAATCGGTCACCTTCCATGCTACTTCACCAACCTAAGCCTCTGCCCCAAGCAGCTTTCAGGTGATAAGAACTAGTCCCACCTGGATCCTGTGCTCTTTCCCTCATGGTTATTGGAGTGCTGCACAGCTCCCCCTCTACCCCTTCTCCTCACATACTCAACGTCCTGTCCTGCTCTCCCTACTCCTTCCATGGCCCCATATCAGTTCAGAGCTTTGCATCACTGGTGTTACTGGGTTGTCTGCCCTGGCACTAGTTCTGCTGCTTGTGTTATGGGATTGTCTGCTGTACTGCTGGCAGTTCAGAGCTTTTTAATGCTGGGGATGCAGGGTTTTGATCCCCCCAGCAGGCTTTTGCACCTGAATGTTTGGGCTGCACTGTCTATTGCAGCCAGGACAAATGTTCAAAGCCTGAAATCACGTTGTCTGGGGCACTGGAAAGAGGGTTGCTGTGTGAAGTTGGGTTTGGTTGCAAGCCTTTGTGTCCTTGGGGTCTAGCATGTGAAATGTGGGGAGGGTCACTCAGTTTGTTCAGGGTCAGTGTAAGACAAATAAACACAGCACACAGGAGGGCTGCTAGCACAGATTCACTCTTGATCTGGTCAGACAGGAAAGACACTAAGAAGGGGTTAATAATCTTACTTTATTCTAGTCTAGTTTTCTCAGAAGAGGATTGCTGATAATGGGCACACAAACTCCTACAGTGTTCCCTAATCACCCTTTCTCACAGGGACCAGCAAGAAGGGGGGGCAACTACCCATATGTTTCAATAGGGTCAGTTGAGATAGGCACTGCTTGTGCATCCCCTAAATCCCCTCAAGCCTCAATGGGGGCCAGTTGAGGCAAACACAGACTCCCCCCCAAGCCTTGATGGGGGCTGATCAAGGCACAGGAAGCATCTGTGCACTCAATCCTAAGGTTCCCCATTCACTGACCAATTCACCAACCTGCTTTATAGGGGCAACAGACAAAGAAGGTACATTGCCAGCAGTAGCTCACAAGTTCACATCCCCCCATCCCTGTATCTCACTGTGCAGTCTCAGTGGACGTTTACATCATTTATCATTATATAATGCTGTACAAGCATGGTGGAGATGTTTTGAACCATAACTGTAGGAACTCCTATCTAATACCTGGAAGCAAGAGATTGTTATGGCTATGGATCCTGGGAAACTGAACTCTAAGAAATAATAACAAATATTCACTTTACACACACTAAAATCCACCTTACTTACACTAAAAATTCACCTTACAGTCAGTGTCAGTTCATGAGTTTTGTTTTCTTATTTTTCCTTTTAAACCTTTTGGATTCTGGGTGTCCTAGATCACAGAGAGATTTAAAGCTGCTTTATCTTTGGTGCAAATTTTCTGTTTTGGAGAGGTTGGAGGGATCAAAGAAAAATGTCTAGTCCTCCCTTTTGTTGCTCACGTGACCCAGAAGTCAGAATCAAAGAGGACTGGTAACTGAGACAAGAAAACCTGTTCACTCAGTAGAACTTGAAAAATAGCCACTCCACTCTCAGGTAATGTCCTTCTTCCTCTCTCCACTGAACCTGTCCTTAGGTAAAACAAACAAATTAATTGCCATTGCTAGATAATGCCTTCTTCATTACTTCCATTCTATCCTGGCACATTCACTAAGAAATCTCTCCTTTGCAGAATCAAGGATGGTGACTACAGAATAGGTCATAGGTCATGCCTGGTGGGAAGAATAAGGAAGTGTATGGACCTAGCTTCATGAAGAGTTGAAGGTCACAATGTAAGAGGGAGGGCCAAAGGAAAGGGTGAATGCCAAAGAAGCCTCCAAACTCTTATTGATAGTATGAAAAAACTGAAGTACAATACTTAGCAAAAACTAAGTGTACTTAGATTTAAGTAGTTATACAAAAATATTTTACAGATACTGGAGGAGGATGGAAGATTCTGAACAATATTCCCGGACAAATTAATGACAAGCATCGGATGTGTTAACAAGCCAGTAGAAAGCTTGACTTGAGTCCCAACAAAACAATATCAACCTCAGAACAGATGAAACTAGGAAGGACAACAGTTACAAAACAGAACATCTGTCAATGCTTCTCTAGTATTCTGGTCTTCCTAGCTATGAGATCATTGGTCAGTCAGTCAAGCATTTATTAAGCACCTATCATATGCTAGGCATTGGGGATACAAAGAAGGACCCTGCTCTCAAGGTACAGTGGAATGCAGGAGATAAAATGCAAATGACTATATACAAACAAGATATATACAGGACAAACTGGAGATGTACAAAGTAGAGAAGGCACTAGAATGAAGGGGAATCAGGAAAAACTTCCTATAGAAAATGGGATTTTAGCTAAGATTTTATGGAAGCCAGGGAAACTGGGAGGCAGAAATGAAGGAGAGTATTCCAGGCATGGATAGCCAGTGAAAATGCCTGGTCAAGACATGGAGTTTCTTTTGCAAGGATGTCCATCACTGAATCATAAGGTACATGGGGAGTTGTTGGGTATAGGAAAACTTGGAAAGGTTGGGGGAAGAAGAGATAAAAAGGGCTTTGAATGTCTAAGGATTTTATATTTGATCCTGAAAGTAATATAGGCAATCACTGAAGTTTATTGAGACATGATCAGACCTGTGTTTTAGGAAGATCAATTTGACAGCTGAATGAAGGATATTCTGGAGCTGGAAAGAGATATTAACGGTATCAGATTAAGCACAACCAGAATCATGTCAGAGCTAAAAGAGGAAAATAGCAGATTCACACCTCCCACTTAAGCTTACTCTGGGCATATTTTCATTGAGTGGAATGGTGTACAAAAATCATCCGCACCATTTATTCTTCTTTGTGTGTGTATGTATGTGTATGCATGAGCACTTCTCTCTGCCAAGTATAATGAATTTGTCTTAAGTTAAATATTACATATAATGTAACTCCATTGTACAAGCTGCTTCCAATTCCAGAGGTGGTTCTGTTAAATGAGCCTTGGACTATCAACATCAAGGGAGGCGTAAAACAATGTTCACTAAAGGCATCTGCCATTAATAATGGATGTTCCAGAGTCCAAAGGGAAGATGGGTTTCCATAGCAAGGCTCTCTAGATCTTTCTGTTTGCAAACTGCAACATACTGATTGTTCAAACTACACAATACTACAAGGCCTCTCGACAATAAGATCTACAGTTATTCAAAATAGGACTAAATCTACAGAGAGAAAAATAAGTGAACAAAGAATGTGTATTAGGCGGAATGCAATGGAATAGATGGCTTAGTCTATTTTCCCTCTTGATTTGGTTAACAAAATAAATAATATTCCCACTCAAGTGAGGTCACCAATAAACTTTTTTAATCTAGCTACCTATTTTCATTTAGAATTCATTAGCTTTCAAGGGATGCTGAAAGGTCTTCAAGGGAGACCCAGGACACTCACAACACCAGTTCTCAATTTTTATATCATATAAGGTCCTGGTGTTGCATGCTTTTACATCTCATGATCCTGGAATAAGATCTCCAAAGGATCAAAATTGTGAAGGACCCAAAGCTACAATGGAAGATGCACACTGTCTTTGTGACATAGTGTTGTATTCTCCTTGCTAGCATTTTATTTTTTATCATTTTTTGCATCAGTATTCATTAGGGAAATTGATTTATAGTTTTCTGTTTTTGTTCTTCCTGGTTTAGGTATTGGTACATTTGTGTCATAAAAGGAATTTGCTAGGACTCTTTGCTCATTTTTTCCAAATACTTTATAGCAAAACTAGCTTTTAACACAATGCTATAGACTAGTGTTATTGTGTTAACAACACTGACCTAGCAGCTAAAAGGCCTGGTTCCACCACTTATTAGGTTGGGGGTCTTTGACAAGCCATTTAACTTCTCTAAACTTCAGTTTCCTCATTTGTGGAATAAGACTAATGCCTGCCCTGCCTTCTTCACAGGTTATTAGGAATAAATGAGAATATTGATCAACATTTATTAAGTGCTTATTTGGTTCTAGGCATTGTGCTAAGCCCTAGGGATATAAAGAAAGGCAGAAAAAGCCCCTGCCCTCAAGTGGCTGATATTCTTTTTTTGTGTCACAATTGTCAAACATTTCTTTTTTCCTCCTCCCCTCAGGAAAAAACTCCAAAACAAAACAGCAGTAACAAGTAAGTATAGTTAAGCCAAAAACAAAAAAAATTCCCATATTGTCCATGTCCAAAAATTTGTGTCTCATTATGCATATTAGGCCATGATCTACCCATGAAATGGTTGGCAGCATTGCTTATGATTCTCTAGAATCATAGCTGATAATTGATTGGTCAAAGTTCTTAAGTCTTGTCTTTAAAGCATTGTTATTGTATAAATTGCTCTCTTGGTTATGCTCAATCATTAGTTCATATAAATCTTCCCAAGTTTCTCTGAAACTCTCCCTTTCATTATTTCTTAGAAAACAACAGTATTCCATTACAAGCATATACCATAATTTGTTCAGCTTTTCCCCAATTGAAGGGTATTACCTTGGTTTCCAATTCTTTGCCACTTCAAAAAGAGCTCACACACATATGTATACACACACACACATATACATACATACATACACACATATTTTCACATATAGGTCTTTTTTCTCTTTCTTTGGTCTTCCTGGGATGCAGACCTAACAGTGGTATCACTGGATTAAAGGGTGTTCACAGTTTAATAAGTTTATGAGCACAGGTCCAAATAAGCAATTTTGGAACCTACATCTAACATTCTGGAACTTCATCTAAGGCAATAGATTTTGCCCTGATTGTGTCATCTGTTTTCATCACACATCATGCATAATTCACAAAGTGAATAAATTACAACTGAATTTCAACAAATTTTTTATTAAAATCAGATACTGATAACACTAGATATTCCCTTCTATGAGAAATCTTGAGAAAATATTGACTTAATTGGTTAAAAATGAGAAAAGAACCCTAGTATGTTCCAACTGTTTTAAAGACAAATAAATGGTACCTAGCTTCAAGAGCTGAAGAAGACAAGTCTATCAATTTCTTTAAAAAAAATCAGCACCAATTTTATTACAGTTTATTATAGTAAAAGTTCCCATCTTTAAAACATTTGCTATTTTAGTCTACATGTTTTCTTTTATTCAGTGTTATATAACATTTTACATTATTTACAAAATAATTTGCATTATCTAAGATTATACATAATCATTTTTTTTGTTCCTCAAAGAGAATATTAATTTCACATAACTAGAAAATAATAGCACAGACTAAATGTCTGGGGAAATACAAATTAAGTTACCACAGTAATTTTAAATCCCTGATTTTTTTTGACTTTGCAGGTATCAAATTTAGAAACAGGTAGTCACTCCAAAGTCTCTGCAATTTCTTTATCATCCACTATTAGAGTATGAATTATCCCTTCTTTTCGCTTTCCACTACTGACAGCCTTTATATAACATTCATGATTATCAATATTGAAGTGAGTTTCAGTTCCATCATCTACAAACTCACCCTAAAGAAGCAGAAAAAAAGTTATAAAGTTTTTCATTCTTCTTGGCTTTCACAAATATTAATAACAAAAAAAGCCATTTAAAAATAGACAATGAGATTAAAGGTTTACAGTTGTGTTTTCCTGTTAACTTTGGAACAAAAATTAAGTTAACCATTTCTATAAGGTAACCATTTACTGTTATCTAACTTATCAGCTATCTGTTCCATCTTCTTCCTGTAATCTGCAAAGGCATCAAGATGATCCCTGTACTCCTTTAAGAAATTTAGTGCTACAATTTCCCCCTCTCTCTATATGCTTCCATGGCTCTATTCTCCTCATCCTCACACCACCTATGCCCATCCTGCTAAGGATGGAAAAGGCTGATATTGTCTCTGGAAGAAGACAGGGTGAATATACATTTGGGTTTCCAGGGTGAAGGAGCAAGTTAAAGCAGGACAAAGGAAAGTGGTAGCAGTTCTGACACTATTTAGGCTTCCTTTGGGTTTGGCTTCTAGTGGTACTGTGAAAGACCAAGACAACTACCAGATATAGGGGAAGGAAAGGTGATAATAAATGGTAAGAGCACTGGGTTTTAAATCAGGGAACCTGTGCTAATTAAAAAAATATTTATTAAGCACCTTCTATATGCAAGGGATTGTGTTTTCAAGTCTGTAACATTATCTGCACGATCTTGGACAAATAACAAACCCTAGTCTATAAAATGAAGGCTAGACTAGATGCCCTCTAAGATCTCTCCAACTCCAAAGTTTTATGTTCCTATGAAATTAATAAGCAATCAGATTATGAGAAATGACTTAAAATGACTTACAATGTTATGAAAACATTGGAGTACTTGAGTATTCTTCTGCTCATATATAGGAAAACAATTGCATTTTGGAAAGAACATTAGATTTTAATTTATCTATTGAACAAATAAGCATATTCTTATTGTTAAAGAACAATCTACTTATGCCTATATTCATCTGTACTTCAGATTTTCTGATATAGATTCAGTAGCATCATGACTATCTATTTTGAGAATGCAATTTATCAGATCATTTTGGCACTGTGGCTAGAAAACAAAAATTATTTTTGTGTGAAATGACAGACCAAGTCTCTGTTAACTATCCTAAGTCTTGTTCATAACTTGGACCCTATCGGTTTTGACATCCTCAGTAACGACAATCCCATTAAAATCTGTTTAACACACATTTCTTTACTAGGAGACTTTGGGTATAATACTGAGGCTCAATTTATCCCAGTTAATTCTGTTGGCTACCAAAATAGGCATATAAACTGACTTTTTGTATGTTTTGGCTTTCCATAAATCACATCTCAGTAATTCCAATGGCAAATGGTCAAAAAAAAAAGGAGTTAAGGAAATTAGTTCATAATTTGCCTTGTTTGGACTGAGGACTGACAAAACCAGAAGTATATTGTTAAAGAATTTCTACTAGGAAAATTCAACAGCTGTTGGATTAATTTAAAACAAGACATATGTCAAGGGGCTAGAGAAGAGCACAAAAGAGTTCTATTACAACCTCTACCCATTATAAATGTTTTTCAGAGAATGCAAATAGGAATAAATCACTAAACAATTCACAGGAGAAACAATTAGTCGATGTTACAAAATAATGTAAAGCAATACCACTTGATTCTGCTAGTAATAACTAAGGCTTTATGGATTTTCTTTTTCTTTTTTTTCAAAACATTTTTCAGTTAGGATTTCTGACAGAGGCCTTGATAGTCAAGAATGCAAATTTCCTTTCACAGGGAATGTTCAGAAGTAAAATGGTGATCAATAAAAAAAAAAGTACCTATAAAACAGTAAGCTAGTAAAAAGGACTGATGTAACCATAAAGGAAGGGATTAAAATTATTGAGAATAACTATATTAATCACTAAAATGTAAGTAGTGGCAGCTTGGTGTAGTGGACGCAGCTAGCCTTAAAGTAAGGAAGAAATAGGTTAAAGGCACACACTTGTCTATATGATTTCTCAGTGCCCCAGTTAACTCTCCAAAACCAGAAGCTACAGAACTGCAACTGATCATTATTGAGAGTAGGGGTTTCCTCACTTAGAGTTCCCTATAACGATGAAATCATGGTCCAAACCAATGAGTGGGGCATAAGGAGCTGGCTCTCCAGCAGATCCACCTCAGTTACTAGACCATGCTACTCTTTTGTTCTTCTTCCTATTTAATGTTTCACTGGCAGATAAATGAATAAACTCTACTATCTATTTATACCAAACATAAACCTATTCATACAAAATTTAACCAGAAATGGCACATGTCCAATAGCAACACTCTCGCCTTTAAATATTTCTGGCACTTATTTCTACTCATTGCAACTACAGGACAAGTATCTAACACTATGAAGAGGTAGTATTAACAGGTGAAGTAAAATGGATCTAAAAAATGTGCCTAAGTTAGTATACTTAACACTGCTTAAAATTTCCCATTGAGCTACTCCACTTCTCTAACACTCCTCTCCATTCTAAGAATGTTTGTTTTCAATCTTCCCTGTTCATCTCTGCTTCACTTCCTACAGATTTTTTTCTGTTAACCCATTTCTGGTTCTTTTTTTGCCTTTCTACACTGCACCCCCAGTTGTAGTTTGACTACAACTATAATTTGTAGCCCTTAAGTGGCTAGAGGGTATAGTGGATTTGGAGATTCAAATAAAAATATTGTCTCATATTTACAAGCTATGTGCCCCTGGCAAGTCACTTATCCTCTCTTAGTTTCATTTTCCTTGTCTGTAAAATGAGGGCGTTAGACTCAGTGGCCTTTAAGGTCCCTTTCAGCTCTAAAACAGAAATCCTATCTCTTTTTTATTTTATTAAAAGGCCTTATTCTGTCTATATGTGTTATCTATTTCCAAGAGTCCTTGCTAAGATATAACTAAATCTTTGCTTTTACTCTGTAGAGTATAATATGTGTATTTGTACCAAAACACCTCAGTAGTTATTTTTACAAATGGGAGAAGAATCAGTGTGACGTAGGGCAAGCAGATAATCCATGCTGTTTCCATTACATATTAATTTCTACATTCATACCTTTCTAGTCACTGCCTAAAAAGCACCTTGAATTGATTATCAGGATGATTTAACACTTAAAAAAACCCAACCTTACAAGGCCTTAATTATTTACATAGTACATTATGTCTGGGAAAACCTGTTTTTTGAAACATAAAGAACATTTCAATGCCAATTAGGTACAAAGCATGAATCTAGGCAGTACCAAAACAACTACTTACTGCTGTCTCCAATTTTTTACCATTGCACCAAACATCCATAGTATCTTTCTCTGTAAGTAACAAGAAAAGAAAAGACTAACTTTGAGAAGTTTATGTTAGAATTCTATATTTAAAGGGAAAAATTATCTTTAACAATAATATTTCAGAAAAATTGTTCTACTTTGTTGCTTTTTAAAAATTCCTTTCACAATACAAATCCTTTTACAATGATACTCACCACCTTTTCATGGCTTTGACATTCATCTAAATATTAAAGAAATTATAAGTGTTTATTCTTTATTCACAGACAAACACAAAATAAACCTTTAAGACAACAATATCATGGTCCTAAGACACCATGAAATCACATTAAAGGCTAAAACCGCTATCATTAAAGAAGAAACGCAATTTAACATGTGCCTAGAATGAATTTTCCTAACAGACCATCTTTTAACATCAGTGAATATTTTTTTAAAAACTGCTTCCCAGGAAAAAATTTCCCTACTTAGTGATATAAGCTGACAAAAAAAATAGCTTAATAAGTAAATAATGAACAGAATTTCAGCTTTAATTTAAATTTCCCTCATCTAGTGTCAGAATATTTGGTTTTGGTATTTTTCTTGTTTTTATAATGTCAGTATTTGGGGAGAAATACATAATGACTGGGAATTCAGAACATATTGAGTACTCAGTAAATGACATTGACATGCTATATAGTAATGGTTCCCATCTTTTTTTTTTAATTCAGAAGCACAATGCAAATTTCTAAATTTCCCATAGTTTACACCTAGGTGTATGAGTGTGCATTTGGGGCAGAATAGGGTGAAATGGGAAGGAGACTCAGTTCATAACCACTCATGAAAATTGTTACCTATATAAAGGTAGGAAAGGTGATTATATCAATGGAAAGACCAGGACATATCCTAACTATACTAATGAAGAAGTAAAAATTGTGTAAATACACATAAACACAAAACAACTCTGGCCAACTATTATGGAGACAGGCTAAAGCTAACTCAGATCTGTAGACTAATCATAACTAAAGTAAGTCTCAGACATTATTCTAATTTAAAGGATTAGAGTGAGGTTCATTGATTCTGGGAGGTAGGCACAGAGAAAGAACCAGGGATGGAAGGAAGGGTCTGAATCTAGAGCTGTAGGGAAAGTTTAATTTGTCACAATGTGTTAAAGAAGAGCCTTTGTGATACATTTCTATATCCTAACTTGGAAAACATTGTTGAAAGGAATCATAGCTTAGTATGATTTGAGCAGTTTACTCAAGATCCCTACCTTCCTAGAACTAAATTAATAGCATTCTAGTACTACCTAAATATAAGCTTAAATGTGAACAACTCATCCAATAACATTTTAAGTGCTGTGATCTGAAATCCATTTTATGATAAATGGGAGATGCCTGGAAAACATTCATTTATGGTTTTATACTTCTCTCCTTCCTTAGATTCCCTTTGTCTACATCAGCCAAGGTTCCTGCAGGAGATGAGTTTTGTGCTGGCCTTTTTAATACTAGCATACCACATACGGGATACTATAGTATACCACATCAAGGTTTCCTTTTGCCATCATAAATATTCCATTATTTGTTGATTTTGCTTAGTTTATAAGAACTGAAAAATAAAGATTTCCTTGCATCTTCTTGATTTTTTTCAACACAAAATCAAATGTTAAGTACTCCAGCTCCTAATAGATGCCTCACAATGTATGTGGCTTTCATGTTAAAAGCCTATCCAATAGTTTCTAACCTATTCCTTCTTTGCCTAGTAGTAATTCCTTGAAAATATGCTAGAAGACATTACAAAAACATAGGTCCCAGACTAAACTTTCTAGGGTATGTAGTAGGAAACAAAGTACACACATAAGTGAAATCCAAGGAAAAATCAAACTTCATCTTAGCCAATAACCTTCAACCTTTTAATCTAACAGATTCTTTTCCAGAGCAGCAAATAGTAGAACTGATAGGTTTGTGTTTTATTTCTTCTTCTGAAGCTCTGGTGGAGTTGCTACTGAGCAGATTTCAAAATGCAGGTAAAAAGGGAAAGAGCAGTCTCACTAATGGCATCTCCTTCTTTAAAACGATAGTTTCATGTATTCCTAACAATGTAATACACAAATCTGGACTTCAAATAAGTTAAAAAAACACTCATCCATTCATATAAAATTTTTTTCCTTTAGAATTGGCACATTAGAAGTAATCTAACAAAATAAAAATTGGGCTACCCTGGCCATCCCTATTCAGTGTTTTTGTGAAAGGTTAACGCCTAAGAGGAAAAACCAAGTTAAACATAAAAGATTTAAGCCACCCAAAACACACACACAAATACGAAAATGAATAACGAATGTTATAGAAGCAACATAAACTTACCCAACACAATTCTAAAATCCACACCATCCAAATGTAAAACCCAAGTATTTGTTGTTTTTGACCTGTTCTCCATGTATTTCTTGAGACTCTTCCCATCAATTTCCAGAGTATACTCGTAAGCAAAGCCACTGACTGCATCTATGTTTATGGTGGCTTTTGTTTTTGCAATCCCAACGTTAAATGTCTCTTTGCCCACCAGCTTGAACATCCATTCTCTTCTAATCTCTTCCTAAGTGGCAGAACATAGAAGCAGGGTAAGGAGAAGGTGCTAGAATGAGATGCTCGGTTCTAGACAGGAGACCCTTCCATCTGCTTCATCACAGATGCCTATCTCCACTCATCTTTTTGAAAATGGCCTGGAGTGCTTAAGCTGCTTGAAGGGACACTTTCAGTTTCCCAATGGGGGTGAGGTGGCTTTGTCCTGAGGGCTGATGATATCTAGCTCTTGTTCTAAATGTCTCTTCCTATATCGGGATCGGCCTGTTTCTCTCTGTCTCTGTCTCTCTCTCCCCTAAAGTCACAGGACACAGAATGATCTGTTCTGGGAAAGGGGAGTGCAGAGGACTAAGAGGGGAGATGGCAAGCAAAAACCCCTCCCAAATACTTAAAAACAAACCAAAAAACTCTGTCAGACAGAAAGCGTGATAAATACAGGGCATACAAGACAAATAAGTAAAAGTGAAGATCTGCCCCCCGGGGAACCCAGGGTAATATTAGAATGGACAAATGCTTAGTTAATCAAAGTGAATTATTGGCCCCAAAGTCATGAAATGAATTTAAATTCCCAGAATCACAGTTATTCAAGCTGGAAAATGTCTTAAGTATAACCCCAAGTTCCCATAGGGTAAAGTATTGCTATCTCACCATTCTTGTTAGAGGAAACAATTCTGTCCTAGAGAAGTTTAGTTGCAATTCACTAGTGCACACAATTTTAAACTGACCAATTTATAAGTAGACAATTAGCAAGAACTGCTTAACACTAAACATAATCATACGAGTTATGAAATTCATCTCAATTAACTAGTGCCAGAAATTATAATTACTGCATTTATAACTATCGTTAATCTTTTTAAAGGATTATAAAACAAGCCAGAAATCTGAAAAAGAAAGACTTTTTTTTTCTGGATTCAGTTTTAACTGTGCACAATAATTAATCTACATGCCAGACATAAACCACACATACATATTACATTTATAAACAAGATATAGGTTTTCTTCCTACCTTTCCATCCACATACACAACACGTTTTCCTGAAGTGGTCCCATGTTCAAATTCAATCTTATGAATACCATCACTTAAGGCAACTTCCCAGACTGCTACAAGATCTGTCATTGTTCCTAAGTGACTGTAACAAGATCTAAGGGAATGAAACAAAATAATTTTTATGAAATTAAAAATAATTATAGCCAAATGATAAAATCACTTGCCACATAAGAAAATACCTGGTTTTAAAATGAACCTGTTACTGCATGTTGAGGACAGATTATTCAAGAACTGACCAAATATAACTTTTTTCTATTCCATCCAGTCTTCTTTATCAGATACAAACTACTGTACATAATTATAGTCCTTTAATTCCAAACAAAGCCTCCTTCATTTTAATAGGATTAAAAATCTATTACTCCTGAATAGAACACCCTGCTCCAGGACACAGCTTTGTAAGATCAGTCTTTTAAAACTAAAATACAAGTAATGTTGAATTCTGTGTTCTCCTACACTGGCTCAATTACTATAAAAAATGAAAATCTTCTAATTCAAGGTGGTAAGTTTATTATAAAAAGTTTTATTATGCTAGTAATAATCTACATTTGATTGAAAGAGAGGAGTAATTTGAACTCAAGAAAAATGAATGCTATATTCAAAATTCAAACAATTAAAAATAAGCATGTATCTATATCAACTTTTTGGTCAATTTGTTTTTTTAAAAAATGAAGTACAGTTTACCACAAACTTCTGATACTTTATATGTGTTATATGACATTACTCCTAGACCTGTGCCAATGGTTTGTTTATATTCATAGTAAATTTATAGATGGTTATGATATATAATATTAAAAACAGCTATATAAAACATATTTTAATAGTATGTATATTTTGATTAATATATTTATTACTATAGCAACACAATAGCAACCATTTATATTTTCTGGATGCCCAAAACAATTATTATTTTTTTCATATCCTAGTTTATATTGCAATGAAAGCTATTTACCTTACTTCATCTTCAAAGAGAGCAATCTCATCTTGGGATGCCATAGTTATCAAAACAGCCTTTAATCCAATTAGCAGCCAGGAAAGAGAAAAGCAGAATTGCAGCAAAGAAATATTGAGAGCAGCAAAGATTACTAAACTACTAAGTACTTTTGTTATCCATCCATTTGGGTCTGTATAGATTACAAAGAGAACTTTTACATATCATAGAACTGCCATCTTTAATTTCTAGACCATAATCTAAACTGTGCAATGACCAATTATACTTTTTCCTGTCCTTAAAACTTACAAGAATTTTTTTTGAGTATCATAGTAGTTTGTCATTTAGATATGAAAGGGACCTTTAGACTCACCTAGTCTAATCCCCTAATTTTAGAGGGGAGTAAACAAGGCTCAGAAATGTTAAGGGATTTAATGTCAAAAAGCAAGGCAGAAGCAGAGCCAGAACCTAGAATCCTAGAATTGACTAACTGGTCTTGGTCAAATTCATCTTCTGATGAGTAACTGAGTTACTGCCTCGTATATATTCCAATATAAATTAGAATTCACTAAACCCTGCAGATTCCCAGATTCAGGACTGCTACTATACACAGTCAAACCAGCATGGGTTCAATAGTTTTCTACTTACTCCTTTTATGCCTCCCTAATATGAAATCAATGCCTTTATGTCCCTTTATGTCTTTTAACATAAAAAGGAGATGAGTAGCCCATCTTGGTTGGAGACAATCAGAAACTATAAAGTGTTTTAAGAGAAGAATTAAGGAGAAATTGGCAGCTAAAAGAGGTTCCCCCCCGCCCAGTTTAAGAATATAAAGAGCAAAGAGAAAAGAAAGCTCAGAAAAAATCCAAACAAAAGTTGAAAGTATTTTGTCCAGCAAATAAATCCCCGTTTGCCCACAATCTTTGTGTCAATAGCAGATTAAAACACTTTTCTATTTCTAAAGTCATTAGACTTATCCCCCAAATAGGGAAGGATTTCTTGTAGTCAAATGCATATATGTAAAATAAATCCCTAATCCCTATTGTTAAACTGAATAATTCTGCCAGTATTAATTTTTGTGTCTACAAGTCACTGAAAAAGTACTGATTCTCTTTGTTTGGGGATCAGCTAAAAAGAAAGATAATTGTCATGATTTAAAATTTGAAGTGTTTTTATTTTCATACTCATACAACAAACATTTATTAAGCATTGACGAAATAATAAGGTACTGTTGAGGATGCTACAGCTACCACCACCACAATCATAGCCACAACCACAACAATATAGTTCTTGTTCTCAAAGTATTTACATTCTAATGGAATCTTAATAGAACTCTGCATTCTATCATCTTCTCTAGTTTCTAGAACCTACAGTATGGCAGAAAACCTAAAAGCTTATTATAATTATGCCTGTTAGGTACTTAGTAAAGTACAATTGTATATACCATTTATTAGTCATTATTCTCAAGCTGCCTGTGCTTCCAAAGTCAGGGAATGTGTGAAAAGTGTTTTCAATGAAAAGGCTGAACTCAGGGGTGGCTAGGTGGCGCAGTGAATGGAGCGCCGGCCCTGGAGTCAGAAGGACCTGAGTTCGGAGCCGGCCTCAGACACTTAACCCACACAAACAAAAACCTAGCCGTGTAACCTTGGGCAAGTTACTTAACCCCAATTGCCCTAAAGGGGCGGCTAGGTGGCGCAGTGAGTAAGAGCGCCGGCCTCAGAGTTGGGATGACCCGAGATCAGATCAGGCCTCAGAAAATGAGCACCCACGCATAAATAATGACTAGCCGTGTAACCTTGAGCAAGTTACTTAACCCCAATTGCTTTAAAAAAAAAAAAAAGAAAGAAAAAAAAAAGAAAAGGCTGAACTCAAAATTAAGTAGTAATAACTGTGATCCAAATAGTAATAGCACCTTAGGTGTATATAGAACTTTACAGTTTACAAAGTGTTTCCACATATATGTTGGGCTCTATATAACAAACTAGAGTTAGGAGATGATCAAATCGAAGAGAATCACAGAATTTTGAAGCTTTTAAAATTCATCTAATTCACTGATTTAATAGTTACAGAAATGGATTCAGAGAGGGATTTAACAACTTGTCCACCTAAAGCCATATACAACAACTGTAAGTTAAAATGTATGCCTTCCAACTCTTAAGTAACTATTTTCTTTACTAAATCACCATATGTATAAATCACTAGATTTCACTGATGATGCACAATAATACAAAGGAAGAACAGGCTATAAAAGTCGAAAGGAAAACCCCAAATTAAATATCTATCATATAAATCCAACCCATCTTTAACAGGCAAGAAAACTGTTTTAAATTAAGTGTTTCCATTGTCAGGTTGACCTCTTTTTTTCCCTGGCTTTCTGGAGAGGGAAGACGGGGTAATTGGGGTTAAATGACTTGTCCAAGGTCACTTGGCTAGTAAGTGTGTCAAGTGCATCTTAACTCAGGTCCTCCTGACTCCAGGGCCAGCACCCTATTATTCACTGTGCCACGTAGCTGCCCCTCAGGCTGGCTCCTTATGGCAAAATTTCTATTAACTGTTAACTTCCAATGCATGGTGAGCAATAAATTAGTTTTAAGTATGTTCTAGGAAAATCACAGAACTTTCATAACAGAATGATTTAATTACAGTGGCCATTATGACTGCAAAGCTATGGGGACACTAGTATATATAATAAATACAAAAAGGCTTTTGTGGCTGTGTGGATAGAGGAGAAAGATCAAAGGATAAGCATTGCTTTTAAAATTCTATTCAAGAATAGGCACACACACAAAAAAGGTGATTGATAGGAACAATAAAGGACTAAGGACTGGCAGGGCATGAACCTCTGGACAGGATGATAACAGATGATGAAAAGAAGGCAGAACTATATAACTTCTATTTTTTCTCTCAAACAAATGATTTCTCAACAAATTTGTACCGGAATGGATAGCAAAAGTATTTAAATGGGAACTGAAATTTAAGATAAATGAGTACAGGTAAGATAATTCAGCAAATTTCACTGAATCTAAGTCACTAGGCACGTAAAAATGTCAATTCAGGCTACTGAAAGCACTCTAAGATTTTGAACTCTGAAATCCTCTTAATCCAATCACAGTCCTAGGTCCTTCTGTCCTTTGTCTCACTCCTTCCTGATCTTGCTCTTCATCATTACCACGATCTTTGGTTCATCAGTATGTAGTTGGTTATTACCTATTGAAAGATGTGATCTTGGCAAGACTGAGAGAATCTACCTGTCTAAATCTTAATTGTGGGAAAATGCTTGTCCTCCTCACTTCTCCCGGGAACCTTTCAGGCTCAGCTTACCTCCTTTGAGAAGTCACTAGTTGTGAGTGTCTCCCTCACATTTTTATTTTGTATATATCCTTGATTTATTTGTGAACTTATTGTATGACATTCACTAGAGAGTAAAGTCCTCTAGGGACTGTCTCACTGTTGCATTTGTATTCTTGGAGGCTAGCACATGCATGGCCCTTAATACTTATGGACCAATTGATTCAATACCTTTCCCTATTTCCCTAATGTATCATTGACATTCTGGCCTTGCTTTCAGTCTTGACCCTCTCCAACCAACACTGACATGAGACATTATTCTCTACCAATGAGTCCCTTGCTTCCTTGACCTTCTATCATCTGAAGCCTTCTAATCCTTAGCCCTCAATTGCTCCTACCAATGGCTTCTTTGCTCCTATTCCTAAGCCACTGAACACTTGCTGAAGGTTGTCATGAACTTACACTGTCTGGGTCCACTGCAAATTCATGTTACCTGACCTCAAATGGGCTTTCACTATTATTGCAAGAGATCTTTTTATTGATTTCTGATTGACTTCCTTCTATCAGCCTCTCACAACTATTTCAACACTTTCTTTTCTCAACTTCATCTCTGTTTCCCTTTTTCTCAACAGAGAACCTTTTCTCACCTATTTTATTGGGAAAAAAAAACAACTGAAGCCATTCTTCATAAGGTTCATCCTCAATACCAGGGGTGGGAAATCTATGGCCTTGGGGTAACATGTGGCCCTCTAGGTTCTCAAATGCTGCCCTTTGACTGAATCCAAACTTCACAGAACAAATCCCCTTAATAATAGCTTTTGTTGGAGTGGTTAGGTAGCTCAGTGAATAGGGCACTGGCCCTGGAGTCAGGAGGAGCTGAGTTCAAATCCGGCCTCAGACACTTAACACAAAACTAGCTGTGTGACCTTGGGCAAGTAGTTACTTAACCCCAACTGCCCTGCCTTCCCCCCTCAAAAAAATATAGTATTTGTTCTGTAAAACTTGGACCCAGTTAAAAGGCTGCACTCAAAGACCTAGAAAGCCACATGGGGCCTCAAGGCTGCAGGTTCCCAACCCCTGCTCTCTACTTTAAAAACTTTCCATGAAGACTCAGCTATCACTTCTTTCTTTACTTTATCTGATCGCAAAGGACAAGGGTCCCCTTTTTGCCAGGGCTAAACCTTCTATCCTTGATTCCATCCTCTGGGAATCTGTTCTATTGATCATTTCCTACCCCCTTCCATCCCTTACTACTAGTTCCTTCTTTGCTGCCTATAAACAAGTCCTTTAAAACAACAAGATCAAAAACACCCTCCACTGACATTGCCACCCCTTCAAACTATTCTTCTATTATCTCTCCTATAATAAACAACTCCTAGACAATGGTCTATACTCATTACTTGCTATCTCTACATCCTTAACATTTAATTAAAATTCAATTCCAATGCAATATGGTTTCTGACTACAAAATTCTACAGGATCAGCTCTCAAAGGTTTTACTAATGCTTATTTAATTAATAAATCTGGTGGCATCTTCTTAGGTCTCATTTTCCTTCACCTTTCTGTAATACTTGGCCATCAAGTACTCAAGAACTCCAGCAGTTTCCTATTCTCCTATTTGGCATGTAATGTCCTTTGCAATCTGGTTTTCATCTACCTTTGCAGACATTTCATATTCTTTCCTTCATGCATCACACTGGCATGTAAATGATTCTGAGTTCCAAAAAAAAATATGTATGCCAGGTCCTACCTATGTCTGGAAGCTTCTACTATGCTGGAAAAGATTCAAAATACCAACCAGGTGACAGATGTTTATTGTTCCAAGAACAAACTAGCTTAAATTCAGAGGTTCATCATGAGAAGAGTGACCACAAGACATGTGGCTAACTTCAGCAACTCAAAAATAATGTGAAAATGAAAGGCTTATGCCCTTCATCAATCAGTTGAGGAGGTATTTTCACTGATATCAAGGACCTTTTGAAGTATACAGTATGAGAATTTGTATATTCTTTTGGAGTTTGTAGTAATAGGATTTGATCTACAATCAAGAGTTGATGATTAAGATCTTAACTTTTCTCATTTGAAGAATTAAGAATAAACAAAGGTAAGCCTTGAAATCTGTACATTTAATACTTTTGTTTCTTTGGATCTGAGGATTTTTGCTTTTTGAAGAAACTTAAGAGCTTGGCCTTGGAGATCTGAGAAGGTGTTACCTCCATCTTTAGGTGGCTAGGTAGTGAAGTGAATCAAGTGCAATATAGGGAGTCAGGACGATATCTTCCTGAGTTCAGTGCCTCAGACACTTCCTAACTGTGTGACCCTGGGCAAGTCACTTAACAGTTTTGTCTTATTTCCTCATCTGTCAAACAAGCTGGAGAAGGAAATGGTAAACCATTCCAGTATCCATGCCAAGACAACCCCAAATGTGGGTCACAAAATGTTAAGAAATGATTGAACAACCACCTCCATCCTTTCAAGGAAAAGGTGGGGGGCCTGATTAGGATATAATACGGTGCACAGTCAGATTCTGTTGGTGTACTTTTGATTATGCTGAACTGCCTTTCTTTCCCTTTCTTAGAAAAATTATTTACAAGAGATGACTTGATGGGTGAGGGAGAGATATATTCATGGGTAAAACTGATGTGAAAACAAGATACCAATGCAAATTTTAAAAATAAAATTTTAAAGGGCAAAGTTTTTTAAGTTGCAATCTAGTTATTTCTCAATTATCTTAAAACATTTAAATTTTAGAAATACATGTTACTTTAATCCAAAGTAGTGCATTAAGTACCAGATTAGCAATTTTAATTCTAGTCATATGGATTTTAAAAATCAAATAGGATAGGAAAACTATAGTGCGTATGTGTGGGGGAGATTTTAAAATTCAGGTGGACAGAATAGGAAAACAAACTATTGATGTGTATAAGAGGAAGATCTTAAAAATGAAATGAAAAGGACAGGAAAACTTGATATTTCACTGTGTGTAGTATGTGTGCGTTTATAAAGTCTCAAAAGTTTGAGACTTTACAAATAATTTCACCTACCTAACTGCTAATGTGCAGTTACCACAGCAACACAAACCTAAGTCCTACAAGTTTCAAAGTAGGATTTCAAGCATCATTTCTCGTTCTTCCTGACAACTCCGACCACTAACACATATGAACTGTCGAGATTCCCATTGAACTTATATGCAACTAGATTCCCCCCCAACCATATATCAATTAAAAAAAAAAAACCTCATGTTGCATTTCTTTCAATCCAGTAACTTCTAAAATAATTTAAAAACGTTTAAATGTTATAAACAGGTGTTATATTTAGAAATACATATTTCCAAGAAATCTACTAATACTTAGAAGATTACTTAGATTACTACTAATACTTAGAGAATACTGTGATTCTGGTAGCATGGATTTCAAAATTGGACAGAAGGAGAAAACCGAATTTCTATTTCTTTTTAATGTTTTTGGTGAATCCCAGGGTGGACAAATCCTATGAAGGACCAGGGATGCAGGGGAATCTGCTTATTTATCCAAAGCTCCCAAAAAACTGCAGCTAGGGACAAAGTCTGTTTGTGGTTGTTAAGCTGCTCGGCCGAACCCGCGTGGGGCTCTGCGGGGGTCCCGGCGGAGCCCAGGAGCATCCCCAGGAGGGGACGGGCCGCCGGGGGAGCAGCGCAGCTCCGGCCGCGCGCGCCGCCTACCGAGCCCGGGACGGACGGAACCGAGGCTCGTTTCCCCGCAGTTCTCCTCCTCCTCCCCCTCCCCCCGCCTGGCCCCCTTCCCGAGGGCAGGCTGGTCGCTGCTCCGGGGCGCGGGGAAGGTCCTGGGGAGATGTGGCAGCCTCTGGCCGGGGTGGTAGAGAAAGGAGGACGGGGCGCAGACGGCAGGGGGGCGGGGCGCCCCGGGGTCGGAAGAGACTGGCAGTGACCGGAGAAAGCTGGAGGGATGCGGGACCGGCAGAGCAGCGCATCCCCAGCCAGCACCCCCCTCCCCCCGCCTCCCGGACTGCTTTCCTCCCATTCTCCGAGACACTTTCCCCCTTTCCCCGGCGTGCACCAGCGGCCCAGTCCACTCCCTTGGCCCAGCCCGGAGAGACCCCTCACCCAGCTGGCTTCCCGTAGTCTCCGTTCTCCTCGCCGGCTCCCTCCACGCAGCTCCTCCCCCCTGCTCCCGCCCCGGCCCCCGCCCCCGTGGCAAAATGGCGGCCGCCCTGGAGGGGCCCGAGTCAACTCGCGGCTCAGGGAGGCGCAGGCAACTACGGTGGCCCCAGTGGTCCCAAGCGAACGCGCCGTGAGGCCTCGGATGAGTCCCGGGGGTCCTTCCCGGGGCGTTAACATGGGTTATTTCCTACCCCCACTCCCCAGGCCTGGATCTGTGGCTGGGTAGAGCTCCCCCAGTAACTCTAACAGAGTCATCTCTCCATCAAGACTCAGTTTCCCCATTTGTTAAATGTTAATACTTAAAAGCACCGCGTTTCTCGGAGTGATGTCATCAGAATGAGCAACTCTTTGCTGCACCTGAACGGGGTACCATACATCTCCCATCCCAGTACATCCAGGTCTTCTTCCCCGCAGTGGAACGTCTTCCAGTGCTCATTCCACAGATCTTCCATGGCTGTCTTCACTGCCTCTGCCGCCAAAGGTCTCCTCCGGATGCCAGCGGACCTCGGGCTGTGCCTTTCTTCGCGTTCCCGGCTGTGACTGGTTGTCAGTATCTTTGTCTTTTACGTCGTCTCTAAAGTGCTTCGGCCTCCTTACGACACAGTGGGCTTTCTGTTGCCATTGCAGTCAAACATTTGTGAGGCATCTACTGCGTGTAAGGTATGTAACAAAAAACAACAGCTGTATAACCCTCAAGGAGCTTATGTTCTACTAAAAAGAAGGTGACATGTAGAAAGATAGGTGTTATATGGGAGAAACTTTTATAGACGATATAATATAGTAGAAAGAACCCTGGGTTTAGAGTCATAGGACTTTGGTTCTATGCTAATTACTACAGTAAGGTGTGCTGCCCACATATGAGGGACGCTTGTTGTCCTTTGTGCTCAGAGAGGACCCGGAAGGCAAATAGCACTAGCACGCAGGAGGGCTGCTAGCACACGTTCACTCTTGATCTGGTCAGACAGGAAAGATGCTAAGACAGCTTTGAAGGGGTTAATAATCTTACTTTATTCTAATCTAGTCTTCTCGCAAGGGTTGCTGATAACGGAAGCACAATTCCTACAGCATTCCCCAATAACCCTCCTTGAAGGGGCCAGTGAGAAAGGGGGACAACTACCCCAACATCTTCAGGGGGTCAGTCCAGATAGGCACAGCTTGTGCTTTCCCTAAATCCTCTCAAGCCTCAGTGGGGAGTGGTTGAGGCAAATACAGAATCCCCCCAAACCTTGATGGGGGCCAGTCAAGGCACACACAACATTCCAATTTGTACATTCAACCCTAAGGGTTCCCCACTCCTAGACCAGTGCCCACCAGTTTTATAGGGCAACAGACAAGCCATCACCTCATCCCTATATCTCGCTGTGCAGTCACAGTAGATATTTACAATTTAGTTACTAATGTTTATTATTTTCTATCAATATATAATGCTTTGTAAGTGTGGTGATGTATACAAGTCATGAACCTGGGAAATTGAGATTGTTATGGCCATGGAGCCTGGGAAACTAATTCTAAGAAAGAATAACAAAAATCTACATTACACACACTAAAATCCACCTTACTTAAAGGACCAAAATGACATTACTATGTTGGGGGCAAAGTACAGTGTATCCAACTTTGGCTGACCAGACCAGTACCAGCTTGGAAGGCTCTACCACAGGTCAGGTACAAATAGTCCATATGAATGTTTGGAATAGAGATGTCTCAAAATTTGCATCTTACATTGGTTGTCTAATGCAGCTGGAGGGAGGAATGGACAGATATCTGTGGAATTTGCCCTCTCCTCTCCATGGAAGACTTTGATTCTTGGTTGAAAGGGAACAGAAAAGGATCCTTGAGGCTAGCAGCTCTGTTCTGAGAGGAGGTACTAAATGTAGCACCAATGCAATATTTGGAGTGACAACGGTTACTATAAATATGCCTGCAGAGGCCTCAATTGAAAAATATAACAGACTCTCCATATAGAAGACAAAAGCAAAACATTTATTCAAACACCAGAAAACCAAATCCTAAAACCAGTCAGCTGATTCCATCACAGCAGTAAAGAAGTTAATAAGCCATAACAGCACAGAGAGCCACAGCATCCTTTAGCCTTCCCACAAACCAACACAAGCCTAGCTATCACAGCAGGTGGCAAACAACCAACATTTACTCACAAGCCTGTCTCCCTTGGATGCTTCCTCCCACCATCTAGCTGCACTGACTCCCAGCTTCCTGTGAGCTCTGCTCTACCCTTCAGCAAAGTCCTCCCACCACAGGCTCCATGTGAGTACATTCAGCCTATTAGCAGGCAGGGTATGTTTTCAAAGAAGGGGAGATCTTCAAATTCCCTTAAACTTATTAAGGGGCAGGGAAGATCTTCAAATTCTCATTATCATTACACTAGACTAGAATTTTATCTATCTTTTTCCTCCATTTAAATATGACTGGTCTGAAGGCAGGTTTTTAGATTCAAATCACTCTCCTTGTTGCTATATCTTAAAAAAAATTTTTTTACAATATTTTCTGTTTCTTATACTGTCACATTCCTAAGTATTCCTTCCAGAGAGCCATCCCATATGACAAATAGTATTTTTTTTAAAAAGAGGACGAAAAATGAGCACAACTGATCAACACATTGAAAAAGTCTGAAAACATATAATATGTAACACCTGTGGACTTCCCACCTTCACAGGAAAGGGTAGGTTGTTGCTTTTTCTCTCTTTAAAAATTTTTTCCTTTGTATTTTCAGTCAGTTCCAAACTGTATAATTACCTCCACGCCTCCCACAAGAAATAGAGGCAAGAAATAGAATACGCATTATACATATAAAGTCATGTAAAACATTAGTGATTTGCTGTCTCTTGAAAAGGAAGGGTAACTCAAGCTTGGCAGCTAGGTGGTTCAGTGAATAGTCAGAAAAACCTGAGTTCAAATTTGTCAGACACTTACTAGCTACACTGGGCAAGTCACTTAACCTCTGTTTTCATTAACACACAGGAGAAGAACAAGGCAAACCGGTACAGTGTCTTTGCCAAAGAAACCCTATGGACAGCATTGGTATACTATGGTTTGTGGGGTCACAAAGATTCAGACCTGACTCAGCAACAATCCAAGCTTATACCTGGCTTGACTTCTTCCCATCAAAAGCTTATGCAAAAAGTTACACAGAAGACTGTCACAAATGCTAAATAGTGAATAAACCTATTTATCCAAGCAGATAGGGAACAGAAATCAGAGAAGTAATGAAAATTAAAACATACCAGAAAATACACAGAGTAAAACAAACTCTACCAATGGAAGTGAGAGGGCTTTATGGAGGTAAGCTGGAAATCAGGGATATGGTGGAGTGCTGGCTCCTTTAATATCTGAAGCCTCCCAAACTCTTATTTGAGTTTGACACCATTACTTGTCTCTCCTCTCCTCTTCTTTCCTTTCCCTCTCCCTTTTATTCTCGCTTCCTCTTTTCTTCCCTCCCATCTTGTCCTGTTTCTTTATCTCAGTTTTTATGTCTGTTTATGTCTGTCTCTCTATCCCTCTGTTTCTGTCTCCCTAACTCTGTCTTTGTCTCTATCTGTTTCTCTGTCCCTCTTTGTCTTTCCTCTCAGATAATTACAAATGGTGGACCATTGCCCAAATGTGATCCCATTGGATCGCACTTCAATTCTGATTCCACTCAACTTGTCCGAGCACTTGTCCAAGATATAGTACATCCTGATAAACTAATTCCAAGAGCTACCCATCTACTGAATGTCAAATATGTACAAAAGTCAGTCTACTTGGTGTTTATTGGTGTTACTAATTAATATGAATATTGGTATTTTAATGGACTTAGATTTTACTGAAGAGGTTCTTTTGTGTTTTAGATGTCCTGCTTGCTTAGATCACCACATGGTTCTTCCCCTTTTCATCCAGCAATCTTTTCATATACACCAGTACTTGCAGTCAGCATGTCCTTTGCAAATGGGAGCATTTGAAAACCAGGAGGAGCACTGAAACCCATGATTCTGATGTGCAATAGGACAGAATCTGTTCTTATGATTCACACCTTGCTGGTAGCCTCTGATCAAGAGGGGTATGACATTCCAGGTCACTGTTCTTCATTGAATAGTTTAGGTTTCAACGCACAGGGAGCTAAGGAAGAAAGATCTACATTTGCTCTAACATTCACCCATTTAACTCATATCACCTACTCTCTGATACAACCACTGAAACCAAGCATTTTACCGTTCTGAGTTCTCAGTTATACTTTCCAAGTTTATGGCACATTCAAGTAGAATCCCTTTCTCCACAAATACTAGCTCTTTTTCCATCTTTCAGTGCTTCCTCTCTCTCCGCTCTCAACAGTCATTCAGTCTCCATTGCCCAACAACAACTTTGAAATTGTTTTCTACCACTTTTAAATGGGTCCTTAATTTCTTGTTCTATTTTCTACCCAACTCTGCTTCTCCCTCTTGGTCCCAGAGCTACCATAGCTCTTGACACCAGGACTTTGCAATCAACATGATGTCATTTGCAAATGGGAGATTTGAAGGACATTGAAATCTAAATGGAATCCTTCTTCTGTTTTCATTTTACTCAAAGATATTCTCTAAACTTTGAATGCACTCCTTCCTTACCTCTCATAGAATACCCCTCTTCCTTTAAGATGTGGTTCACATACCATCTTCTGTGTAAAATCTTCCTGATCCTGCCAGTGTACTCCCTCCCAAACTATCTTATATTTAAGTACTTTACATATGTTATTATTTATTAATTTTACATTTATGCTGTATATATTTTGATATGTACTTGTCCTCTCCTATTAGGTAAGGGGCAGCAAGTTGGTTCAGCAAATAGAGTGGTGGGTTGGAGTCAGGAAGACTTATCTCCTTGAGTTCAAATGTGACTTTAAACACTTACTAGCTAATTGACCCTAGGCAAGTTATTTAACTCTCTTAGACTCAATTCCTCATCTGTCAAATGAGCTGGAGAGAAGGAAATGGCAAAGCACTCCAGTATCTTTGTCAAGAAAACCCCAAATGGGGGTGGCTAGGTGGCGCAGTGAGTAGAGCGTCAGCCCTGGAGTCAGAAGGACCTGAGTTTGGATCTGGCCTCAGACACTTAACGCACACACAAACAATAACCTAGCCATGTGACCTTGGGCAAGTTACTTAACCCCAATTGCCCTCCAAAAAAAAAAAAAGAAAACCCCAAATGGGGTCACAAGAGTTGGACACAACTAAAAAGCAACTGAACAATTAGGATGTAAGTTTTAGCAGGGATTGTTTCATTCTTTGTACTTTAACCCTAGAATTACAAAACATTATTGGCACATAGTCGATACTTAATAAATGCTTATTGATTGATTGGTATGACAATGTCAAACTTTTAGAAAGTGTATTTCTGTCTGTTTGGTACTTTACTTAATACTCAGGAGAGGGATAGAATTCTGGTCTCTAAGACTGGGTTCATATATTGCCTACAATACTTCCTAGGGTAGCCTGAACCAGAATAAAAGGTAATTGAGAACACATTGCACATGTCTTCTGACTTTTTCAGTGTATTGATCAATTGTGCTTTTCTTCCTTTCTGGAAAGTACTATTTGTTATATGGGATATGGGATATTTAGGTGATGTAAGAAACAGAAAATATCAATAGAACTTTATAAAATATTTTAAAAATGTAATTGGGTAAAATTTAACAAAATAAAATGCAATAAAATATAATGTTAATGTGTGGTTTCTGAAGTCAATATATACCTGTAGGAATCCTTATGTATGGTTTAATAGCCCCTGTTTCTATTCGAGTTTGACACTATTACTCATCTAAATAACTGTCTAAGGCTTTCAAGGAAGGTGCCAACCTGCATTGATAGAGGGAATTTTCTTATCTGGGAGGGATTTCCCTTTGTCAGTGAAATCATTGACCCAGTTCCTCTCCTGATACTTGACTCACATACTCAGAGAATTGTGGAACACTTGCCCTGAGATAAGGGATGGCACATCAAGTTCAGCCATCCTCTAGTATTTCAGTTTGGCTGGAACACAAAGGGATACAGGAGTATTATAAACAAAGACTAGAAACCTAGGGAGATTTGTTATTCCCCTTGTAATTTCATCTACAAATATTCTCAGAATTATTCAACTTTGCTGGGACTCATGTCAAATATTATATAGGCTTATTTTCCCTTCTACTCCTTTTCTGGTTTTGTAAGGCAATATTTCTCACTCTATCATAATTTTCTCCATAACTTTTTCATATGAATTTGTACTTTAAATTAGTTTTGCCTTTGATCACCATGGGAGCTCAAGTATGAGGGATGGTTTTTAATTCTTTTGGTCCCCTTAATATGATGAGTGCTTTACAATGGATAGTTTTTCCAAAAATGGTGAGAATTAGAGTTAATGTATCTAATTTTATCCATTTTTTTCAGTCAACAGTAATAGGTTAGGTTACTACTAGAGTTGTATAAAATTATTGCCATTTTATCTATCCATAAATCCATAAATTAAGTATTAATTTTTATCTTCAACCAATCCATCACTTATCATTTGCTAAGCTCCTACTATGTGCCAGGCACTTCATGATATGTGCTGGGGAAGAATACAAAGACAAAAATGAAATAGTTCTGTTATGGGAATGGGAATCTGAAGATCTTCCTTGCCCCTAGGCCCTTTGATAGGCTTAAGTGACTCTGAGAACCTTCCTTGATTTGAAAATATACTCTGCCTCCTAATAGACTGAATGTGGTCACACGGAGCCTGTGGTGGGGGGCTTTTTTTTTTCAGGAATGCACCTTGGTGTTTTGTGATTGGGCAGTGGGTCAAGAGGGTTGTGACATTCTCTGAGCTGGAAGAAGGCTATATATACCCTGATGTGAGATTTTGCTTTGGAGCTCACTTTGAGAAGAGTTGTGTGATTTGACCAGAGGAGACTCTGGGCAGCCGTTGAGCCCCCCAGCTTTGAAAACCCAGATGTTGGTGCTTCCCTCTCTGGTAACTGACTAGCCTGTCTGCTGATCTGTTTCTCTATCTGCTTATAACTTCTTGTAGTATTTTCTCCTTGATCTGGGGATTCTGGAACCTGGCTATAATATTCCTGGGAGTTTTCTTTTTAGGATCTTTTTCAGGAGGTGATTGGTGGATTCTTTCAACCTCTATTTTGCCCTCTGGGTCTAAAACATCAGGGCAATTTTCCTTAAGAATTTCTTGAAGGGTGATTTCTAGGTTCTTTCTTTGGTCATGGCTTTCAGGTAATCCAATAATTTTTAAATTGTCTCTCTTGGATCTATTTTCCAGGTCAGTGGTTTTTCCCATGAGATATTTCACATTGCCTTCTAATTTTTCATTTGTTTGGATCTGCTTAACAGCATCTTGATTTCTCATAAAGTCATTAGCTTCCATTTATTCCAGTCTAACTCTGAAGGAATGAATCTCCTCAGTGAACTTTTGAGATTCTTTTTCCATCTGGCAAATTCAACTTTTTAAGGCATTCTTCTCCTCATTGCCCTTTTGGGCCTCCTTTGCCATTTGAGTTAGTCTATTTTTTAAGGTGTTGTTTTCCTCAGTCAGGCTGTTGACCCTCATTTCATACTTTTCCTGCATCCTTCTCATTTCTCTTCCCAATTTTTCCTCCACTTCTCTTATTTGATTTTTAAAGTCCTTCTTAAGGTCCTCTATGGCCTCTAACCCGCTCATATTTTCCTCTGGGGCTTTTGGAGGAGGATTTCTGACCTCACAATCCTCTTCCTGTCCTATGCTTCGATCCTCTTTGCCCCCAAAATAGGAGTCTAAGGTTGCATTTTTCTGTTTATTTTGCTTCCTTTACCTTGACATGTTGCCACTTATTTACTTGACTTTTGGGCTTGTTGCCACAGTAGGACTCTGCCACCAGACAGGAGAGCTTTCATCCCGAATGTTGGGGTCTTCACAGCTTTCTGGCAAGCTGGATACCCACCCCAGACCTCCCCCCCAGATCACAATCCAGATCCAGGGAGGTTAAAGCAAGAGCAATTAACCCTCAAGAATGATCGCTGGATCTCCCTACAGTTCGCAGGGCAGGAGCTGGAGCTGCCACTGAAAACTACAAACTGGAGTGTCTCCTCAGTGGCTTCTAGACCCCAGGGGAGGAAGCCAATGCGTTCCCCAAATACTGGTCCCAAAGTCCATAGGGCACTAACCTCTCACTTTGTCCTAGGCATGTCTGTGTTGACCATTCTGGACTCGCCACAGCTGCTGGTGTTCTGGGGTCCCTCCAGCCGGCTGCTGGCCCAGCCACCCTGGGGCTAAAACTGCGGCTCACATGGACCTGGGCTTGGCTCTCTGCAGGCTGCACTGCCAGCTCCCAGAGCGCTGTGCTGGTCCTTCCTGCAGGGCTGCTGGACTGTCCTCAGCGGGAGGTTAACTTCTCTGTGTTGTTCTGTGGGTGCGGGGGCTCCAGAAGTTGTTCAGAGTCCCCTTTTACATAGTTTGGAGGTGATCTGAGGGGAGAGTGCCTTGGTCGCACTGTTTCTACTCCACCATCTTGGCTCCGCCCCCCTATAACTTCTGCTAGTAAACTCTTGTTTGTATTCTCTGAAGTTCGGGGTGCTGACCTTTTTCCCCTGAACTAGGTAAATGACATACGTTTGATTAAAGCAAAATTAACTCATTTTGAGTTGCTTTCCTTTAGAAAAACAGATCTAAGAATCTGTGTTGGCAGCCACCCTGGGTATGCTAGGGTGCTTGCTGCTACAAGTTCCTGCCCTAATTCTTTTTTTTTTTTTAAAGCAGTTGGGGTTAAGTAACTTGCTCAAGGTCACATGGCTAGTTTTTGTGTTAAGTGTCTGAGGCCAAATTTGAACTCAAGTCCTCCTGACTCAAGGGTCAGTGCTCTATTTACTGCACCACCTAGCCACCCCCTGCCCTGATTCTTTTAAGGGAGACCATATGTACATAAATAAGTATATACAATTACCAAACAATTTTCACCACAGTACAGGCAAGTCAGGCTAATAGAAGCAGCAGGACATTTTGTAGAAAAGTCAGGCAGGTCAAACCATGACCAATTTGATTATCACCTCCCCTCAAAATCTGATAATGACAACAGAGGCAGCTTAAGACCATGAGGACAAGGGAAAAGAAGCACCCCCATATCATCAAACCCTGTTGCTAGCCCCATCTCCTCAGCCATTATCCAGGGAATCAGCCTGCAAGGAAGGATACAACTTGGCAACTGTCTGTGAAGGTGCTAGAGCCAAGGCCTCCCCAGCAGCTACAGCTAATAAAGACCTGGGAAGAAAAGCTCTTATCACCAAACTCCTTGGATCTGTCACGTGGTTCAACAGCAGGAATGGATGTGGTTTTATCTATATAATATGAAATACAACTTTGGAAATAACATTAAAGAAGATGTATTTTCACTGTATCCTAAGCATCTTTCCATCTGACACCACCTGTGTTGACTCCTATTAAAATAGTCCCTGCTCTCAAAGATCAGGGACTGTTTTGATTTCCCACTTATAAGGGAAAAGGGAATAAGTAAATATAGATATGTGTATGTATATGCATATATATATATATATATATATATATATATATGCCTGTGTGTATTGTGTTTGGGCTAAACACTTCTATAAATATCTCATTTGATCCTTACAACAACCCTTTGAAGTGCTATTATCCCTATTTTACAGTTGAGGAAACTGAGGCAAACAGAGGTTAAGAATGTGTGACTCACACATCTAGTAAGTACCTGAGGCTGAATTTGAACCCAGATTTTCCCAATTCCAGACTCAGTGTTCTAACCACTATACCACCAAATGCCTCTATTTATAAACTTAGGGCTTAGCACAGTGCATTGTACATAGCAAACTTCATATTATTCCATTCATTCATACAAAGAGATTTTGTATGAAACTACATTTCATTGGTATGAGGACCTCTCAGATGAGGAAATTCCCTATCCCAAAGCATGTTGGTATCTTCTCTGTAACTTATAGTCTTAGATAATTGTCTAGAGACTTGAGAGTTTCATGAACCCATGTCTTCCAGAATTCCAAGGCCAGCCCTGTATTTACTATACCCCACTGCCTCTCACCATATAATTTTGGAGGGTAGAGCAGTAGCATCTGGGGGGTACCAGGAAAGGCTTTATGGAAAAGGTCCTGCTCAACCTGGACGGCTGTTGAAGGAAGCTAAAAATAACAAGTGGAGAGAAGAGGGAATACATTTCAGGAATGGGGAAGAGCCAGTGCAAAGAAAGGGAGACTCATTTGGATCAATGCCCAATAGATAGCAGGTTATATTGTACGTGAATAAGATGTGGGCAGAAAACTTTGAGGAAAATGAAAATGTGACATGATGAGATATCAATTCTCTGTCATCTTGTGCTTCAAACTTTTGAGATTATGTAGACTATCAGTCAGCTGCTAATATTTATTTTGTCCTGGTTTAGGAGTCCCTATGAAATAAATCTGATGAAGGAGAAAAGCAAAATGGAAAGAGAGAAATATTTTTGGTCTAAGGGATATTCATGCATACACACACATAATATAGAACTGTTTTAGGATGTTGAAATAGTGATTATATAATGCATCATTTAAAAGGAAATTGGGAAGTAGAAAGAAACAAGATAAATGTTTTCTAGGACCAAGGTCTTGTCTCTGAGCTCTTTCCTTTTAGGGACTAGCATTAGGCATGGTAATATTTGGAACTACTGAGTCTAGAAAAGAAGGCCTGAGAAAAATGAGGTGAATTTCTGAGGTCAAATGCAGTAATGATGATAGTGGGCCTAAGCAGCTCATAAGGTACATAAGGCACATATCAAACTCCTAGGTCGCAAAGGTCCTGTTTGTAGTTGAGCATCTGACATGCCATGGGAGTTTTGCTATAGAAGCAGTCCAAGATCAAGCAGCCACATCTTTTCAAGGAGGCAAGTGTCTGATTTGTCCAAATGTTGGTAAACAATAAAGAGTCTACTGACGCAAGAAAAGGAAATTAAAGAACTAGGTTTTGTTTGTTATTTCAGAACTACAGTTTCAAGTGTCCTGGGTCAGTAAAGCTGTCACTTATTAAAAGTCATAGAAACGAAAAAGGGAAGGAAGAAAGACAAAAAAGGGAGGAATGAGAGATCATAGTCATATATCCAAAGTCTAGCACTTTAGACCTGGGAGAGACCTGAAACTCTCATTCAATTTAGATAGATTCCTTTTTTATTACATTCTTTTTTTTTTTAAAGCAATTGGGGTTAAGTAACTTGTTCAAGGTTACACAGCCAGTCATTATTTGTGTGTGGGTGCTCATTTTCTGAGGCTGGATCCGATCTCGGGTCATCCCAACTCCAAGGCCAGCGCTCTTACTCACTGTGCCACCTAGCTGCCCCTATTACATTCTTTTTACAAATCAGTTTTGAAGACCATTCATAAAATGCCTGAATTCTGAAGCAGACTGTTTAACTCTCCTTAGCCAGCTCTTCTGTTTCTGCTTCTTAAGTAAAATTATAAACACTTGAATGTTTATATTTAATCCAAATTTTCCCTCTGAGATACTGGTACCTCATTGCTATCGTATAGTTGTGTTATTCTCTGAAATACCACTTTCCTTCTGATCTTGAATTTTTACCTTAATTCTGGAAAATGCATGCATTATGTAAATTTACTTTTGAAATGAATAAATAATTACAAGTAACAGAGATTTTATGTTGCATTGCAGTAGAAACTTAAGATCCTTTCCCACATTCCCAGATTTGTCCAGATTCTGATTTGTTATGAATCCCACGAGAACCTATTATTCCATCAGTATATATTTTTCCTGGTACTATTGTTGTGCTGAAAGGAGCGAGACAAGAGACCCCCAGAGCAAAATTTGGAAGTGGATTTTATTTTCCAAGGGACTGTTCGAGGTCAGGCCCAAATTGAACAGTGAGTCTGCTCAGACAATGTGTCAGCTTTTAAAGGGATACCACATGGCCAACAGTTAGGTATTATGCAAGCAGAAACTTGTAGAGGCCTAGAACAGTGATTGGTCAATATACACCTTGAAATTCCCACCAGCGCCAATTCTCCATGACCCAGAAGCCTGCCCACCTCTGTGGAGTTAGGCTGATTGGGTAAAGGTGGACATCCGGTGGAACTGAGCTGGCAATCTGCTCACTTCCCTGAGGGAGGGCTGAGGTAGGGGGATGGGACAACTAGGGACAACACTATGTTAATAGTTAACTAATATTAATAATTAATGATATTTATTTAAAAATTTAAAATTGTTTTTAACATGTAATTGGGGAAATAAAATATTATTAAAATTTTAAAAATTAATGATTTTGCTGATGGGAGGTTATGTTCTTTAAATACTCCTGTTTGCAGATGACATGCTGATTGTACCAAGCCCTAGAACACTGGTCACTGGAAAGAAATCTACCTAGCAACCTACATGGAAAAAACCAAGTGAATGAAAAATGTATATTGCCCAGATTGTGACATGCAGTTCCATGGATGGAAAGCACATTTACTTGATCCGTTAGTATTTTAGCCACTACAACTGGACAGGTTGCTGCTCCCAGAATTGAATAGGAAGGAAAAAAGCATTTATTTGATGCCTACTATGTGTCAGGAAATGTGATAAGTACTTTGCAAATATTATCTTATTTGATTCTTACAGCCATTCTGGGAGGTAAATGTTATCATTATCCTTATTTTACAGTTTCGGAAACCGAGGTAAACAAATCAAGTGACTTGTCCAGGGTTACACAGCTAGTAAATGCCTACGGCTGGATTTGAACTTAGGTCTCTCCTGATACCAGGTCCAGTGCTCTGTCCAGTGCACCACCTAGGTCAATAGGAAGATGTTAGTGAGCTGGGTTGCATTTTGGAAATTGCAGAAATTTCAACAAGTTTCTCTTTGTTGTCAAAACTCATATTTTTAACACTAGTATTCTCCCAGTGATGCCATGGGACTTCAAATCACAAAATTCTAAGATATGAAGAACGTTAAAATGGCAGGAAAGGCAGGTCTCAGGTTAACAAAAATGACTTGAGTCAAGAAGTAGCATGTGGAGAAAGTAAATGTAGCAGGAACAATAAAACCTTTTTCTCCCCCTGAAATGCCAGTGCCATGTGAGTACTTGGCTCTCTATGTCAGTTTTCCTACTCTGAATGTTAACCCCAAGTGATCTGAATGAAGCTGCCCATTTGGCCCCAGTGGGGCTCATGATGCTGAAAGGACAATTAGGAAAAGGGAAGAAACCAGGGGATTCTGCCAAGCCTAGTTATCTAGCCCCACTGGAGGTGCTGATATGGGTATAATATATGCTGCCTTGTTCGTTGTTTGTCCTTCATTCTGGAAGAGGACCATGACATTAGAAAGGTGATGTCATGACTTGCAAGTGAACTGGATTTAAGTGAGGGCTGTGCAAGTGAACTGGATTTAATGAGGGCTGTGCAAAGTCACCAGCCTCACTTTCTCCTCAGGAGCTATCTGGAGCCTTTTTAAACTAGGTCTTTAATAGGTTTCAGTTTGACTGAGGGCAATACTCATTTAGTGATTAAGGCTAGGTAAGAAAGGAGGCAAAGAATGCCCTCCTACTTAGTAAAAAACCAAACCAAACCAGAAAAAAAAAAAAAAAACCCAAATAATCAGTCTGGAAGGGGGAGACGTTCAGGGTTTCTGACCAAAACAGAAACAATTGCTATTTATACTCACTCTGACCCATCAGAGCCCAAATATTAACTAAATGAGGCTTGGGCTGGGACCTATTGTTGGCCAATCAATGAGAGCCAGAGTAATTTGGGTTTAAGGCATGATCCTAAAAAAAAGAAGAAGAAAAGAAATCTAGGCCATAAACCCTAAGATATTTTACAAGGTTTCAGCAATCAAAATTTATATTCCTTTGGGCAGAGCACCCACAGGTAAAGGAATGATGTCTTACTTGGAGGGGGGTAGGAGGGAAGGGAGAGGAAAAAAAGAGGAAGGGAGAGGAAAACAAGGAGGGAGGGACTTCTGAGGAAGAAGAAGCAAAGTAGGACTGTTTAAATGTATGAATTGCATCCATTTGTATAAATAATTGACCCTGTTTCTCGCCCCCCCCACCCCCCCACACACCATGGTATTTTTTTTTCCAATTATATGTAAAGATATTTTTCAATGTTCACCTTTTTTGGATCCAGGTCTTTTATTAATTAATTAATTATTTTTTAGTTTTCAACATTAACTTCCACAAGATTTTGAGTTCCAAATTTTCTTGCCATCTCTCCCCTCCCCCCACCCCAAGATGGCGTGGACTCTGATTATCCCTTCTCCCAATTTGCCCCCCTTTCTATCACCCCTCCCCCTTCTCTCATCCCCTTCCCTTCTATTTTCTAGTAGGGCGAGATAGATTTCTATACCCTGTTGCCTGTATATCTTATTTCCCAGTTGAAAATAATTTTCAGCATTCATTTTTAAAACTTTGAATTCCAAATTCTGTCTCCTCCTCCCACCTCACCCACCCTCATTGAGAAGGCTAGCAATTCAATAAAGGCTATACATGTGTAGTTATGCAAAACACTTCAATAGTAATCATGTTGTAAAAGACTATATTTTCCTCCATCCTATCACCCTCCCCCCTTTTATTCTGTTCTCTCCTTTGATGCTGTCCCTGTCAAAAGTATTTGCTTCTTATTACCCCCCTCCCCCAATCTGCCCTCCTTCTATCATCCCCCCCTTTCTTATCCCCTTCCCTCCTACTTTCTTGTAGGGTAAGTTATATTTCCAAACCCAATTGAGTGTTTATGTTATTCCCTCCTTAAGTCAAATTCGATGAGAGTAAGGTTTACTTATTCCCTCTTATCTCTCTCCTCTTCCTCTCTACTGTAAAAGTTTTTTCTTCCTCTTTTATGTGAGATAATTTACCCCATTCTACCTCTCCCCTTTTCCTTCTTCTAGTACATGATTGTATGTTTCTTACATTAAGACTTTAAATGTTCTTACATTAAGACTTTAAATGTTCTCTCACCTCTTGATTTTATTTTTTAGATATCATCCCTTCATATTCAACTTATTCTGTGCCTTCTGTCTCTGTCTCTCTCTGTCTCTCTCTCTGTATATGTATTTTCCCTCTAAGTACCCTAATACTGAGAAAGGTCTCATGAGTTACAAATAATTTCCATGTAGGAATGTAAACAGTTCAACTTTAACAAGTCTGTTATGATTTCTCTTTCCTGTTTACCTTTTTATGCTTCTCTTGAGTCTTGTTTTTGAAAGTCAAATTTTCTTTTTTTTTCAGGCTACATCCATCTTTATCTTTCAATATTCACTCATCAGGTGCCACAGAACATTTAAAGTCTTAATGTAAGAAACATACAATCATGTATATCTGTGCTCTATAAATTTACTGTAACAAATGCAAGATTATATTATCATCATCATCAGAAAGTCAAATTTTCTATTCAGCTCCAATATTTTCATTAAGAATGCCTGAAAGTCCTCTATTTCATTGAATATCTTTTCTTTCCCCTGAAGGATTATACTTAGTTTTGCTGGATAGGTGATTCTTGGTTTTAATCCTAGCTCCTTTGACCTCTGGAATATTCCAAGCCCTCCAGTCCCTTAATATAGAAGCTGCTAAATCTTGTGTTATCTTGATTGTGTTTCTATAATTCTTGAATTGTTCCTTTCTGGCTGCTTGCAATATTTTATCCTTGACCTAGGACTTCTGGAATTTGGCTACAATATGGCAAGATTTTTGGGGGGATATCTTTCAGGAGGTGATTGGTGGGTTCTTTCTGTTTCTATTTTACCCTCTGGTTCTAGAATATCAGGACAGTTTTCCTTGACAATTTCATTTTTTTTTTAAAGCAAATGGGGTTAAGTAACTTTCTCAAGGTTACATGGCTAGTCATTATTTATGCATGGGTGCTCATTTTCTGAGGCCGGATCTGATCTCGGGTCATCCCAACTCCAAGGCCAGCGCTCTTACTCATTGCGCCACCTAGGCGCCCCTTTAGGGCAATTGGGGTTAAGTAACTTGCCCAAGGTTACACGGCTAGGTTTTGTTTGTTTGTTTGTTTGTTTGTGTGGATTAAGTGTAGGAGGCCGGCTCCAAACTCAGGTCCTTCTGACTCCAGGGCTGGAGCTCTATTCACTGCGCCACCTAGCTGCCCCAACAATCTCTTGAAAGATGATATGTCTAGGCTCTTTTTCTGATCAAGGCTTTCAGATATTCCAGTAATTTTTAAATTATCTCATCTGGATCTATTTTCCAAGTCAGTTGATTTTTTTCAGTGAGATATTTCACATTGTCTTCTATTTTTTATTTCTTTTGGTTTTGTTTTACAATTTTTTTATTTTTCATAAAGTCATTAGCTTCCATGTGCTCTATTCTAATTTTTAAGGAATTATTTTCTTCAGTGAGCTATTGGACTTACTTTTCCATTTGACCAATGCTGCTTTTTAAGGCATTCTTCTCCTCATTGGCTTTTTGGACCTCTTTTGCCATTTGGGTTAGTCTATTTTTTAAGGTGTTATTTTTTTCAGTAGTTTTTGGGATTTCCTTTAGCAATCTGTTGACTCATTTTTTTTTTTAAACAAATACTTTATTAACTTCTGTTTTACATCATTCATTTCCGCCAGGTTTTGAGTTACAATCATTTTCCCCCCATTATTCCCCTACCCAACCTCCCAGAATAGCAGTCCCACAAGATATCGGTTCCTCCAATCTGCTCTCTCCCATACCTTCTCCCATACCCCCATCGACTTTTCCATTAGAGGAAGATGAATCTTTGTGTCCCAATGCCTGCACATCTTATCTCCCAATTATAGGCAAAAGAGTATTAATAATAGTATTTATATATATATTTGAAACATTTAATGTTACGACCTCGAATTTCAGATCCATTTCCTTCCTCCCTTGTCACCCATTCCTTCTTGGGATATAAGTAATTCCGTATATGTTGTACATGTCTAGCTATGCAAAACATTATCATAGTAGATATATTGTACAAGGCTGCTTATAATTCCCTCCCACTCATCCCACCCCCCACCTGGTCCATTCCCTACATAATCCTGTCCCTCTTCTATAGTGGGTACTTCCAACCTCCCCTCACCCCAAGGATGCCCTCCCATCCATCATCCCTCCTCTCATCCCCCTTCCCCCTATCCTGCTGCAGGCTGAGATATCCCATTTAGTATGTATGTCATTTTCTCCCTGAACCAAACTCAATGTGAATGTGGTTTTGCCTTTTTAGCCTTCCTTATTCTCCCCCTCCTTTGCACCCACTTCCCCTACATGAGATAGTTTACCCTACCATGTCTCTCCCCATCTCCTCTTGCCACTTTCCTCTCTCACCTCATAATTTCATCCCTTGAGTACTCTCCCTTCCCAACAAAATCAACCTATGCCCTCTATCCATATATAACTGTAACCATATACACACACATTCACATATGTATTCATATGACCACACCCTCTTCTTCCATTATTTTCATAGTGAGAAAGATATCATCAGTCACAGATATTGCTTTTCCATATAGGAATGTAAATAGTTCAACTTTGATAAGTTCCTTTTGATTTCTTTTCCCTGATTACCTTCTCAGGCATCTCTTGCTTCTTGTGTCTGGATGTCAAATTTTCTATTCAACTCTGGTTTTCTCCTCAAGAATGCTTGAAAGTCCTCTATTCCACTGAATGACCATATTTTCCCCTGAAACAAAATACTCAGTTTTGCTGGGTAGGTGACCCTTGGGTTCATTCCCAGTTCTTTTGCCCTCTGGAATATCATATTCATGCCCTTCGATCCCTCAGTGTAGAAGCTGCCAGGTCCTGGGCTATTCTGATTGTGTTTCCACAATATTGAAATTGTTTCTTCCTGGCTGCTTGTAGTATTTTCTCCTTGATCTGGGGATTCTGGAACCTGGCTATAATATTCCTGGGAGTTTTCTTTTTGGGATCTTTTCAGGAGGTGATCGGTGGATTCTTTCAACCTCTATTTTGCCCTCTGGATCTAAAACATCAGGGCAGTTTTCCTTGAGAATTTCTTGAAGGGTGATTTCTAGGTTCTTTCTTTGATCATGGCTTTCAGGTAGTCCAATAATTTTTAAATTGTCTCTCCTGGATCTATTTTCCAGGTCAGTGGTTTTTCCCATGAGATATTTCACATTGCCTTCTAATCTTTCATTTGTTTGGATCTGCTTAACAGCATCTTGATTTCTCATAAAGTCATTAGCTTCCATTTGCTCCAGTCTAACTCTGAAGGAATGAATCTCTCAGTGAACTTTTGAGATTCTTTTTCTATCTGGCAAATTCGGCTTTTTAAGGCATTCTTCTCCTCATTGCCCTTTTGGGCCTCCTTTGCCATTTGAGTTAGTCTATTTTTTAAGGTGTTGTTTTCCTCAGTCAGGCTGTTGACCCTCATTTCATACTTTTCCTGCATCCTTCTCATTTCTCTTTCTAATTTTTCCTCCACTTCTCTTATTTGATTTTTAAAGTCCTTCTTAAGGTCCTCTATGGCCTGCAACCCACTCATGTTTTCCCCTGGGGCTTTTGGAGCAGGACTTCTGACCTCACAGTCCTTTTCCCGCTCTATGCCCCCAAAATAGGAGTCTAGGGTTGCATTTTTCTGTTTCCTTTGCCTTGGCATGTTGCCACTTAATTGCTTGACTTTTGGGCTTGTTGCCACACTATGGCTTTAAGGCCAGATAGAGGAATTTTCGTCCCAAACGTGTGGGGGGCAACTTCCGTTTCTGGCAAGCTGTAAACCCACCCACAACTTCCACCCTAGATCACAATCCAGATCCAGGGAGGTTAAAGCAAGAGCGATTACCCCCCAAGACTGATCGCTGGATCTCCCCACGATTTGTAGGCTGGGAGCCGGAAACGCCTATGAAAACTACACAATGGCGTGTCTCCTCAGCGGCTTCTAGCCCCCAGGGGAGGGAGCTGACCCATTCCCCAAATACAGGTCCCAAAGTCCATAGGACACTAACCTCTTACTTTGTCCTAGGTAAGTCTATGTTGATAATTCTGGCGTCTCCACAGTTCCTGGTGTTCTGGGGTTCCTCCAGCTGGCTGCTGGCCCTGCCGCCCTGGGGCTAAAACCTCGGCTCACGTGGACCTGGGCTCGGCTCGGCTCAGCTCCTGCGCTCTGCGCACTGCCGGCTCCCAGATCGCTGCGCTGGTCCTTCCTGCAGGGTGCTGGGCTGTCCTCAGCGGGAGGTTAGCTTCTCTGTGTCGTTCTGTGGGTGCTGGGGCTCCAGAAGTTTTTCAGAGTCCTTTTTTACATAGTTTGTGGAGAATCTGGGGGCAGAGAGGCTTGGATGAGCTGTTTCTACTCCGCCATCTTGGCTCCGCCCCCTGTTGACTCATTTTTCATAATTTTCTTGCATCACTCTCATTTCTCTTACCAATTTTTCCTCTACTTCTATTACTTGATTTTTGAAATCCTATTTTGGCTCTTCCATGGCCTGTGACCAATTCATATTTTTCTTGGAGGCTTTGAATGTAGGAGCTCTGACTTTTTTGTCTTCTTTTGGTTGTGTGTTTTGATCTTCTTTGTAACTAAAGTAAGATTCCACAGTCTGATTTTTTCCCCAGTGTTTACTGATTTTCCCAGCAAATTACTTGACTTTTTAACTCTTTGTTAAGGTAGGTCTTTAGTTCCAGTGTAGAGGGTGTACTGTCCCAAGCTTCAGGGGTTTTGTGTAGCTGTTTTTAAAGATACTTCTAGGGACCTGTAAATTTTCAGTTCTTCCAAGGTTGTATGAGCAAAGGAGAGATGTTTACTCCTCTCCTGGCCTGTTCTCTAGTCTTTGAGTGACCACAAGTACTCTTTTCTGCCTTGGAACTGTAAGGAGGATTCCCTCTCTACTGCCACAACATCTGCCATGCCAGTGTTCCTCCTTGCCCTAGTATTGCCACCCAGGACTGCAACCCAGATCCCAGCATGGGCAAAGCAAGAGAATCCTGCCTCGGTTCCAGCAAAGAGATCCCTGAAATCCACTCAGATCAGGCACTTGATTCTCCCACCTACTGTGGGCCAAGGGCTCTGGAAGCAATTATAGCTTCCTGGGGCTAGAGCTGGACAGTGCTCTTCTCTCATCCAGTTCTGACAGACCTTTCCTACTGACCTTTTAAGTTGTCTTTGGCATTAGTGGATTGAGAAGTCTGGAAACCATCACAGCTGTCAGCAATTCAGTCCCCTGAGGTCTCATCCAGGTTTGCTAGGGCCCAGTCTCTGCTGAAGTAGCCCACACTGGACTGTACCTCTCTCTCAGACTGCTGCAACAGACCTTTCCTGTCGACCTTCCAGGCTGTCTTGGGCTGGAAATTTGTTTCACTCTGTAATTTTGTGGATTCTGCTGCTTTAGAATTTGTTTAGAGTCATTTTTCCAGGTTTTTGGAGGTGTTTAGGGGACAGCTCAAGCAAATCCCTGCTTTTACTCTACCATCTTGGCTCTGCCCCATCAACATTCACTTTTATAAAATTATGAGTTATAAATTTTTCTCCCTTCCCTCTCTCCGCCCCAAGACAGCAAACAATCTGACACAGGTCATACATGTGTCATATTTCCACATTAATCATGTTGTGAAAGAAGAATCAGAAAAAAAGGGTAAAACCATGAGAAAGTAAAAAAAAAAAGAAAAGTGAAAATATTATTCTTTAATCTGCATTCAGACTCCATGGTTCTTTCTCTGGATGTGAATAGCATTTTCCATCAAGTCCTTTGGAATTGTCTTGGATCATTATATTACTGAGAAGAGTTAAGTGTATCATAATTTATCATTGCATGGTGTTGCTATTACTGTGTATTGGTTCTTCTGGTTCTGCTCATTTCACTTAGAATCAGTTCATGTAAGTCTTTCCAGGTCTTTCTGAAATCTGCCTGCTCATTGTTTCTTATAGCACTATAGTATTCTAACTCTGTTCCTTAATATACCTGAAGGGCATGCCACTAAAATCTGTGGACTGGAAAGCTATCAATTATACCATAAGAATATAATCATGGATAGAGAAGAATACCTGGAAAATTTCATTTTCTAGAAGTTATGATATTTAATAGTAATAGTTGATGTTTATATAGTGCTTTATATAGAGGTTTGCAAAGCACTTTAGCTAGATTATTTCATTTGATCTTCTCTATTAAGGCAAGTGCTCTTATTATTCTTCACCCTTTCTTTTTATAGAGGGGGAAACTGAAGCTCAGAAATGTGAAGCACATTGTCCAAGGTCACATAGCCAGCAAACATCTGAAACAGGATTTGAATTTGATTCCTAACTCCAGATCTAGGACTCTTTTTTGTATCTCACACTTCTAAATAGATAGGAATAATTCCCTCACCAATAGGAATCATGTTTTAGTAACTGTATCTTAATGTGGCCAACAGATTTCATCCTCTGATAGCCAGCCTTCTGATGATGAGTCTTAGCTATGCTAGTCCTTGAATGACTGACTTGGAACCAGTCAACGAGATCAAAGTTGAAGCTTTCCAGCACCAGCATGAGAAGTCCTGCCAACGCTGATGCTGAACTGATATAACTTTCAAGACCCAGGGTGACCTCCATACTATGATGTGGCATCAGAAGAGAGATTTAGTGGTGGATCATATACAGTTTAGGAAAATCAAAATAGCAGCTGGCCCAAAGGACAATGGAAAGACATAGGATAAGTATCGTCAGGAGGCTTGAGTGCAAGAAGTGTTGTGTAGAGAAAGTAACTGTAGCAGAAAATGGAACAGTAAAACCCTTTCCCCCCTGAAATGTTAATGTCACATGAGTACTTGGCTCCTCTATCAGTCTTCCTGCTCTGAATTAATTTGAATAAAGCTGCTTAGTTGCCCCCAGAGGGACTCATTAGCTTATTAAGCCAAATAGAAGGTTGTGGCAAGATTGATCTTGGAGGAACAAAATATTTTCTTGGTGTAAGCACAATCTTGAAGGAAGAATAATCCTCTACATTACAGGAGAATTTTTCACAGTATGTTCCAATACATAAAATTTGTTTTTGTCTGTATCTCCAGTGCCTAGCACTGTGCCTAGGACATGTAGGCACTGTTAAATACCACTGATACAAAGAAAGACAAAACAAAAACAAAACCCTCACCAATCTGTACTCTCAAGGAGTTCATAGTCTAATAAGATAGACAACATGTAAACAACTGTGTACATACTAGATACATAGGGGATCAATTGGAGATAATCTCAGAAGGTAGGCATTAAGATTAAGGAGGATGGAAAAGTCTTCGTGCTAAAAGTGGGACTTTAGCTGAGATTTGCAGGTAGCTAGGGAAGCCAGGAGGTAGAGCTTTGAAGCAGAGAGACTAACCAATACGCTCTTTTGTAGGCTATAGTCTAGAACAGAACCTTGGAGGATACCTCTAGTTAGTGAGTGCAATCTGGATAAAAATCTAGCAAAGCAGACTGAGAGGTCCACATAGAGATAATAAATCCATAAAAACTCAGATCACTAAGCAAAGAGGGTCTAGGAGGGTCCATGAGGATACTCATGGTTAGTGAGTGTTTGATCATAGACTTGATATCAGTCTTGGGAAGGACTCATAGAGATTCCAAATAATGAAGAGTTTGGGCATTTGATAGGTTTCCAGAAATCATCCTATCCCCAAAGGATATGTTCTTCATCTCATTGGATTCTGAAGATCCAATTACTAAACCTTTCAATGAAACTCTCTTGCTCTAACTACAACAAAGCCCTGCCTATGGTAGAAACTTCCTCATTATCCAAGGGTATGTAATTCAACACTTCATTCACAGAGAAACTCTCTATAACTCTCTAGCTGGCTCCAAGCCAGTCCTGAAGCAGCATCTGGTCTCACTTGTCTCCTCCAGTTGCTCTCCGCCCTATCTTCCACATGGAGCTTTCAAAGATACTGACTTTGTTTGTAGGGCCTCAATCTAGCTACCTTCTCTTCTTCATTAGTTTTCCTGAACTTGAATCTAAGCCTTGGTCTGTAACAAACTAGACGGGGACCTAACAACTGGTCTTGAATCCCTGCCTACAACTTGACTGTAACTTGCCTTAAACTTTGCCTCTTGTCAGCCATATATAAATATACAAAACCATTTCAGTTAGGGATATACAACCCCAAAGAGAGCATCAAGCACTGAACAGGAAAGATATTAACAGTATACACTACTTTAGAAGCACCTAAAAAGCAGCCAAGTATTTTGGATTATTTGGAAATAAAGAAGGGGTGATGTGAGTGTCTGTGGTGTGTGTGTGTCTATATGTGTAATATCCACCATGAAAAACAAATAAATGTGATTAGAAATAAAATATTCAAATAAAACCTTGGGAGAAAAGTCTCCTTTTTTTTAAAAACACATTAGAGAAAAGGATAATTTGTAGCCTTTGAACCAAGATGTACCAATATGCAGCTCAAAAGCCAGGGGATTAAAATCTGAGGTGTCTAGAAATAGACCAGAACCCTTACTAAAGGTCTTAATTTCAGAAATAAGATTCATTGAATTTATAAAGACTGACTATTGAAAGGGATGAGAAGCTTGAGTTCCTGAGATTTTTCAGGAAACTTCTGAAATCTGCATTGATCTGTTACTTAATGCCAGTGTATTGGACGTTAAGGAAAGTGTTTTAGGTACCTAAGTATGTATTCTTCCCAAGTTTACCTTCAGATGGCAAGAAAGGGGTTTAGGAGCTTATGGTAGTGTGATATGCAGTAATAATAGCTAGCATTCATAGAGCACTTCAAGGTTTAGAGAGCACTTTGTAGATATCACCTCATTATATCCTACCATATTTATAACCTTGGATTGGAGGGGATAGTATTATAGTTATTTTACAAATGATGATACTGAGGCAGACAAAGGTTAACTGACTTGCCAAAGTCACACAGTTACTAAGTGTCTGAAGCTATATTTGAACTCAGGTCATCTTGACACAACACCTGACCCACTATGTCATGTAGCTGTCTCTAAATGTAGAAGAAAAAAGTGCTGGGTTTGGAGTCAAAGGACCTGGTTTTGAATGCTGGACTGCACTACTTCTTATTTATGTGACAATTCATTCAACCCCTCTGGGTCCAAGTTCCCACATCTATAAAATGAGAAGCCTGGATTAAATGATCTTCAGAATAGCCCTTCCGATTATAAATCTTTTATCCTATTGCTTTCTACTGAAAGACTTAGCAAGACAGCCTATGTTCTCTTTGTTTTCATGGAAATAGAAACTAGAAAGTAGGTTATGTTGGGGAGAGCCTTCACACAGCCCACCAAGGGATAGGCCATCAAGAAGTGAGAATACTTTCTGTTCCAGAGATTATGTGAAATGGGGACTCTGGGTTTGGAATCCTAGGGAAAGCATTTCAGAGTTGGAAGGGATTTCAGAGATCATCAAAGCCAACCCCATACCTAGGCATGAACCTCCTTTTTAGTCTACAACACCATTGTAGGTCTAACATAATTTTGGAATAGGGAACTCATTGGCTTATAAAGTTCCCCATTCCATCGTTGGGTAGAGAGGTGAATGACTACAGGTTGTATTCGATGTGAGATGCGCCTCCTCCCACCCTCACTCTTGCCATGAGTGAGATAGGGAGTGGAAATATGTCAAGATTTTTATGTAATATAAAAATAGGCATCAATAAAACCTTTTTAAAAATATATATCTTTCTATAGCTTCTAGCTACTGGCCCTAGTTCTGATCCCTCTACCACATGAAAGACCTTGATTATAGCAAGTCAGTCTGCTTAATAAGTGTGCTCAAATCTGGGTTAAGGCAGAGAAAATGAGTCTCAGGTTCTTTGCTTCTTTGTCCTGGGCCACAGCTTTTTAATTATTTCATTGCCATCTGGCAACCACCAGCTGCCTCTGTTCTCAGCCTAGTGAGCTTTGAGCACTTTCCTCTGGTGTTTTAGTAATGACATCAGGGAAGACAGTTCAGAATGGGGCAGCCAGGGAGAGGTAGTGTTGCTGAGATCCTATCCTGCAACTTCTTTGGTGAAGTCATGGCCCACAGTTCCAGAGATTATCTGGTCCAATACAACCTAGTTGACAGCTACTAGCTTCTCTTGAAAGTTCTGCCAGTGTCTGAGATAATTCCCATTCATGCTTTATATATGTGAAAGGAGATTTATTATAAACCACTGAACTTCTCAGATTTACTATATTATTTATTTATTTGTTTGTTTGTTTTTGTCAGGGTGGGGCTGACTGATTTATTCAAGTCATGCTACCCCTCTTAAAGTAAATATAAAAAGGAGTAATCAGTCAATCAGTCTCAGTTGTAGATTTTAGACCTAGTGGTCCATGGCTAGATTTCATTAAGACTGTGAACCTGAATGGGAAGAAAAGTTGTGTCATTATTTTCACTAACTTCTAAATGAAATTTCTTTATTTTAAAACATTATTTTAAGTAGTTCATAGGTTTTGTCACACTTCCAAAGGGGTGTATAACACACACAAGTTAATAACCACTGCTTTACAATAAATGCAAAAATTTATTTGAATTAGAGTGACATTGCCCAGAAACTTGTTCACATCCTAGGAATCATCTATAAATTATCAAGCTTGTTTAGAACTAGAGTAATTTGAGGGTTTGGAATAAGCCTGACATTCCAATAAAGGAGGAACCATGAGCACTGGAAATAGGAACTTCAGGTTTAACCATCAGGAGGACCTTATGAACTTTGAAGGGTCTGGAGGGATGTTGGACTTCTCATCTTCCTATTGGTGTTCTAGTGTATCCCCAGATCAGCTGATGGCAGGGTCTGCATTGGGAGCCAAGGACAGATTGGCCATAGATTCATAGCTCCACAAATACCCCAGAAATCAAACCAAGAGCTATCTATTCCTTTGTAACATTTACTCCCTAAGCTTAAGTTTACTTTTCCCTGGACTCCATACTTGTGGGAGAGTATTTCCACAGACTTTTATGGAGATGTTTTCTACCAACTTTGCTAATTATACCAACTTAGTAAATATGTCAAAGTTGCTTAAGGCTGGTTGACTAACATGATTTTCAGTTGATAATCTCAGGGGTTAAAGACGAATGCTGGTGGGGGTTTGAGCTGATATCATTAGAGAATCACCTCCTGGATTTCCCTAGAACTCTAAGTGTGGGGAAGGGATGTAATCTTTTTCCAGGACCTGAGATTCATCTGTGAAAACAGGAGTTTGGTCAGGGATCCCTAGAGCTTATATGGGCTACATTATGAACTTAATAAACACAAACACTTCAACATTCACAAAAGAAAAGAGAATTGCATGAAATTGAACTTATTACATACAATTTGGTTTTTTTTAATGGTATATTAAATTTAACATGGTAGTAATAAAAATGTCCTATTTGTCAATGTCCCTTTCTGAACTTCCTTCTGTTCTGTGTATTTTAATGCCTCATTAAATATCTTTTTTTAATCCTTGAGGTTTATTTTCCCCCAGGTCAGGAGCAGTCAGAAAGAAGAAAGACTAAATCTTGCCTTGGAGGTGATTAGTTATGGTTATTATAAAAATGTTAATTGAGAGAATTTATGTTAACTTTTGAAATGTTTCATAATATTTCCATGTTTTTTCCATTAACCAAACTGCTTTGCTAGACTATGATCAGAGGGCTAAGAAAATTGTAACAGCTGGATCCAAGCAGGAAGCATTTTCAGTGGATGGGGTCAGAACCATGAGTCATAAGCCTAGATACAGGAATAACCAAGAGTAAGGATTGCTGGCTATCATTTGTAACTCAGGTAACACATACTTACATATGTGTAACACCTCAAGTTTTACAAAACATTTTCCTTCCAACCATTCTAGAGGTAAGGCAGAGAGTGTGAGTCTTATCTCTATTTACAAAATAGAGATCTACTTTGTAAATAAGGAAACAGACTCAGCAACTTAGCAACTTAGGTCAGTCAGCTATTAAGTGGCAAAAATAGGATTCAAATCTAGGCCCTTTTTCTCTGAATTAGATGTTCTTTCCACTACACAATATTGCCTTCTTGAAATTCAGACTAATTATGTAACTAATTACATTGTCACAGTTTATTTCCCTTTATTTTATTCTGTTTGTTGCTCAAGTGGTATCTATGCAAATCCTGTCAAGCCATTGCCCATGGATGGCATTGTTTTACAATGAAAGAGTAGCTTAAGATGCTACTTAACCGAGTATCATTTTCTCTGCACCTCCTTTGGAAAAAATTCTATCTTGATTATAAACAATGCTAACACTGATGCAGAGTGAGTTGAGATGAACCAAGAGAACAATTTATGCAGTTAAACAAGATGAGCCTTAAGAACTCTAATCAATTTAAGGACCAAGCACAATCCCAGATCAATGATGAGCCACTTCCCACCAGAGGAATGATGGTCTATGTAGGAATTTGTTTCCTTGACTATGCATATTTTATTTGACTATGTATATTTATTACAAGGATTTTGTTTTTCTTTATTTCAATGGGGTGGGTGGGAAGAAGTGGGGGGTAGGGATAGAGTCCTCTCCCCACCAAAAAAAAGAAAAGTGTTGAAGCATTAAAAAAAAAAATCAAAAGAGTTAGAGGAAGTCCAGAAGGAATCTCAGAGAAGCAGGATATATGTTGAATTAATTATATACTTTAAAAGAACTGTACATAATAGAGATGTGCATTTTCATGCTAAATATTTTTCTCTTCTACTTTGTACATAGAAATGCTCATTTTATTTAGTGTTTAAGTTTATAATAAAATTTTGTTGTTGTTTAGTTGTATCTGACTCTTATGACCCCATTTGGACTTTTCTTGACAAAGATACTGGAATGGTTTGCCATTTCCTTCTCTTGGTCTTTTTACAGATGAGGAAACTGTGGCAAACAGGTTTAAGTGACTTGCCCAGGGTCACACAGCTAGGACGTGTCTAAGGCCATATTTGAACTCATGAAGATGAGTCTTCCTTACTCCAGTCCAAGCACTACATCCATTATATCACCTACCTGCCCCAAAGAAATAAAATAGAAACAAAATAAAATTAAAGAGTGGTAAAGTCAATTACTTTCAAGGCCATTGGAATCCTGGGAAACTTATTTCCACCATCTTACGCTGACACATAGCCAGATTCTGAGCAAGGATAAATGTATATATTCTGTCTTTACCTGTCAGTTTATTGTATACATCTAGTAGACTGTAAGGTCTTTGAGGACAAGGACTATCTCATTTTGGTATTTATATCCTGAACACCTAACACAATTTTTGGCACATAGGAGACACTCAATAAATGCTTGTTCATTGATTGATACTTCAAAGCTGTCAGTGGCTCACATATTATATGTATTTCTCTTACTGACCTCACACAATTGTGAAACTCAAATGAGATGATGTATGTGAAAGGGTTTTGTAAACTACAAAGTACTAGAGAAGTGTGAATTGTTGTTTATTCAGTCCTGAATTAAATGTCCACTATGTATTTAGTCATGTGACTAGAATCAGATTTTTTAATCTTTAAACTTTTGAGAAAAAGTAGATACTGTGATAGTATTTGGACCAAGTTTCAAAGGGCCTGATTTTGTAATCCAGTAGAATAAATGTCACAATGCCCTAAGAGCAAACTGTTCACTAAAGTTTCATTCTGATGTCTGCTTCCTCTTAGTGATAGAAATAACCTTGGATTCTCAAAGGCTAAGTGGGACTTCCAAGGGAAAATAATCTTGTTTCCTGCTTTCAGTTCATAAGCATTAGATTCTTTTACCTTTCTTAAGTTTCTTTTGTGGAATCATTTCCAGTTCTAAGACTGTTCAACTCTAGATTTTTCAAAAGGAATGCTTAGAGGTCATCAGTTCTTCTAAAAGTTCTATTTCCTCCATGTTTAGATTATTCTTAACTTTGTAGGATATTATCCTTTGATACAAGTAATTTTGCTTTGCTTTTTCCTAAATTGTATTCCAATCCCTCCCCCCTTCTTCTTTTTGAGGAAAAGTAGTCCTGCATGAAGTTCCTTGATATGTGACCTATATTTTTCTCCACTTGTAATATTTCCTTTTTGATCTGTAATCTCTGAAGTTTGGCAATCACATTTTTGTGTATGTGAGGTAAACCTGGGGTTCTTTATTGGTAACTCTCCTATCACTCAGATGCCTTTTGCCACTATCTTCTCCTTCAAGCCTATCTCACAATATGAAGTTGCCTTACTCTTTATCAAAGCTAACCCCACTACTTGTTCAAGCAGTCTCCCCTTCCATCTCACCTCATCCAACAGATTGGCCCATCTATTATCCCTACTTCATTTATTTTCAATCTCTCCCTGTCTACTGACTACTACTCCCTCCCTACTGCCTACAAACATGCCTATGTCTCCTTCATCCTGAAAAAAACCCTTCAAATGATCCTTCTTTTCCCACTATCATCCTATATCTCCTCTGCCCTTTGTAAACTCCTCGAAAAGGGCCATTTAATGCTGCCTCCATTTATTCTTCTCTCACTCTTCTCTTAACCCTTTATGATTTGGCTTCCAAACTTATCATTCCACCAAAACTGTTCTCTCCAAAGTTACTAATGATCTCTCAGTTGCCAAATCCAAATGGTCTTTTCTTAATTGTCATTCTCCTTGACCTCTCTGTGATGGGTGTGTCTATGTTTGTAACATCAGTTTGTAAAACCAGTTTGTAAAATCACATTCCCTGCCCACCCCCCACCTCAGAGCATTAACTCTGCTGCTTCCTCCTGTCAGAACTCTGCCTAGCAACAATTCATGAATTGCTTCTCTCTGCTTGGTACAATAACAAGCTACACCTATGAATCCTTCACTAAACCATCTATAAACTGTTTTTGGCTTAGACAAATGTTATCTCCCCTTAGTATAATGGTCAGCTGCACCTATGAATCCTCCAATGTACTATCTGTAAGTTAACTCCGCAGCCAATTAGGCCCATCTTGAATCCCCGTTAGCCTAGGTTCCCAAAATCCATCTTGTCAAAGATGACACTGATGGGTGGCAGACTGGGCACTTCTTCAGTCAGCCCTGACTGCTAGCTGACTTAGAGATGTTTCAAGCCTAAAACCACACCTCCATGCAGCCCCCCCCACCCGCCTTTGGGCTATTTCCCAGTGAATTATGGGTGGTACACCTGAGTATAAGTGCATGTTCCTTTAAGCACTGACCACTCCTTAACTTCTCCCTAATCCCACCCTAACTCACCTACTTAGCATAATTGACATCTGATTTATTATTGTAACTCTTTATAAACTATACCTCTGACTTCTTTAAGGTTGTAGGTTCCCTAAGAACTCTTGCCCCCTTTAAAGCACAAAAATAAACTTTTACAATCCTGACTTTAAAAAATTGCTTTGGTTCCTGTGAATTCGTTCCAGACTGCCCACCAAGGGACTCTGGTCATTGGAGCCCCTGAAACACCTATGACTCCCTCTCATCTACAGCCTTTGACACTGTTGATCACTCTTTTCTACTTGATACTCTCTAGGTTTTTAGGGCACCAATCTTTCCTGGTTTTCATCTTACCTGTCTAACTGCTCCTTATCTGTCTCCTTTACTAGATTCTCTTCTAGATCATGCCTTTTAACTATAGGTATCTTTCAGGGTTCTTTCCTGGGCCTTCTTTTCTTCTCCCTCTATACTACAGTTATCCCTTTTGCATTATGGACATTAGGGGCATGGCTCCCCCACAATCTGGACCAGAGAAGTCTGTTCTTTTTTTTTAATCTTTTTTTTTTTTTTACTATGGGGTATTTATAATGCCTTATTGTAAAATTTGGGTTAAGTCTTTGGTCATAGACTATATTTTATGCATTTCTGAGTTTCTAAACTTTTTTCTGCGTTATCTGCTGGCCTTCATGTGCCATCTTCACCTTCTGTAAAATTCTCTGAAAATTCCCACTTAATTTCTTATGCTGACCCATGGTATATCAAAACCTCCATGGGGAAAATTGTGATGTGGAAGGGATAACTGTACTTTGTGATCTCATCAGCTCTCATGGATTTAATTACCAATTCTAGGCTGATGATTCTCAAATCTACCTATCTTGCTCCAAACTCTATGCTGACTTCTAATCTCACATCTCCAGCTGTCTTTCAGACATCTTGAAATGGATGTCCAGTAAGTACCTTAAACTCAGTATGTCAAAAACAGAACTCATTATTTTTTCCCCAAACTCTCTCCCTCCTACCTTCCCTATTACTATAGAGGACAATGCCAGTCTCCCAGTCTCCCCTTACCTCCCCCATAATCCATCTGTTGCTAAGGCCTGTCAATTTCACCTTTGCAAGATGTAATGCCAAGCAAAGACAACTTCCAAAGGTTCAAAATACCAGCATAGCCACTCTCCATTTTATTCAGTGACAAATTAAGAACAGAGAAAATCAAAATACAGCATAATTCAAAATTTAGCATTCACCAAGTGTAATTCAATAATTTCCAAGTACTACTCCACCCCTGGGCAGTACATTCATTTAGTCAATCCCAAAGACCCTCTTCTCAAATGGAGATTAGTTTGCAATCATAAACAAAGTACATTCATTTGGTCAGTCACAGAACACAAAAAAAGTCAAAAGTTTCTCACCCCTGGATCACAACTGAATTAAAATCATCATCAGTTAATTCCAAGCACCTTCTCAAAAGGGGCAGTAGAGAGCACAAAGGCCATCTACCCCTGAGCTACAACCCAAAGAGAGGTCTTTTCTTCATCTTGACCGGAGGCAAGTTCTCAGCAGTCTCTGTTCCTGGGGAGATAAAGCTTAATAAGGGCCACAAGATACATTGCCAGTGTCCTCATTAATTCATTCTCTGTCTGCAGAACAGTCCTAGGACCCCTGAAAACATTAGCAAGACCCTCTTCCAGGATTTCTGTAAATATACAACAGGAAAATCCTTCTTCAGGGCTTCTGAACCAACAGCAAGGTTCCAGGACCTCTGCAACAATAGCACTGTCCTTCACCAACAGACGAATCTGGCAAAACAACATCAAAACAAAGTACCAGCATCACAGCCATGTCTCCTCAGTCCTTTGCAGCTCCAGGTGGCAGCTCTCAAAAGTCCTGGGCAGCTGGAACTGGCCCTCAGCAATCCTCTCTGCCTCCATGATGCTGCTTCCAAAAATTCTTCTGCCTCTCTTCCTCTGCTTGTGCCTCTCTAAATCCATGGCACCAGCTCCTCCCAGTTTAGCCCTCTCTTTTCATGTCAACAAGTCCATCCCACAAGTGGGATTCACAAGCTCTGGGTTTTAACACTCAACCTGAAAACCAAGCCAATAGGGGAGCTTTAAATTCCATTACCATTACACAAGATCTCTTAAATATACTTCCTTTTCTCCTCTTACATTGCCACCACTCCACTCTAGTGTAGGCATGAATCACTTCACATCTGGATTATTGCAAAAGCCTGTTGGTGGGTCTACCTACCTTGGCTCTCTCCCTACTTTAATATCTCTTCTGCTCAGCCACCAAACTCTTCTTGATAAACATCAGTTGCTACCTATTGCCTCCAGCATCAAATACAAAATGTTCTGTTTAGCATTCAAAGCCCTTCATAACCAACCCCCTTCCTACCTTTCAAATCTTCCTTACTACCTTACTACCTGATATATGCTCTTCAATTCAGTGACAATAGCCTCTTGACTGTTCCACAAACAAGACACTCCATCTCTTGGCTCTGGACATTTTCTCTAGCTGTTCCCATGCCTGGAATATCTTCCCTCTGCCATTCTCACTACTGATCTTCCCAGCTTTCTTTAAGTCCCAATTAAAATCCTAATTTTTACTGGAATCCTTCCCCAACCCCTTTATTTATGTACCTTCTCTCTGTTAATTATTTCCTATTTATCCTGTATATAACTTGCTCTGTGTGTGTGTGTGTGTGTGTGTGTATGTTATGTATATATAGTAAAATGCCTGTTGTCTCCCCATTAGATTGTAAGGTTCTTGAGGGCAGAGACTGTCTTTTGTTTCTTTTTTGCAGCCCTAGCACTTAGCACAGTGCTTGGTACATAGTAGGTACTCAGTAAATGTTTATTGATTGATTATTGCATAATATTGATCCCTTTTCACTCTAGTTCTTATATTTCTAGGTAATTTTCTGATTTCCTGAAGTAAGCATGATACCCATACTTTTTGTTTCATAATGTTTTTCTGGAAGTTCGGTGATTCTTAGATGGACTCTCCAAGCCCTGTATTTCAGGTCAATTATATTTTGTTACAAAGACCTTCCAAATTTGCTGTTTTTGGCTTTGCAGTAATATCATTGAACTTTTTTCTTTCTTCTGTTCTTTTTTTTCCAAGTGCCCATTATCTTGCTTAGGTTTTATAACTTCAAAGTCATCAATTTTCCCTTGGAAATCTTCATCATGTGACATATTCTCTTCTGGATAGTTCTTACTGTTCTCTTACTATTTCAGGGGACTTTTATTTGACTGCTCATTTTTTAGTCTTTTTGCTGTTTTATGATAAGACATTCCTTGCTTTCTCTTATTTTAGTATTGTTCCTTCAATTTATTTGTCAAATGTCTGTTTTGAACTAACGAGGACCTAGGCCAATTGAAAATCTCTCATGTAGCCATATTAGTGGAAGCACCCCTCAACAGATAGCTGTTTCTTGAGTGAATGCATGAGAATAGTTGGAGATGATGCTTGAAAGGAAGGTTAAAACTTGAAATAACTTTATCTTTTAGGCAATGGGATGTTACTGTGGGCTACTGAGGCAGTGTGAGGGAGTCACATAATGTAAGTTGTAATTAGGAAGATTAATCTAGACAGCAGAAAACAGGGAGGATTGTTGAAAGAAACCAGATAATAAAATATTGCATTAGTCCAGGTCACAACGGCCTGGATGAGGGATGTGTGAAAAGAATGAACCAAAGGGAGAGTGATTTTTAAAGGAGACAGCAAGCATATATATATATATATATATATATATATATCTCAGACCAGAGTGGGGAGGTGGGAAGGGAAGAGAATTACTTTTAGTGGAGAAGGAAGGGTAAAATATAAATTCAAAGTTCTGAGCCTATTGGTTCCTGGGAGAATGATATGTAATACTCATTCAAAAATAAGGTCAAGAGGGGAATTGGTTTTGGTGATGGTGGGAAGATGAGTTCTGTTTTAGATATGTTTAGTTTGAAGGTTCCCTTTTATTACTCCTGAAACACCCCTCTAGGTAATTCTATGTCTCCTCATCAGTTATTTGGTGAGAGTCTGCCTTCACTGCTGTCAGTCATAGTGAGCAAGCCTTGCTAGTTGTCAATTGCTTCAGGGTTCCTCCTTTACAACTGTTCATATGTACAAACTATTGCTAAAGGTCACTACCTTTGTTTACCTCAAACATCTTTGCTGCTTGTCAGAAAATACTCACTATTCCTTTTGCTCCTTCTGCAAAATCTCCCAAAGGAGCTATTTAAAATAATTTTTAGTTTAGAAATAACTTTTTATTGATTTATTTTGTTTTCACATCACCTAACTTTCCTACTCAATCCTTCATCTATCTTCTCCTTTAAGAGCCATCTTTATAATAAAAACTAAAAAGAGGAAAGAAAAAAAGCAAAAGAAACTTACATATCAAAAAGATCTAATGTTGTACGGTGTTCTACAACATAGCATCCCACTTATAAAAAATTAGGGGAAGTGTCTTCTCATATCTCTCATTTGGGGTCATTTGGTCATTTTAATTTTACACTATTGAGTGACTGTTCTTACCATTTGCATTGTTGTAGTCATTGTTTATATTGCTTTCCTGGCTCTGCTTAACTCACTTTATATACCATCAGTTCATATATGTCTCTCCATGCTTTTCTGTATTCATCACATTGTTTCTTTTGTTTTCTTTTCTTTTCTTTTTTTTTTAGAGGGCAATTGGGGTTAAGTATTGCCCAAGGTCACACGGTTAGGTTTTTTTGTTTGTGTGTGCGTTAAGTGTCTGAGGCCAGATCCGAACTCAGGTACTTCTGACTCCAGGGCCAGCGCTCTACTCACTGTGCCACCTAGCCGCCCCCCACATTGTTTCTTACAGTAAAATAATACCTTATTATATTAATGTAATTAATATATTAATTATATTAATTTCTTACAGTAAAATAATACTTTATTATATTAATGTACAATTTGTTTAGCCATTCCCCAAACAATGAGCCTATACTTTGTTTCCAGTTTTTTTTAATACTACAAGAAGTGCTGCCATGAGTATTTTGATATGCAAGGATCTTTTTATTTCAGCACAATATTTAATCTGCTTCAGTGCTTCTACTAGGTATTATTCAAATAGATCATGCCCAAAAGAGTTCTTCAGGCAGCTGCTTTCATATTTTGTCTCATAAATTTTCCTAGGTAGTACCCAAAAGGGTCTCTCAAGCAACTGTTATAAGAAAGTCTTCTCCATAAAGGTTCTCCCATCGTGATTCCTATCTTTATTAGCATAAAGAACTTTCTCTGACTTCTTTCAAAATTCAGGGGATATGAAAGGTTCCTCCTCATACTTTACACACTTCACACTGCAATTTTCTTAGATAAACATACATATCTTTTTCTGATGATCCTTTCACTGCAGGGTCCTTGCAAATATTCCTGAATCTTTAATAACCCTCAAGGATGTAACAAAAATTGGGAGAGAGTGGGGGAGGACAGAAGGATCACAATACTAAATCCTTTGTTGACATTCCTGCTATACCATAAATGCTCTTATTCCCTTTTATGAAGAATGTTGCTATCAAAAGTCCTGAGTTCAGATCCTGATTTACTACACAGCATTAGTGGGGTCTCTACAACATTGAAGAAAATTACTTAAATTATCTGGGCTTCAGTTTCCCCATCTATAAAATGGAGACAATCCTTGAACTTCCTTAATCTGAGGATTGTTGTATGGTAAACTATAAACAAGTTATTACTATTTCATTCTAGCTGGCCTCATTCTTTATCTGTAAAAAAAAAATGAACTGGAGAAGGAAATGGCAAACCACTCTAATGTCTTTGCCAAGAAAATCCCAAATGGGGTCATGAAGAGTCAGACACAGCTGAAAACGACTGAACATACATACATAGCTGGCCTTTACTTGCTGCCTCTGTGCCAGTGACTTCTAACATTTTAATCTTGAAACTACTTGAGTGACAGAAAACTCCGGCCGGAGTTTTGTTTGCTGTGTGTAACGAGCAAGAAAGAGAAGCCTTCCCCCATCCCCAAAGAGAGAAGAGTTAGGAGACTTAGATGTTACCTATTGCAAACTCTCCCCTCCCCCGTTTTACGGAGGAAACTGAGGTCCAGAAAGGTTAAAGGGCTTGCCTAAGGTGACACAGACAATAAGGGGGCAAAGCCAGGATGTAAACTGAGGACCTGATTCATAACGCAGGCTAACCCGGAGAGGTCCCTGAAGATGCAAGCAAAGTAAAGATTTAGAAGGGGGTGGGGGTATTGCTGGGGGGAAGTGAATGTAAAAGAGGACGGGATGAATCATTTTGGAGAAGGAAGGAGAGAAAAGAGAGAACGGGACTCAGCTCTCCGCCGTCTCCCCACCAACTCTCATCTAGAGATTGTGATCTGAGTAAAGAAGTAAGGACCAGACAGACTGGCAGAGAAATCGCACCAGAACACACTGATGGATTTAGGCGGCAGGAGCCCATCTATTCGCTCGCGATCGATTCCCTGGGTCTTGCTCCTTTACCTCAGTCTCCCGGGCAGCTGCGCGCTGAACGTCTGCAGTAAGAACCAGCCGGGGACCCCCTCGCTGCACTGTGAGCTTTCTTTCCCACGAAAAGAGGTACAGAGCGGGTGTCGGGAAGTCGGAGAGCCTGGGACTCACCTCAGAGTCGGGGGTTGAGAGGCCGCCTCCGCTCCTGGTGAGAGAGGCCGGGATGGAAAGGCCCTTGTAGGCCCCGAAGGGAGCGCTCTGCAGACCTCGGAGCGCCGGGCGCTGTTCCTTGTGGTTTGCTCTTCTGTAAGGGAAGGATACTCCCTAGCCCTCGGGAGGCCGGGCCGTCCTTGGCCGGCGGCCGGAGCTTGACCACGTTCTCTGTCTGTTGGTCCTCTAGCCCTGCGGGAGACGCCGGAGATGGCTCATCTGCCCTTCGGGCATTAACAGTTGTGCCTGGGTGTTTTGGAGCATCGCCCACGCACGCCTCGTAACTCCCTCCTTGGGTTAGGGCGTCTGCCCAAGCCCTGTGCTTGCTTCCCCAAGCTAGGCTGGCTCTGCGGTGAAACGGTCTGCGTACGTCCATCCCCGGGCAGAACAATAAGAAATAATAGCCTGCAGTTGTGGAGGGTGTTCCAAAAGTCTGAGTGCAGTTGTGTATAACTCTATCTGATGTCTGGCCTTTATCTATCTATATTTGGGACTCCTTGCAGAGTGCTTTAAAATTTACAAAGAAGGAAGATTTTACTGTTTGACATCTAATTGTATTTTCATTACATTGTAATTCAGCAATCATTTTATTTTTACAATTTACAGTTACTTTCATCTTCTCTCCCCCAAAGAAAAAGAAAAATAAACTGCTCTAACAAATATACGTGGTCAAGGAAAACGAATTTCCACATTGTCAGTGTTCCCAAACATATGCCTCATTCTGCATCTATGAAAAAAAAAAGTTCAGTTTCGCTAACTGCAAGGCATAGTGTTTATTAGGTGTTAGGGATACAAAAACATCTAGGACACAGGCTCCAAATTCCAGGAGTTTTGAAATCTAATGGAGATTAGAGGGTGGTGAGGAAATATAGGCATGCAAGTAATGGTGATATTCTGGATTTGTGAGAGAAACACAGGTGCAGGAAGTGCTTTTGTCACAAGTATTGTGGGAACAGAGGGTTAGGGAGGGCTTTTTGCAGAGAAGTAGAACTTTAACTGAATCCTGAAGGAATTGAAGAGCTATAATCTGGAGGTGAGACTGGGGACGGGAGAGGTAGCCCATTCCAGCCATTAGCAAGCCATGGAGATGGAAAGGGTAAAATGAGAACCTTGGGTACATATTGGACGGGGAGTAGCCTGAAACAGGCTGGAAACCAAAAGAGCGCCTTGAATACACAAAGTAGGTCCTGTATTTTCATACATTGAATCAAATTGGTAGGACCTGTGAAAGTTTGTCTTTGAGATCCCACCAAACCCACCATCAAGATGAGGCAGGCCTCAGAGTATGACTTTAGTGGATAGGTTGCTGTTACAACATTGTGCAATTTTTATTCAGCTGGATTACAGATCACTCCAAATTGTGAAATTTGGTCCAAATCTAATCATAGTACCTGTTGTTTCTTGAAAATTTAAAGCCATGTGAAAACCTGATTCTTCCTCATGTGACCAGAACACATAATGAAGGTATTTCAGGTCAAAATAAACAATTTACATTGTTTTAGCACTTTAGAGTTTACAAAACACTTTTACAAATGTCGTGATATTTGATTTTCACAACTCTTTGTGGGAGTTAGTAAAAGTGTATAATATGGTACCATTGTGAATCACTGACAGACCTAAAGCATGGAAATGGACTTGTGGGCAGAATAAGCAAGCATTTAAGTGTTTCCATTGTGCCCAACCACTGTGCTATGTGCTGAGTACACAAACAGTAAAATGAGATAGTCTCTGCCCCCAGGAACCTTATAGCCGACAGAGGTTATAATACATTCACAGTTAAATAGAGGATACATAGGATATATTATAATAAATACACATTGATTTTTTTGTGTTGAGGGGAGGCACTAATAACTGGGAGGGAAAGGAAGGACCTCTTGAAGAAGGTGGTACTTGAACTGAGCCTTGAAGGGAGTGCACCAAGAGGTGCAGCTGAGGAAAGAGAACATTCCAGCCATGGAGAATAGTCTAAATGGGAATAAGGAAGCAAGAAAGTGCCAATTTGACTCTCTCAGAATGCAGTCAGATTCCTGAGAAGAGCTTGGTACACAGATTGATAGTTGGTCAGTCACTAATCATTATAGAAAGAAGCTGAGGAAAGAAAATGACTGTGTATTTGGCAGCCTGCTAAAGGTGATTCTACTCAGTATTTTGTGATGTTTTGTCTGGTAGGAAGGAGTATTCCGTTTCAAAACATTGTATATGAGTACATTTTTCTATCAGAACAGAATGGACAAACAGATTCTGCACCCAGTAGTTATAGGCATAGTGTGCCAGAATGGCAGGGGAAAAGGAAAACAAGTCAGAGGGAAGGAAAGATGGGAGAGAATGAACAAAAAGCCATATGGGAGGGGGTGGTAGTGTAATTATGTCAGGTTCAGTTTATTGGCAAGAGTACAAAAGCACATGGTTTCCCCTAGTCCCAGCAGTAGCACAGAAGCATTCTAAGATGGGGAGGTGTAATTTTAATGGATATAAGATCTTCTCCACCCATTATAGGCCTCAGGTGGAGCCTATTAAAGGAAGCTTGCTTAGGGGAGGCTTGCTTAGAGGAAAGGCTTTCACACCTTTGCTAATTTCTAATTAGGCACTGAGTCAGGAAGGTTATAATGCCTTCTGGCTCTGAGAAGTGTATATATATATATATATATATATATACTCTGAATTGGTATTTTGCTTTGGAGGCTCGCTTATGAGAAGGATCTTGTGATTCCCAGGTCAAGATTCTGAGAGACCATATGTTCAGAACTCCTGGACTGGGACTGCTCAGATGTAAAGGTTCTCTGGATCCAAGGATGTATGTAAAGTATATAGTTGATTCAGGCAGTCAGAGCCCTGTCTGTTGGTCTTTATTTCTCTGCTTGTATTTTCTCTCAAGTCCAGGATGTTGACTTTTCTCCTGAACTAGTGAATGTAATTAAAAAAAGATTATTGACCCCTTAAACAGCTGTCTTTCCTAATAAAAGCACATCTAAGAACCTGTGCTAGCAGCCATCCTGGGTATGCCAGTGTGGCTGCCACTATAGGAGGGAAGTAAAATTTAAAATAGTTTGTCTTTTTCTTTTGGGAACCTAGGTTTTTTTAGACAGCCCTTCATTAAGTAGCATTTTTTAACCACAAAGTAGAAGTTGCAGTAGGTATTTGCCAAGACTGAGGTATGGACAGCATGATGGATAGATGACTGATTCTTTGTGGTGGTAATTATTGAAGGCCAACAATTAAAGTTATCAGCTGTAACAATGTATTGTTGTAGTATTACTAAGTTTTCTGTGTGTATAATTCTGTTATTTATCCATTTATAGTAATTCCTCTGTGCCCTTTTTGTAATTGATAATGAAAATTTGTTAGTGTTAACCACTTAACATCCAGTAATCCTACTATATGTCACAAAATTTGTGAAATTTAAAGTTAAGTCTGAAATGCTTTTTGTGTCTTGGGATTTAATTAGGATTTTTCCCTTTACTTTACTTTTTGTTTATAACTGAATGACTTAAAAATGGATTTCACCCATTCATTCATTCATTCAAGAGACATTTATTAAGTCCTTACTTTGTCTCCAGCACAATGGGGAAAAATAATGAAAAAACCCAGAAGGTAAAAATTTTAAGCTATTTAGGGAGATGAGATATACATAGGGGAAATAACCAAAGTTAGTTGAGTGAATGAATGCATTAGAAGATAATTCAAAAACTGTAAAATAAATTTGAATATCAGGTAATTGGACTTATCAAAAATTAATGCCTCTTTTTTATATCACATTCGTTTCCAAATACTTCTCTCTCCTCCAACTTAGCAAAATTTCCCTTATAACAAAGATCTAAAAGAAAAAAAAATAGTCAGTAATACCAATTAGCATCATCTGCAACTGACAGTATATTCAAAATTCTCTGCCTATGGTTCAGAAATTCTTGAAAATCCTCTATTTCATTAAATATCCATTTTTTTCCTTGAAGGATTATATTCAGTTTTGCTGGGTAGATTATTCTTAGTTGTAATCCTACCTTCTTTGCCTTCTAGAATTTTATATTCTAAGCCCGCTGCTCCTTTATCATAGAAGCTGCTGAATCTTGTGCGATCCTGTGCCTCCACAGTATATATGTGTATGTGTGTGTGTGTGTGTGTGTGTGTGTGTGTGTGTGTGTGTGTAGCTATATATCTATATAAATATTTGTATTTTGGAAGGGGAAGGCAGGGGAATTGGGGTTAAGTGACTTGTCCAAGGTCACAGGCTAGTAAGTATTAAGTGTCTGAGGCCAAATTTGAACTCAAGTCCTCCTGACTCCAGGGCCAGTGCTCTGTTCACTGAGCCACCTAGCTGTCCTTGCCTCCACAATATTTGAGTTGTTTTTCTCTGACTCTTTGAGCTATTTTCTCTTTAACTTGGGGGGCCCCTACTCCCTTGTGATTGATCAGAAATGCTACTCTGTACCCTGGAACTCTGACCCCAGAATTGTGTATGGGTAGTAGAGTTGCCAATTAGCACCAACTGCACCCAGTGCTGGAAAAGGGTCCCTCATAATATCTCTCTCTCTTTTTTTTTTTAAAGCAATTGGGGTTAAGTAACTTGCTCAAGGTTACATGGCTAGTCATTATCTATGTGTGGGTGCTCATTTTCTGAGGCCGGATCTGATCTCGGGTCATCCCATCTCTGAGGCCAGCGCTCTTACTCACTGTGCCACCTAGCCGCCCCTTTAGGGCAATTGGGGTTAAGTAACTTGCCCAAGGCCACACGGCTAGGTTTTTATTTACGTGTGCGTTAAGTGCCTGAGGTCAGATCTGAACTCAGGTCCTTCTGACTCCAGGGCTGACGCTCCACTCACTGCGCCACCTAGCCGCCCCTCTCTTTTTTTTTTTTTTTGAAGGGGGAGACAAGGCAGTCGGGGTTTAGTGACTTGCCCAAGATCACACAGCTAGTAAGTGTCAAGTGTGTGAGTCCAGATTTGAACTCAGGTCCTCCTGATGCCAGGACTGGTGTTCTATTTACTGTGTTACCTAGCTGCTCCCACCCCCAACCACCCTCCCCCCAGTCATCTCTTTCTGACTCATTGTCTGACCCCTTTCCAGTCTCTGGGCTTAGAGCTCCTGAAGCTGCTACTACAGCTGCTGTTGCTGCTGCATGTGTGGGCTCTAGACAGGCCTCTTTACTCCACTGTCACAACCTTCTTGTCACCTAAGTTTTCTTAGGTTAGAAAAATGCCTGACCCCGACATTTTGTTGGCTCTGCCACTCCAGAATTTGATTTGAGGCCTTATTTTAGTTATTTGGAGGGGGATGTTGAGAGAGTTTAGCTGGGTTACTTCTAAAGGGGGAGAATATTTCAAGAAGAAAAGAATCAGCAATATAAATTGTAGTAGAAAGGTCCAGGGCTTAAAAAAAGATCACTGAGCTTTTTTCAGTCCGAGGCCAGCGCTAGCGTGTTCACACACTGAGCTGTTTCCCTACCCCAGCTTAATTCCTCCCTCACCACCGCATCTTTCTTCTCTTCCCGGTCCCTCCCACCACCACCATGGGCTTCGGAGATCTCAAGACACCCTCGGGTCTGCAGCACCTCAATGACTTCCTGGCGGACAAGAGCTACATTGAGGGGTTTGTGCTGTCCCAGGGTGACGTTGCAGTATTTGAAGCTGTCTCGGGCCCTCCTCCTGCCGACCTGTACCACGCTCTCCACTGGTATAACCACATTAAGTCCTATGAGAAGCAGAAGGCCAGCTTGCCAGGAATAAAGAAGGCTTTGGGCAAGTATGGGCCTGCTGATGTGGAAGATACCACTGGAAGTGGAGCTACAGATAGCAAAGATGATGATGACATTGATCTCTTTGGGTCTGATGATGAGGAGGAAAGTGAAGAAGCAAAGAAGCTAAGAGAAGAATGCCTTGCTCAGTATGAATCAAAGAAATCAAAAAAAACCTGCAATTGTTGCCAAGTCTTCCATCTTACTGGATGTGAAACCTTGGGATGATGAGACAGATATGGCAAAATTGGAGGAATGTGTCAGAAGCATTCAGGCAGATGGCTTGGTCTGGGGATCTTCTAAACTAGTTCCAGTGGGATATGGCATCAAGAAGCTTCAGATACAATGTGTGGTTGAAGATGATAAAGTTGGTACAGATATGCTAGAGAAATGGATAACTGCCTTTGAATACTATGTGCAATCCATGGATGTTGCTGCCTTCAATAAGATCTAAAACCTACCATCCTCAAAAATTACATTTAAATAAAAACATTTTCAAGCAAAAAAAAAAATCACTGAATTTAGCCAGAGGGAAGCTATTGGTGACTAAAAGAATACTTTCAGTTAATTTAAAAAAAGTTTAAAAAAAAGCATTTATTAATTTCTTATACATGGGATAAAGAGCCAGAGACAAAAGTTAAACAGTCCCCACCCTAACCTGAGAATTTGTTTCCTTTCCATCTTTGGAGATAATTCTGTGGCATGCTTTGTGAGAATTATTGTGCTTCTCCAAGAAATGCTTGTTATATTACTAGAGTTTTAATGGACTCTGCTAGATGGTAGCCTTTACATTGTATCTTCTCCAGCACCTAATGTATTCTGCACCATAGGATCAGATTGATAAGTCTTGGATAACTAGAGCAAATGTCTCCTCAGAATAACAGGTGCTTTGCTACTTTTCCTACTTTTTGTTATACAGGTCTGTTAGAGTTCTTCGCTGATAACTTGTGCTGCATTTGGCTGAATGGAAAATGGCATCAAATCTGAACCAGGATGGTCATAAATTATTAGATTGGACTTCCAGTCAGGTATATTTCTTTTTAATAGTTTATGAAACTGTTTTCAGTGTATGCCAGGCTAGTTATACATGCTTTAATTATTTTGCAATTTATTTGTATATAATTGGGTTAAATTTTTTTAGCACAATTCAGAAATATTTCTGAAGGCAGATTAGTTGTTTAGTTAACTAAAGATAATATCTAACATTTATGTAGCACTATTTAAAGTTTGCAAAGCACTTCACGGATATCTCATTGATACTCACTTCAGCTCTGGGAGACAGGTGCTATTATTAACCCTCTTTTTACAGATGAAGAAGCAGACATGTGTTAAGTGACTTGCCAAATTAATGTAAAGAGAAGAATTTAGGAGAGGCTTAATCTTACAGATTATGGAGTTAAGAGAGAATATTCTGCTCTTGTCTGGGAAGAATAAGAAGATCTTCAGAATATAACTGACTTTAAACTTCTATGTGGGTGTTTTCTTATGCAGGTCAATCAAGATTTTTTGCCTACTTCATCTGATCACACAGAGTCGGTCATTCCACTGACATCCCCTACATCAATTGAATTATTAGACATACTTGTGACAGGAAGTCAGGTATTTTTCTTTAGCTATTTTAGGAAACTGTAACATTTTAACTTTCAAAGATTTGTAATTTGGTTTGGGAAGTATTGGCATTTTTACTGTATTTGCATGAATAAAGGATACCCCAACATTATTTTAGCTCTTTCTTGAATCCAGGCTGTATTCACTGTCTTTGTGTGAGTAAAGGATTCTCTTCTATTGTTTAGCTCTTTCCTGAATTCAGGCTACATAATTTTGAAGTTATTTTTGTATGGGTTCCTCATATAGACTCTTATTTTAAAACAATTCAGCAAGTATTCATTAAGTGCCTACTGTTTGCTAGGTACTGTGCTAGTCTCTGGGAATGCAATGACAAAATCAGAATGGTTAATGCCCTCAAGGTGGTTACATTTTTCTGTAGATATAATGTCTTTGAAGCAAATAAGTGCAATATTGGTTAATTTGAAGGGGAGGAAACACATAATAGGAGATTAGTGAAGGCTTCACACAGGAGGTGGCACTTTGATTGAGGTTTGAAGGAAGATAAGGATTCTGTTTTTGTTTTCCCTTTTGGAGGGCATTTGGGGTTAAGTGACTTGCCCAGGGTCACCTGGCTAGTTTTTGGTGTTAAGTGTCTGATGCGGGATTTGAACTCAGGTCCTTCTGACTCCAGGGCCGGTGCTCTATTCACTGCACCACCTAGCCACCCCAAATGATAAGAATTCTGAGATGAGATAGAAGGATCGAATTCTAGGTATGGGAAATAGATAAAAATAGATAGATAAAGATGGCAATAGATGAAAATATTGTTTGGAGACTAACTCTTACTGAGAGCAGTATGAAGTAAGATTGGAAAAGTAGGCTGGAACTGGATTGTGGGTGGTCTTAAATTATAGACTGAGGCAGTTAAACTTACTTTGAGAAGCATTGGGGAGTCACTGAAAGTTATTAAGCAGAACAGTGACATGGTGAGAAATGTGCCTCAGGAAGATTATTTGGGCATCTGTGTAAGGAGGAATTTCAGTAGGAGGAGTTGGACTAGATGAAGGAATGCTAGTTAGGAGCCTGTCCCAAGTAGTCTAATCTCCTGAAATGGGAGGATACAGATGCAAGAAATTTGGGGAAGTAGAATCAGTGAGACTTGGCAACCAATTTAACATATGAAGTGAGGGAGAGTGAAGACCCAAGAATGACTGAAGGGTAAGGTTGGCAAGATAATGGTTCTTTCACCATAAATGTATAAGTTTCGAGGAAGGAATGGATTTTAGAGGACATTTTTTAGTTCTGTTTTTGGCATGTTAAATTTGTGATGCCTATAGTATATCAAATGGGCAGTTGAAAATATGGGACTGGAATTTAGAGGGGACTTTAAAACTGGATGTGTTGATTTAGGTGTCATTTGTATAGAACCCACGAGAGGAGCAGATGAGGTTATCAAGGGGAAGGTTTGGAGAGAGAAGAGAAGATGATTCAGGACAGCTCTAGGAGATAACTGCACTGGGGAGTCAGGAGCTAGATGATAATCCAGCAAAGGAGGCAGAAATGAAACAGTCAGACAGGTAGGAGAAGAACCAGGAGAGAGTAGTATCATAAAAGCCAAAGGAAGAATAGTAATTCAGGAGGAGGGGATGGCCAACTGTCATGAACTACAGAGAGATCAAGGAGGATAAGAACAGGGAGAAGACCCTTGGATCTTGCAATTAAAAAGTCTTTGGTGATTTAGTACAATCACGACTAAGTGTATAGTGGAATCAGGTAAAAGACACAAAGGCCCCATATATGCTTCTAGCAGGGCTAAGAATATTGGAATACCTTGGATAGTGAGAAATGACTTTTGTAAGAAGCAAAAGATGTTTATTTAAAAGAAGTGGACAGAATCTTCGGGAAGCTTGGAGAAAGTGATTTCAGTAAAGTGTGTGTGTGGTGGGGGGGAGGGAAGGGTCAGATGCCATATGGGAAAGGATCGAGAAGTGATGAGTGGTGAGACAAATGAAGATGTGAAGACTTTCTAAGATTGCTTCAGTGAAAGGAAGAATAAGGAAGCGTAGCTTGAGAGGCGGACAAGATTGTTATGGTTTCTTTAAAAAAATGACCACTTTTTCTTTTTTTACTTAGACTTAATTTTTTAATTAATAAAAATCTATTTTCTCCCTCACGAAATAAAGCCTTTTTAAACAAACATACAGTCATGCAAAACAAATACCCCCATTATGTCAAGAACTTAATGTCTTGTTCTGCACCCTGAGTTCATTCCCTCTGTCTAAAGGTAGATAGGATGCTAGAGGTGGGTCATATGCTTCCTCATCGGACCCCTGGCTTTTTCATTCATTCATTCATTCATTCACTCATTCATTTATACATTCACATCAGAAGAGAGTAGAGAGAAGGAAAGGGACTACTGAGGGATAAGATTGAATTAGGGGTTAAAGTTAGGGGAGAGGTAGAAGGGGCAGGCAATTTTTTCTCAGTAGATCATGACTCTGAAGCACAAGTATCAGAGAAATAGGAGACTTGAATTTGTTAGCTATAGCACTGCAGAGATACCAGTTGACTTAGACCCTTACTTTATTGCATCTTATGGTGAGTGGTATTGGTTTGAGAGTTCAATCTCTAAACACCAGGATGCTGGACCAGGACATTTTGCAGGCAGGGATCTGGTCCAGTAAATTCCTGAAGATCAGTTCTCCAGAGGTTGGATTGTGGACTCACCTGTAGCCTCGTCTCAGTATAGCAGGGGATGAGGCACTCTGGGATGATATCCTATACTTGCCTGAATTGTTCACTTTGTTCTGACTTGAAGGCCATTCATTTAAAATATACAAAAAAAAATGGCTTCTTTTATGTTCCAATCAGAATCCCACTTTCTACAAGAAACTTTCCCTAAACCCTCTTAATTCCAGTTCTTTCTCTCTTTTAATTATTTCCTTTTTATCTTGCGTATATACCTTACTTTATATCTATTTGTTTGCATATTGTCTACTTCATTAGATTGTAAGTTCCTTGAGGACAGCGACTGTCTTTTGCTTCTTTTTATATCCATAGTACTTGGAATATAGAAGGTTTTATTAAATTATTAAATGCTTATTGAATTGAATTAGATTGAATTATATTAATAAAATTATTATTTGTTGGGAATCCAAAATAAGTATTACAATAGAGAAAGAGACTCTTAAATTTAATGAGTCAAGAGTGGTCATGAACTGCAGCTTCCTGAAATTTGGTTCTTGAATTAAAAGTCAGTGTCTTCTCAGTGAAGCTATGTACTGCTTGTGGACTCAGCTCCCAGGCCTGCAGAATAAAGAAGAAAAGGTAGAAGGAGGGATAGAAAAGAACAAAATACACAAATGTCAAAGAAAACAATAAGGAAAAAGAAAAAGATAGTGAATACAGAAATAACAAAATGTCATTAATAAATAGCATTATAGAATCATAAAATTTAGAGTTTGGAGGGTATTTCATACTTATGTCTTCATCTTACAGATAAGGAGATTGATGCCTTTAAGTAAAGTTTCATATACTGGTACCTGTGCTATAGGTTGCCTGCCCTTTTCTAGATTATTATAGTGTATAATTGATTATTCTTCCTTTTGGGCTTCTTTTTAAACTACTGCTAACTTTGGGGAACCAGATGATAAATTAGTTTTGTTCTTAATAGCTACAGTGCCTATGTAATTGAAAGGAAGGGGTGTGTGTGTGTGTGTGTGTGTGTGTGTGTGTGTGTTTTCAGGTATTTCATAGTCCCATTTTCATGTTAATTATTCAACCTCAACCTATAAAGAAAACAATGTAATCTTTATGACATTGAACATTATTTTAAAATGAAGATGAACATCCATGACTTCGAGTTTATTGTTTAGAGATAAAATTAGTTCACTCTGGAATTTAGATTCAATGTAAAGAATTTTTAAAATCTTGACAGGAGCACTGATCTTTTGGTCCTCTTTTAAAACTTATTATTTAGCTTGCTTATTCTCTCCCTTCAAACCTTAGAGCAAAAATTTCCATACTCTAAAGGCAGAAAGCATATTTATAGTCTAATACATATGTGAATTTTACTTTAGAACTTGTCAGTATTTTTTTCTCTTTCTCTATGATTATAGCAAGAAGAAGCGGAATGGGAAAGCATAAATGCACTATTAATGAAGAATGGCTTAAAACCAGTGTTTCTTGTCAAAAGGACACATGGAAAAAGCCTACGTGGTAATCAAACCTTATTCCCTTTATTTCTGAAGTTTAGATAAAAGTCAGTTTTACTTTTCCAAATTACATATATATATTTAAATAAAAATATATTATTAAATATAAAATACAATAACATGTATAACAGTATAAGATATGGTATATAACAAGATATATGACATATCATATATGATGCTATAAATAGTAAATATATATATATATCCTATACATATCTATCTATGTTTGATTTTTTTTTCAAAAGTAATTTACATTTTGGGCAAATTTTTGGTACTGTATTTTAATTTATCTGATTCCAGATCTAATAATTTTTGACAAACAGTCATCACAGAGGATTAGAGAGACTTTGAAAAGGTTGGTGGATGACAGTACAAGGAATCAGAATATGATCCATCAGCTCATTGAAGCAAATCAGCAGCTGAGGTAAGATGTATTGTTAAGGGGAAAAAATTCTGCTTTGACTTGCTTAGAATTTTTATGACTATAAATACATATTTTTATAAGTATACATTAAAAAATAAAACACTATCTTATCTTTTATGGTTTTGACAGATCAGGCCTCTTCTATGGTCTTAAATATTTGCATATTAAAGGAAACCTTTTCTACCATTGTTAGCAAAATGTTAAGAGTGACTTAGAAGTTTGGAAAAAACTGTTGAATCTAAAATTGAGAAAATTCGCCTTGTGTCTTTGACATGGATTAATATTATAACCAAGAGAAGGAATTGTGTATTTATTAAATCAGAGATGAACTGCAGCAAGAACAAATCCGAACTTTGCAGGAAGTAAAACGAGCTAATGACTTGGAACAAATCGTGGATAGTGTGAAATCCAAAATCATTGAACTTGAAGAAGAATCTGTAGTCATGGTTTCCCAGCAACAGAATCAAGTGAAAGAATTTCAGAAAGATCAAAAAGCAGCACAGGTATGAGTGTTACCTATGTTTCGATAAGATTTCAAATGGAAAGTGATTTATAAATATGTTAGAATTATTTTGTTGTAATTTATAGTGATGTCAATAATTAGAATATAGAATTAAGGACTTAAACTGTTTAAAGGAAATTGAGTGGTAAAAAGTCCTAGTTCAGCTCCGGTGTTTAATATGATAAAAATAAAAAATAAAAAATCATTTAATTCAACAAGTATTTATTGAATGCTTATTCTGTTGTAGCCTGGTCAGTTGGTCAAACAAGCATTTATTAAGTGCTTACTCTGTACAAGGTGTTGTGCTAGGTTCTGGATATATAAAGAAAGTCAGAAGCATGGTTCCTGTCCTTTAGGAGCTCACATTCAGATGGGAGAAGCAGTGTACAAAGAGCTGTGCACATGCCAAGTATATCCAATATAAATGGAGAATATAAATGGAGACTAATCTTAGAAGGGAAGACATCAGCTGGAAGTGGGATTTGAGTTGAGTCTTGAAGGGAAGTGGGGTAAGCCTGATGGTGGCTATTACAAAGGAGAGCATTTCAGGCAGGGGGTACAGCCAGAGAAAATGCACAATTGTAAGAGGGGGTGTCTTGAGAGGAACAACAAGATAGAGTACATGGAAGGCAGGTAGTAAAGTGTAAGAAGACTTGAAAGGTAGGAAGAGGCAGTGTTGAAAAAGGCTTCAAATGCTAGATAAAGGATTTTATATTTGATTCTGAAGGTAATGGGATACACATGAAACTGTAGGTCTCGATAATGTACAGATTGCTTTTCTTTTCAAGAATGTAATGAAAATCAACCTATAGCTTTTAAAGCTGTCCTCTTTTTCTGATCTTCCTTCTATACTTTTCTCTCTGTTAAAAAAAAAGAGAGAACTCCTTAATGATTCTTTTCCAACCCCTTCTCTATCTGTTCTTGCCCTCCCACTGAGGCAGAGGTTTGGAGGGAAAACATTCCAGACAAGGGGTAGTTTGTCATTGTGATATGAATTCTTATGAGCCTGAAGGAAGAAAATGTTATGTTACTTGATTGAAAATAGTGGTCTGGGGGCGGCTAGGTGGCGCAGTGAATAGAGCGCCGGCCCTGGAATCAGAAGGCCCTGAGTTCGGAGCCGGCCTCTGACACTTAATCCGCACAAACAAAAACCTAGCCGTGTAACCTTGGGCAAGTTACTTAACCCCAATTGCCCTAAAGGGGCGGCTAGGTGGCGCAGTGAGTAAGAGCGCCGGCCTCGGAGTTTGGATGACCGAGATCAGATCCGGCCTCAGAAAATGAGCACCCACGCATAAATAATGACTAGCCGTGTAACCTTGAGCAAGTTACTTAACCCCAATTGCTTTAAAAAAAAAAAATAGTGGTCTGGGGGCTCACTTTGAGAAGTGTTGTGTGATTTGACCAGACGAGACTCTCGGCAGCCGTTGAGACCACCCCCTCCCCGGCTTTGAAAAACCCAGATGTTGATGCTTCCCTCTCTGGTAACTGACTAGGTATGGATGTAATGGTTGGACACTTGGAGGCCTGTCTGCTTGAAATGTTTCTCTGTCTTGTAATTTCTGCTTGTAACCTGTCTGTATACTCTGAAATTCAGGGTGCTGACCCTTTCCCCTGAACTAGGTAAATGATATATTTGATTGATTAAAGCAAGATTGTTAATCCAAAAAGAAAAAAGAAAGAAAATAATGGTCTTATGTTAACTACTTAAAATGCTTACATAAATGTGCTACATTTGTATCTCTAAGGACTTATTAATGATGAATGAAAAAGCATTTATTAAGTGCTTACTATGGGCAGAGCATATAAGGATACAAATCAAAAAGGAATATATTTCCTGGTCTCAAGGAGCTCACATTCTAATAACACATGTAGCAGGTTTCAGCAGCAAGTTAGAAGAAAAGATCCCATTGTCCTTAGGGTGCATTGGCAAAGCAGATGTTAATTCATTTTTTTTTTAAAGCAATTGGGGTTAAGTAACTTGCTCAAGGTTACACGGCTAGTCATTATTTATGTGTGGGTGCTCATTTTCTGAGGCCGGATCTGATCTCGGGTCATCCCAACTCCGAGGCCGGCACTCTTACTCACTGCGCCACCTAGCCGCCCCTATTTTTTTTTTTTGTTCATTTTTAATGTGATTTTTTTTGTTGATAAAATGACATAGGTTTCTGATATTGGACCATTTGACAGTGCCAAGGACTTTGCTGTCAAGAACTTGCTTTTCTGGGTCTTCAGTAGTTGTGATTGCAGTTTGCTTCCTGGAATTGGAGTGGGGAGGGGACCACGGTGAGGTTGTGGGAGGGGGGTGGTGCTGCTTCCTTGGCTGATTTAGAAGCAGAATTGTAGATCTAATGGATCCTGTCACTCCCAGTGCTCTTGGGCTTACTTGCCACTGGGTCAGCATTGATGTTGGTGGTGTTGAAGAAGGTGGGCCCCTTTATAGGCGCTGCTCTCCTCAGTGATAGCTGTAGGCCTGGTCCAAAAGTAGTGGTGTGGTATGAGAGGCACTGAATTGCTTGTAGAGTGACTGCCCTGTACATCCTTATTGGCCATGTCAGAAATAGAGATGTTGTAAACTCATTGCAAGACACTGTAAAATTTCCCCTTCTGTCCACATATAGTGAAACTGATATTGCTTCTTGCCATTTAAACTGCTTGTGGGTGATTACAGCTCTTCTCATTAACCTCTGGATATTCTCTTTAGAAGCTCCCAACAGTGTGACAGCTATGCTTATTCTCCTCTTGTTTTACCAGTTGTTGTTACTTACCCTGTCTTATCAGTCCCCTTAAGCCTTTCTTTTCTTCAGTATATTTTTAGCATTTCTTTTACATATTTAAACCATTTTTGAAATTAAGCCCTTCTCCCCCTCCTTCAGATCAGCTCACGCTTCTTCAACTTTTCCTTAAATTTTCCCAAATTCAGTTTCTGGCCTTCTTTACAATTCCAGTCCTCTCCTCGTCACCTTTACAGTTACTTTCTTCTTATTCATTCACATCCTTCTCCAGCTGCCTTCTGCCACATAGTCTCTAACCAGTAGTCCCTTCGACTGCAATCCCATGTGGTCTTGAGCAAATCACTTAAAGTCCCTGAGCCTCAGTTTCCTCAGCTTTTTATGCTAGGTGACCTCTGAGAGTCCCTCTAGTTCTATATTTTGGTTCCTAAGGGGTCCTCCAGTCTCTGTTGCAAACCTCTATATCATTCTAGTATTAGTAGTATTCCTAAGCAACTAGATGATAAGTTCAGAGCCAGCCTCAGACAGCTCACTGAACTGTGTGACCTTGGGCAAGTCATTTAATCTCTCTGCCTCAGCTTCCTCATCTATAAAATGAAAATAATAATAATAACTTCTACCTCCTAAGATTGTTCTGAGGACCATGTGAGATAATATATAAAAATGTTTTGCAAACCTGTGCTATATAAGTACTATTACTACTGCTTATTATTATTATTAGATACTGTTCTTCCTCAGATTTCTTTGACCTGGAATCTGCCAGCCTGCCATTCTTATGGTATTCTTGTGGCTCTCTTCCTGGGAGTGTCCAACAAGTCCTGTTTTTCTGTTCCTTAAAGAAAAGGACTCCCATGACCTTGATCCCTATTCTTTGAGATAAAATGGTTATGAATAATAATGATACATTCTTAAAAACTAAGATTAAGTTAGCTAGGTTATTGTAGATCGTTGATAAACAAACTCTTTCCTATCCATGGGCCTGAGCACTGCAACCTTACCCTCCCCCCACCCCGATTCTCCTCTCCTGTAAAATATTTCATGTGTTTTCTTGTTATCGTTTTGTCACTTGAATTGTATTTTAAACAAAAAAAAATTTTTTTGGAATATGTAATTAACCATTTTATGTTTTTGGAGTTGAAGCTAGGTTAACGGCAGGAATATGCAGAGAAGGTAGGTGGTCTTAATTGAGGAAATGGTGTCTTTGGAAAACACCAGTCTGTAAACACTATGGTTTGTTTTTGTTTTGTTTTGTTCTACAGTCAAAATACCATCAGTGTGAACAAAAATGGATGGAGCAACAAAAAACTCTTTCTTGTCTGCAGAAGGAAATTCACAAATTACGGAAAGAGGAAGAACTTCGTGTTGCTTCTCAGAAAAGAGTTTTTAACCGGCTTTGCAAACAAGCAACGCAGACTGTTGTGGACAAACAGTAAATTTTCTAATTAAATTAATATATAGTCACACTTACTATGATTTTTAAAACCCACTTCAATTTGAATTTTGGTCTATTTTGATTTTTAAAATTTTATTTCAGATAGCCATTACATAAATTGGTTTACCCGTTTGTATTGAGCAGTAGTGAAGAATTTTCTTTCTCTTTCAAGGATCACTGGGGAAAAAAATCAGGCCAAGACCATTTGTAAATGAAAACTGAAATTAGGATTTTTTGAAAGAGAGGCAAATATAAAATATTCAGCAATCTGACTTTTAAAGTAAGAATAGTAAAGACATTTTATTCAGCAAAAGAAAGAGCAAAAAATATTAGTAGCAGCAAGACAAAATAATTAATATTGAGAGAAAGAGGAATGAAGGCAGGGATGAAAAAAAGATGAGTAAAAATAAAGGAACTTTAGGAGATTAAACAGTGAGAACAAGAAAGAAAGAGCGGGAGAGGGTACCCAGGTTCTGGGGAAGGGCCAACATTTCCTCCTTGTTCAGTTCCTGTTTTATATAGACTCTACTTTTTAGGGTCTGGCCTTTTGGTGCCATCTTTCCTTCCTGCTTGGAGACGGTCACACATTTCTGTTCTGGCAGCTAGTTATACAGTGAATCTTCACCAGTCACAACCTTCCTCCTCTGCCCTTCACCTTCTACCTTTTCCCAACCTGCTCTGAGTTATATTGCATTTGGAAAAATTTGTGGTCCTGTAAGAACCTTTCCTTTTCTAATGAGAATTTTTAAGCATCTAGCCTACAATTTTGTAGGCATTAAGTTGTGCTAAATGAAACTGAATTGAGGGTTACATTTCCTACTTTGGTCAGAAGTTTCTTATCTCTAATGTAGAGTGTTATAATCTCCAAAATTTAGATAAAAATAAAAGTTTAAATTTGACAAATAATAAAGAGAATAGTTTGAGACACTTAAGCTTCATATTGTATAGTGAACTTGGAACTTGTTCAGAATATAATTTTTGAATTCTAAATTTAATTTTCTTATTTCAAATAAGCTTTATTGGTACCTTTTATTTTTCATCATAGTCATTTACAAATAAATATTCCCCCACTTAAACTCCATGACCTTGCTCTATAACCCCCTATCTCATTGAGCTCTAACCTTGTAAAGAAGAAAAACATAAAATCAACATGGTATGCATGTTCTATATCCAAAATCCCCAGGGCTTATACCAATAGGAGGGATGTTTCATTATCTGTTCTCTGGCACCAAGATCAATAAGGATAATTGTTAAGTTTCTAGTTATTAATAGTTCTATTAATAATTATTATAGGGGTGGCTAGGTGGCGCAGTGAGTAGAGCGACAGCCCTGAAGTCAAAAGGACCTGGGTTCGGATCCGGCCTCAGACACTGAACACGCAAATAAAAAACCTAGCCGTGTGACCTTGGGCAAGTTACTTAACCCCAACTGCCCTCCAAAAGGCAAAAAAAAAAATTATTATAGCTTTGTCACTGAGGTTTGAGGTTTCTAAGAGATGTTTTGATTACAATGGCTTTGTATTCCTAGATTAGAAATTATGACACACAAGATTACTTTTTATTGATGAATTATGGAAGTGATGCTGTTGTGTTGTCAACCTTTTCTTAATGTATCTAGAAAAGATTAGTCATTTCCATTTAAATGAAACAAAATTTATAAGTTTTTTAAAAGTATTTTAACAAATTGGTAAGTGATAATTTATTTGACAATTTATTTAAACCTCTTACAATCTTAATTGGGAATGTTCTGCTAACATAAATCTGATAAATTTTTTGAACAGTTGAGAAGGACTTGTCTTATTTAAAAGATAAAAACAAGGCAAATGACTCTTTCCTTTGCCTCTTTTTCAGCAAAATTGTGTATCAGAAATATCATGTTATTTCACGTCTTCAGCATTTAGAGAAATTGACACTAGAAATTAAATTAGTGATTGTGAAATTAAACATGATCGGCATTATATCTTTTAAGATTTAGGTTAACGTGATTAGAAAAAGTCTAAAGAAGAGCTCTGGTTTTTAAATTCTTTTAAGATTCTGTTTTTAAATTTTAAATTTAATTTAATTTTAAATTAAACTGCAAATTGTCATGACATTGCTCTGGCAGTGGGGCATTAAATAGAACAAACTGTCACAGTTTTTTTTTTAACAAAATTGTTGCTGAATTTTGAAATAATATACCAAAAATAATATTGTAATGCAGCATTCAGGAAGACTTTGAATGTATTTTATTTTTTCCAGGTTGCTTATCCTGATTGATTATTATGAATCCAAAATTAGGAAAATTCAAAAGGAACTAAGGTAGAATTAAATTCAATTTTAAGAAAAAAAATTATTAGGTATTAAATGGTTGCTTAAATGTTCATGCTGTCTTTTGAAATTTTGTTTTGGAAATTGACCAGCATTTGACACCACAAATAAGGCTCTTGAAGATACTCTTAGAGTGACCTGATTCAGTAATGTTAGTATACTTGGTAAATTACTAGTCTGTTGCTAATATAAAAACAGTCTTTTCTTTTTTGTTTGTTGGATTTCATCACAGTTGCATCCATGTTAATATTTATATTTAGTCAATCTTTATTCAGTGCTTATTAGATACAAAGCTCTAAACTCGGCTTTTAACAAAATGTCTAATAAGGATACAGATATCATATAAAGATAAAATCCAAAAGTGACAAGTGAAAAATCAAGTTTGCAGATATGAACAGAATTGAACAGAATTGTTATCTCTGATTAAGAAATGAGCCCAAAGAATAGGTACTTTTGCCAACTTAAAGCAACTAAAGCAAGGCAAAAGTAATCTAAGGAAATAGGTTTATTCTATTTGGAGGCCAGTATTCCATAAAGTACCTTTAATGTGAGGACATCAGTGCACTTTACAAGCATTATTATATGCCCATAGGTATGATTTTCTGCTTTTTATAAATGTTATTATTAGAGCATTAATTTGTCTGAACTGCATGGTGGAAGAGGTTTCACTTGACACCTCCTTGGATGCTTAAAAAACAGTAATGGTGGTCATAACTACTTGTATCACTTGACCAAGAAGACCATATCACTTCTGAAGTCATGTTGTATCAAATATCTTCATTTGCGTTTAATTTGGGTTTTCATGTCAAGTTGAGCACTTAGTGTGTATATAGTAATGTGTGCAAGGTGACAATAGCGGATACAACTACTTGGGGAAACAAGACAGAAATCTGTGAAAAATGTTTTAACAGTTATAGTACGTGATTAAAAAATAACAATGGAAAAGATGCCACACATTAGCCAAATGAGTGGCACAGCCAGTAAGTTCAGAGGAAAAGGTCATTCTGTGCTGGAGTAGCCAGGGAAAATTTTATGAGGATTTGAGCTGGGTCTTGAAGGAGAGGAGGTAGAGAGGAAGGGCATTGTCAGGGTTTGTCTTTGAAGAGTATAGCCATAAGTTCAGAAGGACAAGGCATGGAATGAGAAGGCAAAAGGCCAGGGAATAAACCACATAAACTGGAATAAAGGAAAGACATGGGAGATAAAACAAGAGATGTAGGTTGGCGGTAAGGCCTTGATTGCCAGGAACCACTATAAAGATTTTTGAGGAGTCATTTAACCTGGTTTGCCTCAGTTTCTTCATCTGTAAAATCAGCTGGAAAAGGAAATGGCAGACCACACCAGTATATATTTCTTTGCCAAGAAATGCCATGGGATCACAAAGAGTTGAACATCACTTGAAAACAACTGAGGAGTAACATGGGAAAATGTTTTAGGAAGACTAATCTGGCATGACTGTGTGTGTTAGATAGGCACTTCAGACAGATAATGAACTGGATTGAGAATTGAATAAGATTATAAAATTGTCCTAGATTGCAGTTGGGAAAATACAGTACTTTCAGTGATCTCCAACTTAAGCTCTTCTTTTGAGCATCAGTATTCTCACTGTTATACCATATAACTATGAATTATGAAATTCTGCTATCTCAGAAGAACTAAAGGGTAATGGAAGAAAGACACATAGTTGTGGCTTGTCCCCAGTATAACTTGCCTATGAGGTATATCATAAGTCATCATGAAGGAAATATGAGTGTAAAAGGAGTTGATGGATCTTAGATCTAGGTGGCACAGTGGGTAGAGCACCAGGCCTGGAATCAGGAAGACCTGAGTTTAAATTGAGACCCTTACTAGCTGTATGACTCTGGGCAAGTCACTTAATCTGGTTTGCCTCAGTTTCCTCATCTGTAAATATGAGCTAGAGTAGGAAATGACACACCACTCCAGTGTCTTTGCCAAGAAAGCCCCAGATAGGGTTATGAAGACTGAGACATGACTAAAAAGACCGAATAATAGCAACAAGACTTAAAAGAACCAAAGGAAGATTTCTGGCACATTGGATTGATCCTCTGTAGGAGATTTATAGGAAGACATGAACAAAAATTGCACAGGATCAGAAGGTATAATCAGCACCAGAGGATGGCTCACCCACACTGATGATAATCATGGATCCATCAAAGTATCAGAACAGTTTGATAATGATATGCAGTTTTGGGGGAGAGATGGTAATTAGGGAGCCACTTAAGAGGTCTATTGAAATAGTCTATGCTGAGGTAATAAAGGCTTGGACAGGTCAGTGGCAGCAGTGAGGATGGAAATAAAAGGATGTAATTAAAAGGCATTTTGAAGGACTATTCCAGCAATAATTGGTAATTAATATGGTGAGTAAGGGATAGGGATGAATAAAAGACAACTCTCAAGTTTCGAGCTTTGCTAATTGAGAGAATAGCAGTACCATAAACAGAACTAGAGAAGTCAAGATTTTTTTTTGCCACGGATCCTTGGAGATATAGAGCCTCTTTGACAGATATCCAATTTACAGGACTCTGGTTCTCAGAGTAGCTTCCTCGGAATGCTACTGATAGGTAACTATAAGAGTAGGTAGAATTTCCTCACCAAGAGGAAAGAAACCTTTGGTATAGGTCTGAGGGACCACCTGAAGAAAAGAACAGAAATAATAGATGAGGCAATAGACGTTGCCAGCATAGGGCTTTTATCAGCTTTTTTGAAGTTCTGGGAAACTACATTAATAGCTTAGGAAGACAGGGAAAAAAAAGAATGTAAAATGATTGCATATCAGTGTCACTTTGCCAACTCTTTACCTGTTGAAGGTAAAAGGCATTATTATATGATAGACTACTAATGTTTGTACTAGTATTTCCTTGACCTGTTAGGATTAAACAAATTAAGGAATTGGAAAAATAACACAGGAATAAGAAATCTATTAGCTTAGGATGAATTTATTCCAAGATGGCATACACATCTTAACAAGAAATATATTCAGTAGAATACTTGTTATATTCTGTGCTGCCCACTTGATAGAAATAATGTTCAAAAATATTGTTTTAGGAATAAAGAGGAGTAAAAGGAATGGTCTCTAGGAGGAGAGGCTGGATTCCTCTGTGACTGTGCTCTGACTCACTTCTCTGTGGGTATGACATTTAAACCAAGGGAAAATTGGGTGATCTACTTGGTTAAAGTTAAGGCAGGATTTCTCTGATATCTACCTTTATTACTACTCATAATGTTAAGAGTGCTGATACTGTTGTTGGATTTGCTGAGTTTTCCACATGGCAGTGGAGGAAAAAGGCAAAATGTGGAAGAATATTGAACAGTAAGAATCCCATATCATAGTGGAAGCAAAGGGACACAGGCCTTGCTTAGAATCAGATTATTGCTCCATGAAAACCTATACAGATTTTGGCAAAGATAAACAAAAGATTACATTTAGAAGGCACACATTTGAAGAAATCTCTGTCTTAATACAGTAAAATTTACTGTGTACCTTAATTGACAAAATATAGCTGTAAGGATCTTGAGAGTTTGAAAACCATGTATGGTATCAGATGTATGATCAGAGTATGGTGTCAGATATTTAAGTTGATCTTTTATTGTGGATCAGGCTTTAGTTATTTAGTTTGAGGGTGCTGTTGGTCAACCAGAAAAGTTTGGCTGTTCATCTTAATGAATTAAGTGCATGGAAGGACATAACAATGTCACAACTTGCCATTAGAAAGCAAATCTACTCACTCTCGAATAGGAGCAACTGAAAAATGATATTTTTTTGAAAATTAATTTTCATTTATATTGAAGATATTGAACTATTATTTAATTGGTTTGATTTTTGTTAGTAAAATTGCACCTTTGTACATAAAGAATTTTCAGAAGAGGCACACCTTTTGTTTCATAGGCACTATAAAGAAGATACAGATACTGAAGAAGGAGGAAAAGAGGACTTTGTAGATCTGGATGGTACACCAAATTATAAAAACCTTCTCGTGGTATGGGGAATTCATGATTAATGAAAATTTATTTTAAATGTTAGGTAATAATTCACAATTATTTATTGTCTCTGTGTGGTATGTATTATAGTCATTGCAGAATCAACTTAGAGATGTTAAAGCCAAGAACGATAAACTTTCATGTGAAAATCAGAATCTCCGAAAAGATTTAGAAAACAGGTGAGAAAAGTGTAACTTATCAAATTTGGAATCTGTTGAATGTTCCCTCTTCTGCCATCCCTAACCCTAGATTCTGCTGGTATATCTCGGGGAAATAAGGGTTCAGGTTTGGGGAAGGGGAAATAATGACAAAGGCATCCAAATTGAAGAAGACAGAATTCAAAGAGGAGAGAGAGAATATTAGTCATATTAGTACTTGTATCTCCAGTGCCTAGCACAAAGCCTGGCACAGTATAGTCACTTAATAAATACATATTGATTGATTATGGAAAGTGAAGAAATAAATGAGATGAAGTATAGATATTGGATAAATGATATTTAAGATAGTCTCCTATCAGGTGTGATATGCTATTGATATTTACATGGTAGGACTTCCTACATTGGATCACCGCTGTACATCAATATGGTATGCTGTTTTAAGCAAATGTAAATTTATTTTTTATTATAAATGACTTTTATTAATATCCAGTCTATTGCATTTGGGGAATGTTTTATTAGTCTTGATCTTTTTAGTTTTCTTAGTTTAGCAAAATTGAATTGTATTTAACAATTTATTTTTAATAGGCCCTCATCGCATGATTTAAGACTTTATAAACAACAGGTGAAGAAACTGGAGAAGGCACTTAAGAAAAACATAAAGTAATTATATTTTACTTAAATATATTTATTATGTTGTTTTTGTTTTGCTTTATTTTATCATTTAATATTATTTATTTACATAATGTGGTCACATGATTTCACATTAGATGTGCCAGGTTAGATATGAAATATGTAGATGGGTTACAAATGACATTAAATAGAGGTTATACTGGCCACAGAATTTTTTTTAGTATGAGTTGGTGGTATTAGGAGTGATAATTATGGTTGTTAAAGAGACCATATCATCTCTTTTAAGTTATGCCTGCTTGAATATGATACTCCATCTCTCAACCTATCCCTTTGCCTGGAATATTCTCCTGCAACACCTCTGACTCTTAGCTTTTCTAACTTCAATACTCGGTTTAAATCCCACCTTCTGCAGAAAGACTTTTCCCATTACTTCCAACCCCAATGGTGCCTTCTTTCTGAGATTGTTACCCTCCGTCTACTCTGTGTATATTTTGTATGTACATAATTACTCATGTGTTGTCTCCCCAATAGACTGAGCTTCTTGAGGTCAGGGACATTGCTTTTACCTTTGTATTCCCAGTGCTTAACATGGTACCTAGCACATAGTAAATGATTATTGACTAACTGGCTAAGCAAATCCTACAATTCCTCCAATGCCCAGCAGAAATTCCCACCTCCAGGAAACATTTCTAGTTATTCTAGCTAAATTAGTATGTTATTTTATTATGTTATATTATATTATATTATTCTAGCTAATTATTAGAGATTAAAGAACTATACTGAAACTTTCAATTATCAAAAACGATGTAACTTAGCTTGTTATAGTAGCAAAAAACTGGCAGCAAATGTGTGCCTATCATTGAAAAGGTTGAGCAAATCATCATCTATAAATGTAATGGAATATTATAACATTGTAAGAAATGATGAATATGAGGAATTCAGAGAAATGTAGGTAAACTTGTATGAATGAATACAGATAGCAAAATTGGAAGAATTTATACTCGACTCCAATAATATAAATGGAAAAATGTTAAAAGGAAGCTTTTTAAAATTGTACCGTCCAATCTTGGCACCAGAGAACAATCAGACGAAGAACCATTTTCCTCCATCTGTTAGAGTGGGTGCAGAATGTCACATATATTATTAGGTGTCGTTACTGTGTCTTTTGTTTCTAATTATTTTTCTTTGTTATAAGGGAGGTCTCATCAGGTGTATGTGTGATATGAAAACAAAAGACATCAATAAAACTAATTTTTATAATAAATATAAATACATAGAATAAATATAATTATAATAAAACTAAATTTTTTTGAAGAAAAAACTATGCTTGGGACAGTCAAAATAAGAACATTCTAGTTTGGGTTTTTTTTTTTTTTTGGCTTTTTGGAGGGTAGTTGGGGTTAAGTGACTTGCCCAAGGTCACCTGGCTAATTTTTGTGTTAATTGTCTGAGGCCAGATTTGAACTGAGGTCCTCCTGACTCCAGGACCGGTGCTCTATTCACTGTGCCACCTAGCTGCCCTTGAACATTCTACTTTTAAGAGCTCTTCCAACAGTGAAATGACATGCCTCTGAAAGTAATGAGCTACGTCACTGGAAACTTAAGCAGAGGCTGGAGGAGCATCTTTTGGAGATGTCGTAGAGGTTATTCCTGTATTAGATGGAAAGGAGATTGAACTAGATGACTTTTCAGGTGTCTTTCCATCTCTTAAGATTCTGTGGTTACAAATCAAGTTGGCTAACTTATCTGTTGATTGTTTAAGATATGGCCTTGCCAGTAGTATTTGCATTTTATAAGGGAGTTATAAAGAAAAACATCTTTGGGATCAGACACGTCATCGACATCACAGGTAGTGAGATTCATGTTTGGGGGGTAGAGTTTTACTTTAAATCATACTAAGTGATGCAAGTCTAATTTGATTATTGCTTTATTTCCTAGAAACCTTGGTATTTTATAGCTAATTGTTCTTTAGAGAAATTTTGTGCGGACTAACTTTTTTTGTTGTTATATAGATTACAAGAACTCATCAGAGAAGATAAGTTTGAGAGCTCAGACAACAGAATTTCTGAGATCAACAAAACAGAAAGCCAGCGCCAGGCCTTATTTGACCAGAAATACTTTAAGGTACTAAATAGGGAGTAAATGCATTTGAGTTTTCAGTGAATTGATGACAATTGCCTAATGAACAGTCAGAATTTAGAGCTTGTGAAATATGTATGTCTATCCTGTCTTCCCTTGCCTATGATGTCACCAATTCTTACTTTATAGGGACTCCTAAATCTTCCCTCTTTCTCTCTTCCCCTTTAAGAGTTTAATCTTAGATGGTAAAATTAAGAAAGTTTATCTTTCCTACCTTCTTTGGCCTTAGTGTTTTCTCTTATTCAGTTCAACAGATAAGCATGATATATGTAAAAGGCAAGTTGTTATTGTTAACACAGAATAATTAATGCCATTTTGCTTTAATACATATGCCCATATGGAGCTTATATTCTAATAGGAAAGAGAAGAATAAAGCAGGGTTATAAGAGTTTAAAATCAGTCAACAATCCTAGGATCACAGAGTCAGACATATTTGGAATAACTGAAGAAGAAAAATTTGATAATTCCTTTGAGACATGGACAGTGATATATGTTTTTGTGTCCCAGACAGGTATTTTGCATTTCATAAAGAGGTGCTTAATAAACATTTTGAATCAAATTAAATAAGAACAGACAATTTAAAGCAAGTCATTTTTTTACCACCATACCGTAAATCTGGCTGGCCCCTTAGTAAGGGTATGGAAATAATTTGAGAGGTGATACTTAAAATAAGGACTAGGGTAGGGACTATAACTAATGATATATAGGCCACAAACAGATTTTGCCTAAATTTCTAAGCAGTCTACCCCGTTTTTACATTATGTTAATTGACTTTAAATAAGAATTTTTGGATACTTAGCTTTGCAGGAGGGTGAATATGGGTTGAGGAATTGTTAGAGCTTATGAACTGCCTTCATTAATGGCTGCTTAGCTGCATTGGCGGGTAGAACATCTTAATGTGAGATAATTTGATAAAATGTTTAACCAGATAGATGTGGTTCCTGCCACCCAAGAATTTCAAGAGGACCCATGAAAAATAAAATGGATGAAATACAGATTTTAAAATGAATAATGTGGTTGTAAATTAGAAAAACTGATCCTGGATAAAAAAAGGGAGAACACAGAAAATAGAACCTCACGTATTTAATAGACTGAACCAACCTTATGATTTTATTGTTCTAAGGAACCAAAAGGGAGTAAATTTCCTTTGCCAAATGTAGGTTGGTGCCTCCTAGGCAACTTCTAGCCTTAGATGGATGCTTGGAAGCACTGAGAGGTTAAGTGACTTGCTGAGGACGGCAATCAACATGTGTAGACTTGGGTACAATTTGTTTTGATTCTAAACCCAGGATTTTGTCCACTTTCCCACTCTAAGAGTTTTCACTTGCCATCTGCTGCACTCTGCCCTCTCAGTTTTGCCTCCTGGCTTCCATCAGGATTCAGATAAAATTTTTCTTTCCTACAAGAAGCCTCTCCCAGTCTTCCTGCATCTCACTGCCTTCTCTCAGAGACCACCCCCGATTTATCCTGCATAGATCTGGTTTGTATGTTGTTGTGTACATGTTGTTTCTCATGAGATTGTGAGCCCCCTGAGGGCAGAGGTTGGGAGGTTTGGCCTTTCTTTGTGTCCCCAGCTAGTAGGTTGGCATATTGTAGCTGCTTAATGAATGCTAGTTGAGTAACTGACACTCTACTAGTCTGCCTTTCACTTAATAGATTAAGATTGATCAATCCAAGACTCAAAAGCACTGAGGAAAAGAGTCATTATTTAGTGAAAACAGGGAAAATTGGATTGTAGAAGGGCAAGAAATAGTTTTAGTTTAGAACCTCCTACCATATGTCTGTAACAAGTTTCATTTGAATCAGTGATCAAAATACATACTTTTTAAAACCAGGAGAAAAATTAATAGCATGTTTCCTTTCAGTTATGGTGAAGAAAAAAGATGTTTATCAAAAAGAAATTATTGAAGATGAAGTGGATGCTTGATTAGAATGCAAAAATAACAGGATTACAAATAGGACTGACTTCAAAGTGAAAAGCAAAGAAGTATATTGGGGAAGAATATTTTAAATCAAACAATCTGAAGTGCATTATCTGTAAGGGATGGGTGTAGTGTTCACTCACTGATGGAGATGTGGTCAAAGGATAGGAACAGTCTTTAAATAAGAGAATACCCATTGTGGTCAGTCAGTTAAAAAACTGTTCCAGTTTTCCAGTATTAGGAGAAATACAAATTAAATCAAATGATAAAATAGCTACAAAATTTCAGTCTTGTCAAGGCCAAAGGAAAAGCAAGTATTCCATTATATTGTTGGCAGGGCGGTAGGTGGTGTGAGCTCTTTAGAGAGTAATCTGACCACATCTTATAAGATTAATAAGCTATCATAACTTTTGACCCAGGAATTCCACTGCTGGGGCTGTGTCTGAATGATAATTGGGGAAAAAAAGACATATCTAAACAAAAATATTCATAGCTATTTCACTGTAATGGTTTGAGACTAAAACTACTGCTATATATCTCAGCAGCTGGTACTGGCCAAATAGATTATGGTATGAAAATGTAATAAAGATATATAACATGCATATATAGTTATATACTTAAGAAAGTTAGCAGTAGAAAGAGCTAGTTCAAGTCATGACTCTGATACATATTGTCTCTGTGATGCTGGGCAAGTCACTTAACCTATAATTGTTCCTAGACCATTCAGATTTCGAGAGTAAGTTGTAATTTACTGTGAGATTCCCTAAAACAATAAAATCAGAGGTTCGGTCTAGAAAAAAGGAAATACAATACTCTTATGCTACAAAATACCTAAAAATTTGGAAATTTTATATAGGGATAGGACACAGACCTGTGATTTTAATTGACTATAAGGAACTCCTACAGAAAGGAAATTCCTTCTATCAATGCAGGCCGACAGCTTCAATTTATGATCTTGGAGAGATGCCTTGGTTATTGAGAGGCTGAGTGACTTGCTCTGGGTTAGACAGCAAGTATGCATCAGTAGTACCCTAATCTGGTCTTCCTAGTTACTACTCCATCCTGCCTCTCAAAGTTGAAAGCTTAATGCATCAATCACAACATCTCTCCAATGCCAGTTGAGCACTCGACCAGTTAAACTAATCATTTATCCATGCAATGGGAGATGCAAAATGAGGTAAACAGGGTAAGAACATGCATATTGACTACCACTGTATCAAACAATGACAAAAAACCTATTATTTTAAATTATAATGTAAATAGTGTTGAGTTTAATCTTTTATTATTTGTTTTGTTGTTTATTTTTATTCTTTGAGAGTTACTAAGTTTATAAAACATTTTAAACATGATATGGTAAATCATTCATAAATAATTTCTTTTTTTTTTTATAAGCAATTGGGGTTAAGTAACTTGCTCAAGGTTACACGGCAAGTTATTTATGAGTGGGTGCTAAGTAACTTGAGGCCGGAACCAATCCTGGGTCCTCCCGACTCTTGGCCAGCACTCTTACTCGCTGTGCCACCTAGCTGCCCCCATAAATAATTTCTAATCTTATTTTATGTTCTGTTGCTTAAACTGTGAAGAGTAAGCCTATTTGTTATCACTTTTGTGCTTATTGTTGATTAAAATAAAAGCAAAAGGCTTATAAGTGGTGATCTCCTTAAAAGATAACCTTATATTTTATCGTAACAATGAAAATGTCATATTGAATTATTGATCTTTTTTTATACTTTTAGTCACATAAGTAAACATTTCCTAAATGCTTTGACTTTATTCTCTTACTGTTGCTTTGAAGATCTTAACTAGCATCGACTCAATTATAAGTAATCCAAGAGCTCCAGTTGTAATATACAAACAGAGCAAGGGGCCCTTCCAGTGTTATAATAAAGCTAACAGTCAAGAATGTGGATTTGATCATCTTCCTCCCACAATAGAAATGTGGGCACACCAGCTAACATCTCTAAAGGTAAGGAAGCATGTGTTCTTTACAGCTTTTGAAAGTCAGAGCTTCTGAACTTTGATAGAGGAGGCTTCAGAAAGAGAGGCTTAATTTGCTGCATTTTCTATAAAGCTGAAAGATCCCAATCTTTCATCTTTAACATTTCTTTCTTCTGCTATTCTTACCTAGTGTATACCTTCCTTAGTACTTGCCTTACTGTTCACTGTCTCCCATGTGCTATCCTGCTTGTAGAAACCTGCAAAGAATGAAAGCTTTCAGGGCCAGGATTGTACTGTCTAATACTGTGTTCATATAAGCCAGAAACCTTTTCTCTGTATTCCATGTATGCCTTTGCTTCATTTATCTTAGGTTTTAGTTTCAGCCATTTATTACATTTGGAAATTCCTCTTTCTGTTCTCCAGATTGTATTATTCAAATGAAAACCTACCACTTTTGATGCACCTTCCTATATAAAGTAATGCAATGTTCAGACTGGCAGATAATTAGTTAGATGCCTTTTGTATCTATAGAAGTGTGTGTGTGTGTGTGTGTGTGTGTGTGTGAGAGAGAGAGAGACAGAGAGACAGAGAGACAGAGAGATTGAGATTATTCTTTAAGTTTAAAGGATAAAATTGCTGGATATAGTCTCTCTTCTCTCTTTCCTTTCTCCCTTCTCTCAATATTCTAAAGTAGAAGGAATAGATTGTAAGGTTTAGGATAAGAGTTTTTGGGGTTTTTTTTTATTAATCTTAGTATTTTCCCTGCTGCTTAGTATATTGTTTTGTGCATTATCACATAGATTCTATTTGTTTAGGGAGTTACCATCGTTATAATTTCCGAGAATCCACAATCCACAAGGTGGTAGGTCATATTAGCAGCTTTGCTACTGTAGCCATAGTCAAGTCATTGTCTCTTATCTTTCAGCTATTTATTTATTAAAAAGTGAGGAAGATAAAAGGGACAAAGTCTATGAGAGATGAGGTATGCAGAATCATTGAATCTGAGTTGAGTAGGATCTCAGAGACCCTTTAGTCTAAATCACACTCTATCAAGAATTCCTTAGCCCAGCTAGTGTATATCCAATCTTACCTTGAAAATCTCAGGAAGAATAAATGAAAATTGGAGAAGGTGCCAACTGTCTTTTTTGCTTCACTTACAGCATTCATTGTATAGTAGATGCTCAATAAATATTTGGTCATTGATATATTACAATGTCTTTAGAATATTAATCATTTTGGTTAAGTAGTCTCTACTACAGTTTTAAATTTTTATGCCCAATGTTACAGTAGATGAAGATTGTATTTCAGGGCTTAGATGACTATAGATTATCTTGTTAACTAGTTCTTTTATAAGCTAAAATCTGTTACAAACTTGAGTATTAACTAGGTGCTTTTATGAAGTTTATAAACCATCGGTTGTCAAGAACAAAGAAAAAGTGAACTACAGTTTTATAACTAAAGCCAGATTTTTTCACATATGTACATATACTTTTTTGTATTTTTTTGTAAATGTACACATACTTACTTATAGGAGATGTATAGAGAAATCATATTGCTGCAGTCTTCATTGATGCAGATCAGTACACCTCTCATTTTAGTAGATCATTGTAATGAATCTTAAAAATTTAATCATCATTGGCCAGCCTTTTGTTGGGGGGCTTCTCTAAATCCAGCCAAACTGTTGTTCAGAGAATAGATACAGAATTCAGTACTAGGTTCATAATTTAATTCTTTCTAGGTAGATAATGACAAAGCCAAAGATTGGATTCTGTAAGCATAGCCTTCGAGAATGCAGGATTACCTCTAGGTCACTTTAGTAGTAGGATTTTAGTGGAAGAGAGAAATCATATATTAAATCGTTTAAAAGACATTAACCCCTAGGTGATCTGGAGTTTCTGAAAACCCTGTTGCCACTCTTTTCTCCACATCTGTTTGTAATCACGGTTACTTAATAGTATGTTCATGTGGAAACTTGGCTAGCTAATTGTCTAGCATTAAGTTCTTTGAAAACATAATTGTTTTTAAAACAGGTAATACTGTGTTGTTTCTTCTCTTATAAAGGACTTACATAGATCCCTGGAAAAGCTGTCTGAGGAGTTGTTGCCTTGGCATAATAGGAAACAATATGATAAGAGTGAAGGGGGCATTAAAGTGGAAGATCTTCTGTTTATTGTTGACACCCTTTTGGAAGAAGTTGAACATAAGAAAAAGGTAACAAGTAATCCATATTTAAACAGATATTTTAAGGTAACTAAATCAAAAAGTGCCATCCTTTCATAGAACAGCATTTGCAGTGTTATGGTTAAATTTATATTATAGGTGAAATGTTTACTTTTGGTTGTTGTTATTTTGGGGTTTTTTTTGGCAGGGTGACGTACCATGTCCTGAGACTTTGCAAGCAATTGTTAATCACTTCCAAAAGTTATTTGATGTAACATCTGTGTCTGGAATCTATCCTCGAATGAATGAAGTTTACACCAGGCTTGGAGAAATGAACAATGCTGTGAGAAATATCTATGAGATCCTAGAACTAGGTGAGGATATTCACTTATAATAAGAGTGGTCTGTTGTAGTAGAAAGAACCCTCCTTTTGGAGTCTGAACCCACACACTAACACTTAATACCTTTGTATTTTTGGTCAAGTTACTTAATCCCTTTGGGCCTATAAAAGGAAGGGGTTGAACTAGCTAAACTTTAGGCCTCCTTTCAGCTCCGAATTCTGTGAGCCTTTGGCACTACTTTTTTGTCCCATCTAGGAATTACTAAAAGAAAAGTAAAAAGAAGTAGGTAAACTGTGGTGTGAAAAAGAAAATGGCAGTGAGAATGGTAATAATGTAAAATAAGTGCTAACATTGATATAGCACTTGGTATTTGTCAGCACCATGCTGAGTGCTTTACAGTTATTCTCTCATTTAACAGCTCTGGGAGGTAGGGTGCCATTATTATCCCCATTTTATAGACAAGAAAACTGATGTAAACAGGTTAAGCAGCTTTCCCAGGGGCACACAGCTAGTAAGTATCTGAGGTCAGATATTAATTTAAGTCTTACTAGCTCCTGGTCCAGCACTCTAGCTGCTATACCACATGAAAGGTATACTGTTCCATACTATGGTTTGGAAAATCCTTTTCAAAAATAACAACTCCATTTGTTCCTCTTTCTAGATAATTCATCATCACTAAGTGTCCTGGTGAATACAGTTGGGAAATTATGTAAAATAATTCATGAAGATGTAGGCAAATATGTTCAACAGGTGTTGGGGACCCAGGACATCCAAAGGTATTTATTTTAAATGTTTACAAAAATAGCAGTAAAAATGCTTTGGTGGAGGGGGCAGAATTTAAATACTCTAAACATACATAAGTTACATGTCTTCCTTATTTGGAATACCTTATTCTAAAAAATATATATTAAAAATGTTTTCATTAAATATTTCCCCATTACATTTTAAGAAATTTTTAGCATTCATTTTTTAAAATTTTGAGTTCCAAATTCTCTCCCTCCCATCCCTCCCTTATCCCTTGAAATGTAAGTAACATATGAATTATACATGTGAAGTCATGTAAGACATACTTCCATATTAGCCATATTGCAAAAGAAAAGACACAGAAAAGCCAAGAAAAATAAAGTAAAAAAACTGCTTCAATTTGCACTCGAGAGTTTATCAGTCCTTGGAATCCCTTATGTTAAAGACGTCAGTTTGAAAACCTAAGAGACTCATAACCTTTAAGAAGCAGGAGAATGCAAAGCATTTACAAGCTAGAAACAGATTTCAGGAGCCTGTTTTTGTGTCGAGTGGGTGAGGAAAACTTTAAGTTGTTTTCAGCCTATTTCTAGTAAAGTCTATAGCAAGTAGTACAGACCTTTCTATAGGTTTAAAATGAACTGTCTAGTCCAGTGATTTAGGAACCTATATCAAGTGATTAATTATTAACTAGGTTATTGGTTACTAATAAGTAGAGTGGAATGTTTCTTTTTTCATTTTTACACTGAAATTTTGTAGCCATATCCCCTGTATTCCTTTTTAAAAAAACAAGGTTGTAGCTGATATTAATTACTGTGTATATCACTTAAAAATGTCTCATACATGATCTGGGACTTTTTTCTTTTTTTTTGCTTTTTGGAGGGCAGTTGGGGTTAAGTAACTTGCCCAAGGTCACACAGCTAGGTTTTTTTGTTTGTGTGTGCATTAAGTGTCTGAGGCCGGATCCGAACTCAGGTCCTTCTGACTCCAGGGCTGGTGCTCTACTCACTGAGCCACCTAGCCACCCCATGATCTGAGATTTTTAAACATTAGACTAAAGGGAAAAAAATCCCACTCTTAGTATTTTCTCCTTTGTGTTCTTTTTACTTATTAGTAACAATTGCATGCTTAGGCTAGAATCCTAAAATACGGGAGGAACTTATTTTTATAAAATTCTTAAAGCATACCAAGAAACTATTTTAAAGCAAATTATAAGAGAAAAAGGGAAATTATGGGACATAGGTAAATAGAAGTTTCCTTTTAGGGACTATAATATAAATAAATTTAGTTTTGTAAACTGTCCCCAACCTGATAACACAAGCATTTTGACTTAGGAAAGTGCCACAGTTAGAGCAGCTAGGTGGCGCAGTGAATAGAGCACCGGCCCTGGAGTCAGGAGGACCTGAGTTCAAGTCCAGCCTCAGACACTTGACACAGTTACTAGCCGTGTGACCTTGGGCAAGTCACTTAAACCCCAGTTGCCCTCCAAAAATAAAAAAGAAAAGTGCCACAGAAATAAAGGGAGCAGGATCCAGACATGAAAATGACTGCAGTGTAAATAAAAGCTGAATTTATGTTTAGATTATTAGTTAATCATTTAGATTTCCTTTCCTTGTCTGTTTCAAAAATCCCTCAGATACTTTGTCAGATGCAATCATCCTAAGTTATAATTAACTGTAACCTTTTCTTCTAGCATTATTGATAAATTAGAAGAATACGATGAATTTTTCCCAGCCTTTCAGGCTTTTATACAGGACATGCTTCAGATTTTAGGTAAGATTGTCCTTTAACCTTGTTGGTAGGGGTAATATTTGTGGACTATTAAATGTCAGTGACTACTAACATCAGTGCGCTTGAAAATGGAGAGTTCTGTGTCATTAGTTTATTGCCCTTCACGGTTATTTTTCAAAACTTCCCCCCTTCCAGTCCATTAGCAGTATTTGTGGAAACCTTTAAACTGAAATCCAGGTTGCTTTAGGCTTTTCTGTAGAATAGTGTAGATCTCTATGAAAAGGGTATTGAGGCACTTCCGCAAGGAAAGCTGAATTTAATGTATTTTTTTCACCATGTCCTTATTTCATCTCTAACAGTATCTTTAAAAGGATTTATGATTTCAAGATATTTTTGCTACTTTATAGTTTGTTATTAAGTGTAAGATCTGAAGAAATCTCTTTTGTGGTCTGCTTTGGGTTTTATCAGGCATCATGGCATTTTTCAACACATCACAGAGAAAGTTGTTAGTATTATTTAATATATAGTAAGAAATATAATGTTACAGTTATGCTTTAAGAATATATTAAACCCAGGGCCTTAAGTCACATCTTTTAGTAAATTAAAGTATATTGTTCAAAATCCATGACTGTGGTAATTATACTTAATGAAATTAACAAAACCCTTAACTGAAGTGTGATTGCATTTCAGAATTGGAAAATCCCTTACTTTATAAGACCGTTTTGGAAAAGACTTATTATTTTTTTAAAATTTTAATTTATTTATTTACTTTTAGTTTACAACATTCAGTTCCACAATCCCTTGAGTTCCAAATTTCCTCCCCTTCCCTCTCCTCCCTCCTCCCCCTGCCATGGTAGCATGTAGTCAGATATAGGTTCTATAGACATCCTTCACGTTAAACATTAGTTAAGTTGTAAAGAAGAATTATAACCAATGGAGTGAACAATAAGAAAGAAGGAATGAAACAAAACACAAAGGAGAGAGAGCAAGTAGTTTGTTTCAGTCTGCATTTAGACTCTGTAGTCTTCCCTCTGGATGTGGATATCTCTTTCCATCATGAGTCTTTTGGAGTTGTCTTCTAATCTTGCATTGCTGAGAGGAGCCCAGTCTATCAGAGTTAGTTGTCACACATGTGATGTGTCTATAATTGTGTACAAAGTCCTCCTGGTTCTGCTCTTCTCACTCAGCATCAGTTTATATAAGTCTCTCCAGGTTATTATGAAGTCCATTTGCTCCTCATTTCTTATAGCACAATAACATTCCATTACATTCATGTACCACAACTTGTTTAGCCATTCCCCAATTGATGGGCATCCTCTTGATTTCCAATTCTTTGCCACAACAAAAAGAGCTGCTATAAATATTTTTGTATATATGGGACCTAGACAAAGCTTATTAGAGGATTGTTAGTTTTTATTAGCTTTTTTTTTAAAGGAGCTCTTGAGGATACACATGTAGAAAACTGCATTGGAAGAAGGCACGCCCTTTAGAAAGAAAAGGGAATGAGAGTTAATTAGAGCTAGGGTGTGCTTATAAAGCAAGTTCACAGATTAGTTGAGATATTAATTATGTTTGAAGAGGAAAGCAGGTTTCATAGAAGCATTTTGAATAGGCTGGAATAGAAAACGCTGTATTGAGGAAATTTTAAAAATGGGTGCACATGTTTGTGGCAGTGGTCATAAAGGAAAAATAGAATAAGTTAAAAATGTAATTTGGAATCAGGAAGAGCTTGGACATGAATGCTTTTTTGTATAGAAGAACATAATTTCACAAAGTAGAATAGCCTTATTTAACTTTAGAAAGTTATTGCATCAAAAATAATTGAAGGGGCAGCTAGGTGGCGCAGTGAGTAGAGTGCCGGCCCTGGAGTCAGAAGGACCTGAGTTTGGATCCAGCCTCAGACACTTAATTCACACAAACAAAAACCTAGCCGTGTGACCTTGGGCAAGTTACTTAACCCCAATTGCCCTAAAGGGGCGGCTAGGTGGCACAGTGAGTAAGAGCGCTGGCCTCGGAGTTGGGATGACCTGAGATCAGATCCGGCCTCAGAAAATGAGCACCCACGAATGGATAATGACTAGCCGTGTAACCTTGAGCAAGTTACTTAATCCCAATTGCTTAAAAAAAAAAAAATAATTGATGTCCTTATTTGGCTAATCACTTAAGACCTATTTAGTTATTCTCTGAGCACAAATTTGTTGATGGCTATTAGATCAATTTTGAGCAAATATTATTAATAATTTTTTTTAAATGATCAACTTTTTTTTTACTTTTTTGGGGGGCAGGGGCAATTGGGGTTAAGTGACTTGCCCAAGGTCACACAGCTAGTAAGTGTTAAGTGTCTGAGGCTGGATTTGAACTCAGGTCCTCCTGACTCCAGGGCCAGTGCTCTATTCACTGCGCCACCCCAAAATGATCAGCTTTTAAATTTCCATTGTGACGTAGCAATGTATTGAACACCATATCAATTATAGAGTTTGGATTAGAGGTAAGTCCTTAACTCCTAACTCTTGGTAGTGGCACTGAGAGAGGACAGTGTCCCATTACGAATGGCTTCCCATCCAATGACAGCGCTGCAGAAAGAGCCTGTCACCTTTTCCTTTTGAGGCCAAGTAGCTGAGTTGATAAAAAGCTCCTTGCTAAAAGGGATCGATCATAGTCATAGACTGAATCACTCTTTGGGGTCCTATAGGTTCTCTGTGTCCCAAGCCCACAGATTATGATATTGATTTTGATTGACTGTTTTGCAAATATATGTGATCTTAGGTTAAAGTCAGGGCTAGGCACAGTGCTTGAGGGAAAAATATCTTGAACTAAATGCTACAGTTTCATCAGTTTATGTCAAGAGACTTAATATTTATGACACTTTCTATTAACTATATTTTTAATGTTCATAACCTTTTTTTTTCTTCAGATGTCAACAACTTGGATGCCATTATTCCTGAAGTAAAGAAATTAAAACTGATTACAAACTGAAGAAAATGAAACCTTCCTTTTTACTATGTAAATTTTATCTGTAATATATTTTATATATACTTTCATAATTCACCTCTTTTTCCCATGCTGAGCAAACACCAGTGGCACGGTTAATCTTTCTTTACAAAATGAGTCTTTGATAGTTTTATCCTCTATTATTTGTCACTCTCAGAATTATGTAGCATCATTTGGGGGATTAAATAATCAGACTCTGAATTTTCTAATTTTTCTTCAGCAATTCTTGGCTTGTGAGGCTTTAGGAAAGATGGTTATTATGTTTTGGAAAACAGATGGTCACTGACGTGTTAAGAGTTGGCATGGAGGTGTTTGCCTTTAAGATTTCCTTTGAGATTTGAAATTTAGAACTCTAGCATCTTTGGCCCAAGGGAAGTAGAATTGGACTTGTTGATGACATCACATAGAGAAGTGAAAAATTCCGTCTCCCAAAACTCAGGGGAGGAAGGAGTTTCACAAAGAAGCTGGGAGAAGGTAGACGAGGTGCAATGCTGCCTAATTCTTTCTTTTCTCTAACCCAGTTGGTGGCAAGCTGCTCTTTGAATTTACCCATTTGTATGCCATGCCAAGAACAAAACATTCTATCTATAGATAATATAGATAATCTGCTATTGGCAGAAGCAGATGATAAGGGTTAGGGACTGTCAGTGAAAAATATTTTTAAAATTTTCTTCCCATGATGGAATAAAAGAGGTGAGTAAATAGGATAACTCCCTTGAGGTATATATGTTATATACCTTTCTTGAGAAAGGGTGTGTTTGAGAGCTAGATTCTAATATATACACATATGCATATATATATTTTTAGAACATACAACTGAAATAAATATTTTATATAAGTATGTCAGAATATTGTTGTCTCCTGATGTTTGTTTTCTCTTGGCTGCAATTTTACTTATTATAATTAGCCTCCAATTTGCAGGTTAAGCCACTTTCCATGGCAGGCTATAAAATGTTAAAGTATGCCCACCAGATCAAATGACCTTGTGAGAAGGTCTTTCCATATTGGTTTAAAAGGAACCTAATGTCAGTGCTCAGTGTTCATTTTTTTTCCTAATTTCCCATTTTTTTCTAATACCTAGCTGCTGAGAGTAAGGTTTATGTTCTCATTCATGAATGTGCTATCCTTCCAAGATCAGAAACCATTTCAGAAAACTGGTGTGTGTTCAGAAAACATTGTGGGGAGCAAAGGGACAGGGGAATTATGACACTTTTCTAAATGGAGATACAGTGGATAGAGCGTCGAATCTGGAATCAGAAAGGCTTATCTTCAACTGAGTTCAAATCTAGTCCCAGACAGTTACTAGCTGCATGACCCGGGGCAAGTCCCTTATTTGCAATATCCCCTGTTTGCAAAAGTTCTATATCTTTAAAATGAGCTAGAGAAGAACATAACACACCACTCCAGTATCTTTGCCCAGAAAACTCCAAAAGGGGTCATGAAGAGTTGGACATGTTGACTGAAACAATTGAACAGCACCAATGCACTTTGCATTGTCATGGCTTGAGGATATTTGACAGTTACATTACCCTTTGGCAACAGAGATAATCTGGAAGAGAAGAAAGTAGGCAGCTTCTTGTTTGGATTTTGTGTTCATTTATGGTAAAAATAGTGGCTGATCTGGCTCATTGAATATATTCACGACTTTAGGCGGATAGAGATAGTACATACACCCACAAGTACATATGTAATTTGTTCTTTGAAAGTTAAGAACTCTAGTTATACTAGTTCCAAATCAGCTTGTAACTATTATAGTTAGTGTACCAAGACCACATTTAAAAGCTGAGAGAAAAGAAAAAGGAGTGATATTACTCACTTGTGTCTGTAATTGATAGTGTTTAAAAATTCATTTGTGCATCAGTATAAGATATTTAGGTTTAAATTAATTTAGCAGCATACACTGAAGTTCTTTGACCAATGTAGTTTTTTAAGTTATTAAAAATATTACATAAAGTGATTATGTTCTGTCTCCTCAGTTTAAGAAGACAAGTCAGTTTTGAGGAAGATTGTTATTAAATATGGTTATTTTCTGGAAGTTCCTGTATCATGTAAGTTTTCCCATGCTCCTCAGAATTTTTTATATTTATCATTTTTATAGCACAATGCTGTTTCATTATATTCATGTACCACACTTTGTCTAGCCATTCCCCACCCAATTCATGGGCATCTACTTTTTGTTTTTCACTTAATTTCCTTTATTTGTACATCGAGATAACTTTGAGGGTTATCATGACACTAAGATGACATAAGGTATGTGAAGCATTGTGCAAGCTTTAAAGCACTCTTTAAAATCAGTTATTTTTCAGTACTTGAATAATTTGAGTCCTGGAATGGACAGATAGGACAAGGACTCATCAACTTAATAATACTAGAAAGAGAAGGATCCTAGGAACCTTAAAAATAAAAATCTTGGGACAAATTAAAAAATTCTCAGTAGTAAATAACAGAAATTATTACCCTGAGAGATGGGACATTCTTAGCCCTTTAAGGGTGATTGGCAAATGAAAATCACGGGCATCTACTTTGCTTCCATTTCTTTACTGCCACAAAAAGTGCTGCTGTGACTATTTTGGTGTACACGAGGCCTTTCTGTTTGATCTCACTGAGGTATATACAGTAGGATCTCTGCACCAAAAGATAAGGAAATTTTAGTTACTTTTTTTTTTTTACTATGGTTGCAAATTACTTTCCAGAATGGTTTGGAGAACAAATTACAGCTCCACCAACAGTGACTTAGTATACTCATTTTTTGATAGTTCCTCCAGTATTTGTTTTTTCCATCTTTTGTCATCTTTGCCAATTTGCTGAGTATGAACTAGAACCTCAGACTTGTTTTGATTTGTGTTTCTGTTACTAATGATTTGGAACAACTTCATGTGTTTCATACTTTCTAATTTTATTGAGAACAGTTTTGTTCATATTCTTTGACCACTTATCCATTGTGAAACAGTTCTTGATCATAAGAACTCATATGTGTTAGTTTATATACATTTCTTGTATATCAGACTCTTAGAGATATTTCATGCAAATATTTTCCAGTTGACAGTTTTCACTGATTATGTTTGTACAAAGGCTTTTCAGTTTTGTGTAACTGAAATTATCTGTCTTACCTTTTGTAGAAAGCCCTTTAACAGCTTAAATAGTAAAACTAGTTGAAAGAATGCCTGGCAAGACACCCAACCAGACAGATTTAAGGGCATTTGAGGATGAAAATGGAAGGACTACGAACAGAAGAAAAATGGAAATGATTTGCAGAAACCATGCGAACAGATTTTTCTTCATCAAGAATAGAAGAAACACCACATTTAGATTTGGATCCCTACATATCAGGGCCCCAGAGTGGTTGTGGAGCAGTTAGAAACAGCACCAAGGAGAAGAAAGATGGAAAAAGTAGCCAGATTGGACCTAGTATATGTAGAGAGATCTGTGTTGAATGCAGAATGGTCATGAGAGTGGGTGTGAACAGGTAGCAGTATATCCCCAGTGAGGAACTCTGAAGAACAGGAATGAAAGATGTCATCAAGAAATTGTGTGATAGAGAGATGGCCTGGTCATGGGATGAGAGTGAAGGATGACAAGTGGATAGGTAGGATGCTCCATGGGTTCTCTCTGGATGTCAGTAGAAAGTGAGGAAGGTCTCCAGCATACCTACTGAGTAAGTGTCAGAGAAGGAACTTGACCAGTACTCTAACCACTAGGCTAGACGATATCTTTAGGGCAAATACTACCCTGACTTTCTATAGGTGAAACCGAGGCACAAAGAGTTTAGATGCCATAAACCATACCAGTTAATACATGTAAGAGTCCTGAATCCAGCCCAGGTCTACTAGCCACACGTCCTGCAACTGTTCTACTCTGGTCCACTCTCATCCATAGACTTATTAAAGTTTCTAAATTTCATAACTTGGGTAATGATTTTACTGAAATGTTATCATCCAAAACAACACAATATTTGGGCATAAATCAAAATTTTATTGCATATTTATAAGGTATATATCACTGTTACATACAACGATGGCTATAAGGAAGTATATAAAGCTTGCCTTCAGTGAAGTTACACTCTGGTTGAGAAGACAAGATAAATACATATTAAATAAAAATAGGCAGTGTAAGAGATGTCATAAGTCAGTATATAAAGGCCAGAAGAGTGGAAAGATATTAAGGGTTGTAGGAGTTTAAAGGAGGAAGAGGTCTTGGTGGGTTGGAATTGTCAAGGAGAGCTTTGCTGAAGGGATAATAGTTAACCTGGGCCTTGAAAAGTATCTAGGGTCTGAATAGTTCAAGAAAAGAAAGCATTTGGGTATATGATGGTGGCAAGGGAGTGTAGTGAGAGGTATTGTCATTCTAGTTTGTGGAGGACCCCAGAATCTAAATGTACATAATGGGAAGCCACTGTGATGACTGAGAGTGGGAGGTGCCATGATGTAAGGTTAATCTACAGGGTGTATTGGGAAAGGGGAGAAAGTAGAAGCAGAAAGACCCATTAAGAAGCTATTGCCATAATTGAACCTCGAATGAAATGGTGGCAGTGCTAATGAAGAGAAGACAAAAATCAGTGAGAGATTTGTTTACTAATGGGATATGGGATGAGAGAAGAGTAAAGTTTACAATGGTGTCTGGTTGCAGCAATCCTAGTAACAGAAACGGGAATCAATGGGGCAGGACCAAGTTTTAGATCACTTTGTACGGCATATTAAGTTAATGAATTATAAAGAGAGTATTAAAGATGAAAATACAAAAACCACTTACTATATATACAAATATTTTACATATTTTGCTTTTAAAGCAGCACAAGGTTACTTTGGTGACCAAAATCATCTTTTGAAATAAGGGAACAGACTATGCTTCTCTATTAAAGATAAGGACTAATTCCCCAAGTTCCCACACCATGACTGCCATTTCTAATATTAATATAATATATATAGTCTTGAATTTACAATTAATTTTGAATGAATATAAATGCATTTCCCCCTTGAAATAATATAAATGACTCCCTGACCATTCCACAAAAGCCTGTTTCATCTCTAATTTAATCCAGTTCATTTTGATTCTGTTCAATTAAAAAAACCCCATACATTTATTAAGCTCCTATGTTCAGTGCACTGGGAATGGCAAAGATAAAAAGAACAGTCAGTTCTGATGCTCCTCAGCTTACAGTCCTAATAGACTAATGTGGTAAGGATGAGAACATAAGTATAGCGTGAGATGGAGTAATGTACTTGAAGTGGAATACTGCCAGCATCACATAACCATTTATTAAAAAAAAAAAATCTAATGAAAGAGGAGGAATGCTTCTGTTGTGGTAGGGGCAGGGTTAGAACTTAGCACTTTGATCACTCTGCTGATTCTCTCCATTTGCACAGGATAAGGTAAGCTGTCCAAGTATTCTAAATCCAGGAAAATAGTTGCCCCTCAAGATAGGGGTGATTCAGAAGCCACCCTAGCTCCTCCCCACCTCAACCCAATCATACTCATTCCTTTATATTGATCATTTGTAAATCAGGGACTACCTGTAATTATCTAGAAATGGAAAAAATCCACTTTGTGAATATAAAACTGTTACTATTCAAGTGCACCCAATTTCCTGAGTACAGGATTTAAATAAATTAAATCTAGCCTCAGGAAATCTCACTTTTTCATACATCTTATCCTTTCTAAATATTAATCAGATACTGAAAAAAGTTTATAAAATTCATACCAGAATGTACGCACTTCTCAAGTATCCTTAGTTATTAAATACAGAATATACATATATACATTTTAATATAAAGGAAAGCATGCTTGTTCTTTGGTGAGTGGTAATCCTAACATTCTTTATCAACTTCTTGACTGACCATTTGCTGTCAGTTCATACCTACAAAGAAGACAGAATAAGTTAAGTAGTTAGAAACTTATGTAAAAATGAGCCTATATTTGAATTGGTTTTCTAAAAATGCTGTAATAATTGGGGACCTTGTGATTAATCTTTATCCACTTACAAGTTGGCTGGCTAAGGCAAAGGGTGCCGTTGATAGCATCACAGAGTTAGAGTGGGACAGGCATTTGGAGGCCATCTACTCCAACCTGACTTTATAGAGGAGACTGAGTCTCAGAGAGGTTAAGTGATTGCCCAACTGACACATAGGTAATAAGTTAAAAAGCCAGGATTCAAGCTCAGGAATTTAAGCCTTCCTCACAAAAGGGAGATTATCAAATATTAATGCCAACACCTGATCACAGTGGAGAGCATGCTGGACCTGGAGTCAGGAGGACCCAGGTTTAAATCTAGCCTCAGACACTTCCTAGCTGTGTGATCCTAGGCAAGCCATTTAACCCTGTTTGCCTCTGTTTCCTCATCTGTACAATGAGCTGGGAAAGGAAATGGCAAGGAAAAACCCAAATGGGGTGATGAAGAGTTGGACACGACTGACCAAAAAAAGGAAAGAAAGGAAGAAAGAAAATCAGCAACTCTGATAAAAACAAGAACTAAAAGAACACAGAAAAAAAAAATGAGAGCAATAGAAAGAAATGGAGTCTACTGCCCCTTAAACTTGGGAGGGAACAAGGTCATTTCTCTCTTTAGCTTTTTCTTTTTACTATGAAGAACTTGGCAAACATCAATAACCATAAACATTTCCTTCTACAGAGAACAGAGAGGATAATACATAACACTGAACATTATGTACAGAAAAGTACTCAGTTTAACATGGTAATGCCAGCACTGTCCTGACTTGTCTCTGTCCCCTTCTGAATTTCCTCTTGCAGTTTTTAAATGTTTCGCTTTTCTTGTTCTTTTCGGTATTACTATTCCTACTGCCCTTCTCCCTCTCATAATTCAACCACCCTTCTTTATACCCAAACAGTTAAAAAAAAAAAAAACAACTGAAGAAACTTCTGTAAATCTCAGGCTGGATCTCTGCCCTTTCTAAGAGAGCAGCAAAGAGGCTTGCCCCGCACAGGTTCTGAATGACCAGCAGCAAAGGAGGATTTCTCTAGTCAAAGGGACCTTTGTAGTCTACCATTTAAGGGTCAGAAGGGTACCAGTCAAGGGTTATGAAAGTCAATAAACATCTCTTGCAACTCAGCTTTCTTTACAGTAAAATTGAGCCATAAAATTTGTCCATTCAATCTCATGAGATTGTGAAAATTAATTAAATATTACTATATACTATGATAGTTCTTAAAAATTGAGCTACATCAGTATGGAGTATATTATCTGGGATGAAAGTGCTATTTTGTCTGATTGGAAAACCAGCCACGCATTTTAAAAAATGAAATTACTTACAAAGTTGAAGAGAATAACATTCATGATTAAATGAAAAAGTTTACTCACCATTGTGTAAAACCCTTGACTAGATCTTCCTTTGATAAGTCAATCAATACCTGCCAGGACAATTACACCATGAATGTCAATTATCCAACAACAAAACAACACCCAATGGGTGGGCTTATATTCCCACCTCTATCCACAGAGGAGGTGCTCAGTAAATATTGGCTGATATTTAGTATTTATTTACAAGTTGCCCAATTGAATGAAACTCATTGGGATTAAGTAAAAATATTATAGTTATAAAAATTCAGCTTTGTAGGTTTTAGGTGATTGTTAGCCCATTTATACTTTTACATTAAAAATGTCATAGCCAGGAGACCAGCATTAATCTCAGCATAACCACAGGAAAAATGCTGATGGTGGAAGCAGTGACAGTTCAGAAGTCTACATTTATTTAAAACTATTCCTTTGACTGCTTTATTTATGAATGTTTATAAAAAATATTACAGAAAAAAATAAGTAACTTCTAAAATTACTGTTCATTCTTCTCCCTGGTATTCCCTCACTGTTAATGTCTCTATTGTGTACTGTGGACAAAGTCCCATTATAATTTATCAGGGTCCCCTTTTCTTCCTCAGCCACCTCTGCTGCCCACCAAAGAATGCTGGGGGTTAGCTTTGGGCATGGTATGATTCATTTCCTGAGCTTCCTGATTGGCTGCTAAAACACAATCATTGATAATGTTGGGTGCCACACTTGGGTAAAAAAAAAAATGGCTCTGGCTGGCAGCCATCTTGGATGAAGCCTTCTAGTTGACACCAGGAATGAGGATTCAATTAGCTTGGTTTCTTTTTCTTGTGTGTTTCCTTCCTTTAGCATGGACCCTTTGAGATTACAGCTGGACCATTCCTAAGAAGCAGGATGGAAAGAGTATGCAGTAGAGGGGAGTGGACTAGTTCCAAAGAAAGAGTTGACATTAGGAAGAGGCTGTCAGAAAGATCACTGTTGGCTGTATGATTGGACAATGTCCAGTGCCAAAGGTGAAATCTGAAACAGCAAATTAGCAGAATTGCCACCCTGTCTTATGCTTTGATGATTTTCAAGCTCCGTATGTTGCTTCACTTAGTTAATACAATATTGAATATAATTAAATAACTGTACAACAAAAGTAGGGAAGAGCTTCCCTTGAAGTTGGCTTAACAACATTTGCCTTATATATTAATTTGCCTGTAACTGCTATTTTTATGAAGTCTCTTTTTCCTCCTTTCTTTCCCCACTCAAACCAGCCCCTAATCTTGAAGTCAGGGCTTCAGTCTCCTCATTTCATTGCCATTCTTTCCAATTGGTAGGATATAGGGCTATGTGAGCTTGTTGACAGAACACATATTAAAGTGCTTGTAAACGAATCAATGCCAGAAGTTGGGACAAAGATTATAGTAGACAAAACCCTCGATTTGAACTCGGAGCACTTTGGTCCTACCTTTGCTACTTACTACCCATGTGGCTTTACCTGTCTGGGTGATGAGAAAGACATTTCCTTATCCATAAAATGAGATCTCTAAGCACCCTTTCAGATATAAATTCTATGAGCTTTAACATACTTACTTTGCCCAATTCTTTTCTTTTGTGTGACCCAAATGGTCGGCAATGTTTAACTGCAATATCCAGAGTTCTTTTCTTCACTTCTTCCATAGGGACATAAAATTCAAATCTTTAAGAATAAAAAATAATCAAATCGGCAGGTAAAAAAAAAAAGAAAATATAAATGAATATTTTTTTCATGTGTTGCAGATCTATGAACCATGTCCCAAATTCTCACTTAGCAGACAAATACCAGGAAACTGCCTGATGCACATAGAAATTAAGGGACTTGGCCAAGGTTAGTAAGTGTCAGAGACAGGATCTGAATCCAAGTCTTTCTGACTCCAAACCCATTACTATCATAGTACCATAGATTTTAAGCTAGAATAACATGTTCAGTCATTTCAGTCATATTTGACTCTTCATGATCCCATTTGGAGTTTTCTTGGCAAAGATACTGGAGTGGTTTGCCATTTCCTTCTCCAGTTCATTTTACAGATGAGGAAACTGAGGCACACAGGATTAAATAGCTTGCTTGAGGTCAAACAGCTAGTAAGTGTCTGAGGCTGAATTTGAACCCAAGTCTTCCTGACTCTAGGCCCAGTGCTCTAATATGCTACCTAACCACTCTCAAAATAACATAATACCATAAAGCTGGAAAAACTCAGAAGTCACCTAATCCTTCATTGAGTTCATCAACCTCTTGATTTTTGCAACTGAGGAAACTGAGGCCCAGAAAGATAAGTAACTTAGCCAGGCTCACATAGGTAAGTCCTGTGACTTGGCCAAGGTCACCATAGTTAAGTAGAAGGGCTGAGATTTGAACTCTGACACATAGTACATGCTTAATAAATTCTTGACTTATGAACCTAAATACTTTCTAATCAGACCTAGTATTGTATCTGTTGATCTACCCTACAACATGTAAAACAACCAGATGTTAGTTTTTTTATTTTTATCAACTATTCACACCTGGAGATTCTGCTTGTCAGTGCACCAGAAATAGTCTTCTTTAGGAAAGTTCACACAAAAACCAGCATACCTGCTAAAGGCATAGGCTCTAAATGGATTTTTTTTGTATACTATGGAGTCACATGACCTGGGTATGACTCGTGGCTTTGCTATTTACTCACCAGGTGACCCTGGGCTAGTCAAGTAACCTCTCTTGGCCTCAGTTTCCTTTCCTGCAAAATGAGGAGGATTCCCTAAGATAGCCTCCAAGGTCCCTTCCAATTGTAAATTAATGTTTGTATTCTGTGTTAGCAAATTTCTTCAGTTAAAGCTTGCCCCTCCCTCACAATTACAAAACTTCAATTCCACCTTTTCTGGATGATTCGGAGTCATCATGAGAAGCACATGAATCATTCCACTGTGCTATGACATAGAGATGCCTACTGTGCCAGGCACGGTGCCAAGTGCTTTCCAGCCATGATTTCATTTGATTTTCACAACAACCCTTTGAGGTGGGTACACTAGCTCTTTCTAAGATAAACATGCTATGTACCAGACTGTGTATATTATAAAATATCAGGTAGGAAAAGGATAATAAACATTCATTAAACTGATTTTTTTCTTACTTGACATAGACCCATGAAGTAGTTTGGTGGCTTGGTGGATAGAGCAGTGGGCCTGGAGTCAGGAAGACCTGAGTTCAAATTCGGCCTTAGAAAGTTACTAGCTATATGACCCTGGGCAAGTCATTTACCCTCTGTTCACTTTAATCCATTGTAGAGGGAAATGGCATACCACTCCGGTATCTTTATCAGGAAAACCCCATGGACATTATTGGTGTGCTATGTTCTATGGGGTCACAATGAATCAGACATAACCGAATGACTCAACAACAACAACGGCCCAGAAGTCATAGCCAAGATCATATCTATCTCCCAACAATTACTATAAGGTTCAACTGAGAAGCTGTGTAGAAGTACCTGGTACAACACCCCACTTCTGTTATGCACGACTATAATAACTGTATTTCTGGCAATTCTGCTGATTAAAAGGGGCAAAGGAAGATCAATAAATATGTAAATGTGTATTAAAAACATTAAGAAGACAGTCCAGAGAGAATGCATTTGCCTTGGTAAAAGTCTGCCTTGTTTCCCAGCTACCTATTTCACTGGACCAACAGGAGAACTTTAAGCTAATAACAAGAAAATCTGGAAACTCAGAATTGTCTTGAGATAAGTGGACAAATTTACACTGCCTGGTTATGTTTTACCCTATAGAGATGAGGGTTTAGTAAATGCACTGACTAACCAGTGAGTTCTCTCATTGACACATAGTTAGCCACTTCACATCAATAGTCCAATAACCTCATTTTAAAGTAAAACATTTCAGGAAGAGTTTAGCTCCTGGCTAGGTGAAACTGGGGAAATATACACAGAACAGGCAGCTGGGTATCGAAGTAGATAAAACGCTGGGCCTGGAGTCAGGAGGAGTCCTTTTCCTTAGTTCAAATCCGGTCTCAGACACTACTAGCTGTGGGACCCTGGGAAAGTCACTTAACCCTCTGCCTGAGTTTCCTCATTTGTAAAATGAGCTGGAGAAGGAAATGGCAAACCACTCTCTATCTTTGCCAAGAGCAAAGAGTGGGACATAAGTGAAAACAACTAAACAACAACAATCCACAGAATGCCAGCAGGAAGACAGAATGTAAATTATATACTCTTCTAATGATATTAGCTATTCTCCATAACTATCTCAATCTCCCAAAGAATCCTAGGCAACTCGGCTGTCCCACTCACTTTTCATCATACTGGGGATTTACGGTTTTCCGTTTTACTGATGTCTTCTTCCGGCTTGTCCACTTCCGTTCAGGCAACAGGTATACTCGGACATATGGATCAACTCCACTGCTACAACAGGGTCTCAAATTCCTAGTTCAATTTCAAATATATGTATTTATTTTGAAGAAAAGGAGCCCTTTAGTTATAAATACACAGCAGAAATATATTGTCAATAATTATTTATTCAGCCTTAAAGGGTTTACTGATTTATGGGTAGACATCAGAGGCATAGAAATTGGGAGCTAGATGGGATTCTCCTTTCCCCATTTTATAGATAAGGAAACTGAAATTCACATAGGTTTTTTTTTTTTGGAGGGCAATTGGGGTGAAGTGACTTGCCTAAGGTCACACGGCTAGTTTTTGCGTTAAGAGTCTGAAGCCAGATCCAAACTCAGGTCCTCCTAACTCCAGGGCTAGTGCTCTATTCACTGCACCTCCTAGCCGCCCCTTGAGGTTCACAACAGTTAAATGATTTGCTCAAGGTCACACAGAAAGTAAGTGACCTAGGTAGGATCTGAACTCAGGTCCTCTGACTCTAAACTTAATACTATATCTTGCTATTTGGATGAATATTAATATAACTCCTATTTCCACAGTGCTTAATAAAATTAGAGTAAGTAGGCAGGAAACCAAACTTACTGGTTTTTCCAAAAGTTGTATTTGTGTTTAGTGGAGCCAAAACATTTTTCATCTATGGGAAATGAGATTTTTCCATTTAGGAAAACAGGCTGTTTCTTACCAGCTGACACAACAATTCTTGCTGGAGTTCTATTTGATTAGAGCCTAGGGATCAGAAATCCTGGCCCAATATTCCATTGGCACCAGTGGAAAGGATGTACTAAGTAGGTATTTTTGAACTTGGTCAATTGTAGCATGCAAGCATTTAAAAAATGTCCACTCTTTATTATAGAGGAGGAAGCATAGGACAGTTAAAATAAACTGACTTTAGTGCCAGAAGACCTGGTTCAAATCTCATCTCTGATGCTTATGCTAAGTATGGGACTTAACCTCTCTGGGCCTCAGTTTCCTCGTCTGTAAAATGAAGGGGTTAGACCAGTTGCTTAGATTAGGTAGCTCTGTGCTCCTTTAATCCCTCCATGGAGCATTCACTTTGTAGACCACATGTATGCACACTTCTTAGTCTGTATTTCTTTCCCCCAGACCACCTTTGCTTAACTGTTTTTCAACCACCTGGTTCTCAAGAAAGAAGAAATCACAGAACTAGAAATATTTTACCTGCAGCCATTAATGAGAACCACGAGGCTATGTCGAAGGGACATGTAATGGACAGTGAGCTGAATCTCTCCCAGTGGCTGGCAGTTCCCATCAGTACTGCAAAAAACAAAGACTCTTCACTTCTCTGCCTAATATAAACAACATAGACCTTCCTGAGAGACATGACATTTTGCTTGACGCTAAGAAAGTTCAGTGGGTAAAAAAGATAAACCAACAAATACCCCCCACCCCCCAATTTTTCTACTTGTTTTATTTGTATTACAAAATGACTCTTGGCTTTACAAGAGAATCCACAGAGCAGTTCTTGAAATACAAGTTCATAGTGATTTTAAATGGTTAGAGATGAGATAATAAGGGCAGAAAGTTGGAAGGAAATTTTAAAGGCTTATGGACCACTGCCATTTGAAGAGTCCCCAGAAGGGATGATGCAAAATGCTTGGCAAATATGATGCAAATAAATAGGAAAGTGTTTGATTTGAAGAGATCTAGCTGATACACAACTTTTAAAAAACTGCCAAAAAAAAAAAATCCTTGCAGATTATGCTTGCATAATTTCAAAGTTTTTCTTTTAGCATTGCAAAACCCAATATGATTTTATAGCTTTTTTTTGGTATGTATTACTTTTAGAGCAATCTCTGTTTTTCAGCAGAGGTAAATTTATATAAAGAAATTACTCCTATGGAATTTTCCCTTCAAGTCAAGCATCTTATGATTTAAATCAAACTTCTTGGTTTTTTTTTTCTTTCTGTATTTTTTTAAAGTGCAGAAGTATGCCAGGACAGCATTTTAATCGTTACACCAGCAGATGGCGCTCTCAGTCAGAAGAATCCTGGGTCCTTGATCTGGCTTTGTCCTGCCCTGGACTTTTGCAATAGTATGCTTCATTCCAGTCCATCCTTCTCTCGTTTGCCAAAAAGATTCTCCCAAAGTGCACGTCTGACCAGATCACGCTCCTACTACATAAACTCCAATGGCTCCCCATTACCTCCAGGATCAAATATAAAAGCTTTTTGGCTTGTGAAGCCTTGGACCCACCCTACCTTTTTTTTTTTCCTTTTTGGAGGGCAATTCGGTTTAAGTGACTTGCCCAAGGTTTTTGTGTTAAGTATCTGAGGCCAGATTTGAACTTGGGTCCTCCTGATTCCAGGGCTGGTGCTCTGTTCACTGTGCCACCTCGCCTATCTTTACAGTCTTCTTACCCTTTACTTCCCCCTCCAGGGATCCTTGCTATTCCCCCCTTAAAACAACATTCCATCCCCTAATTTTGCCTTTTCACTGGTTCTCGCCCAGGTCTAGAATGCTCTCCTTCAAGCTTCCCTGAAGGCTGAGCTCAAATGTTACCTTCTCTGAGGCTTCCTTTCATCTTGTCCCTCTCCTCCACTGGTGCCTTCCCTCGGATATTACCTTCCATCCACCTTGTACATATCTTGTCTGTTACTGTTCTTTGTATGTTGTCTACTCCATTAGAATGAGTCCCTTGAGGCAGAATGTTTTGTGTTTGTATCTCTAGTGACACAGTGCCTGGTGTATAGTAAGTACTTGGTCAATGCTTGTTGGCTGATACCTTTAGCTTCCTGTTTCCCATCCACAAAATGGGAAGAATATTGTTAACTACGTGAGCTACCAACCAACCAACCAGGTATGTCTTAAGACCAATATGAGATAATATAGGTGAAAGTACTTTCTTTTTTTTTTTCTTTTTGGAGGACAATTGGGGTTAAGTAACTTGCCCAATGTCACACGGCTAGTTTTTTGTTTGTGTGTGCGTTAAGTGTCTGAGGCCGGATCAGAACTCAGGTCCTTCTGACTCCAGGGCTGGCGCTCTACTCACTGCACCACCTAGCCGCCAGTGAAAGTACTTTCTAAGACAAAATGCATTATATAAATTAAAGAGGCACCAAATAGTCTTCCTTTGAGAGCAAGAATCAACCATTTGGAAAAAAAAAATATTTTGGTGATTTGGTTAAATTGTAGGACACAGCAAGTCTGATCTAAAAATATCCTCAAAATAACCTTGCAGCCTGGTTGTTCTAGGTTTCAAACACAATCCCAAGGCAACTGTTTCTATTTTATATAATTTTAGAGCACAATAGACCTTATAGATTAGCTAGTTAAGCCCTCTCATTTTACAGATGAAGAATTTGAAGGTAAGTGAATGGCCCAGGATGGCAAGGCAATTTAATTGGGACTAGTATACAGGCTATCTAGCTGCTGAGATCAGTCCTTTCTCCATCAAAAGACTCAATGGACACACTTCCTACAAAATAATCAATTACAAGGAAATTGTTCATATGTTTTTCTTCACTTGTGTGAAGGTATTTTCACTTTTCTTTCAGGCTGCTATGATGAAAAATAATATTCAAGAAGAGAGAAACATACTCAATGGTTAGGCTGCTTCCTGTCATGTCAAAGCACGAGGAGGCCAGGGAGTTGAGTGAAGACATGCTTGGAGACATCTTTTTATGTGGCCAAGAGAAAGGGGTGGCATGGCTTTTCATAGGCCTCGGTGACTTGATGGGTCCTGGAGAATGGGAGCCAGGGACAGTCAAGAACATGGTCGTTGTGCTTTTGTTCCCCATTTGTCCTTGGGGCCCGCTGTCACTGCTCTTGCCTTTGGATTCCAGGCCCTTCTCCTGAGGAATGAGCTTAGCTGAGGTATTTCTGTTGGCTTGCTGGGTGTCAGAAGTTCCAGTCTGGGACTGAAGTGGAAGTGTGGAATCATGTCCCTGGCATGGGACTTCTGGCTCCTGGTTGACTTCTGATCTCTTGATAAACACAGGTCCTTTTTTCAGGACCTCTGGGCCTGTGTATGGTGTGCCTGGTTCCCGATCCTCCATATGTAGAAACTGCAAAGAAAACAAAGCATAGTATCATCCATGGAACTGTGCTGCCTCCACCTTGGGCATTCACTACCTATCTTCTCACCCATTGCCCCTTGATCCCCACCATACCTGCTATCTCAAAGAATAACTTTGTTTCTGTGAATAATCCAAAGGACTTTTATTAGTCTTCTTTCTCCATACTCACATGGAGGATGGCAGAAGATGACGAGTTGATATCTCATAAAATAGAAAGATCCCCTGCTAAAATGCACATTTTCCCTAGCTTTCTCCTATGCCTAAAATGCCTTCCCTCCTCACCTCTACCTACTGGCTTCCCTTAAGTCCCAACTAAAATCCCTTCTTCTACAGAAAGTTTTTACCAACCCCTCTTAATTCTAGTGCCTGCCTTCTCTAAATTAATTTCTATTTATCCTGTATATAGTTTATTTACACATATTGTTTGCTTGTTGTCTCCCCCATTAGATTGTGGGCTGCTTGAGGGCAGGGACTGTCTTCTGCCTCTCTCACAGTGCCTGGCACATAGTAGGGGCTTAATTGTGTTTGCCCTTCATTTTCAAAGAGGACCATAGCATCAAGGAAATGACATGACTGTTTATTGATTGAAGTAGTAAAGGGTAAAATCAGTTTGAAGAAAGCTTGCCTATGTCAGCCTTAGTCCCTAACTATGTCTTCTGCTTTGTATTTCTTTCCTTAAGTTGTTGTTTCAGTTGTGTACAACTCTTTGTGACCCAGTTTGGGGTTTTCTTGACAAAGATATTGGAGTGGTTTGCTGTTTCCTTTCAAGCTCATTTTACAGATGAGGAAACTGAGGCAAAGGGGGTTAAGTGACTTGCCCAGGATCACACAGCTAGTAAGTGTCTGAAGCCAGATTTGAACTCAGGTCTTCTTGACTCTAGGCTTGGCAATCTATCCTCTGTGCCACCTAACTACAGGTAACCAAATTGATCCTGAAGACTAGACATTTTTAGCCTTGACAACTATGTTGTAAGTTTAAGAGTTCCTGGCTTCTTGTCTCAGTGACCCAGTGGGAGTTCCTTCTTCCAACTATATGGATTCTCAGAGGAGAAGATTTATCACCACCAGGAGAAGTAGGAGGGCACGGCAGCTGAAGGGACTAAGGAAGCCCAAATGATGCCCTGGCTTGTCAGGAGATCCAGAGTTGTGAGCTGCATAGACAGCAGCAGGCGAGAAGGGAAAGTAATATCTGCTTATAAGTTATTGTGCTCATTGCTGGGTCCTTGTTTTAGAAAGGGCCTTGATAAGCTCACAAAGAGGCAGAGCAGCCACATGGGGAGAATCTGCTGAAAGATCTGAGGATGTTTAGCTTGGAAAATAGAAAACTCAGAAGTACTAAGAAGCTCTCACAGTATCTGGAGCACTGTTATGCAGAAGAGGGTTAGGAGCAGTCAGGGGAAAAAAATGCAGTTTTGGTTGAATATGAAGGAAAAAGGTCCTAATAATTAGTAATATCCAGAAAGTGGAAGGGGATGCCTCAGGAAGGAGCAGTTCCCCTTTACTGGAGGTCTCTAAGCAAGGGATGCATGACCATTTCTTAGTTATGTTGCAGAGGGAATTCTTATTCGGGTATGGGTTGGAGTAGATGGCCTCTGAAGTCTCCTTCAACTTTGAGATTTTGTGGCTCTGTTAAGTGAAGTGTCCCTAACAGAAACAACCTCTCCTTGCCAAACACAGGTTTACAAAGAAGGGGCAGTTATCTGGTGGAAGAAATGATGACTTTAAACCCAGTTGTGAAGGCTAGAAATATCTAGCCTTCAGGATAACTAGTTACCTGTCACTACATGGCACAATGGATCGATTGCCAGGTCTGCAGTCAGGTCAAATCCAGAAATGTCATTGCTATTAATTAGCTGTGGCCTTGAGCAAGTCCCCTAACCTCTATGGAATTTAGTTTTCTCATCTGTAAAAGAAGGGGGATGGATTAAATGACCTCTAGAATCGCTTCTGTCCCTACACCTACAATCCTGTTTATCTTTAAGTCAAAGGGAAAATGAACATCATGAAATATCTCATGATGATCTCACCATCTACATTATAAAATATAGACAGCAAACAGGCACATCCTACTGATACATTTGGAATAAAAAGGATCTGAAAACATCTATAGTTTGCTTTTTATTATTATTACTTTTTTAAAACCAGCCTTCACCTACCTGGTGCCATTACTAGTAATCATCTCAAAAAAAAAATTTTTTTTTAAGATTTTTTATTCTGTTCTCTACAGAGCATTTTTATTTAAAGTGAAAGATTCTACAACTACAAAATATAAGAACCATTGACCAACAAGATAAAGTCTGAACAATCTGCTTCCAACCAACCTACTCTTCCATCCTTATCTTTTTCATTGTTTCCTGAGAAGAATGCTCCATTCCAGTTAGACTGGTCTTTTCACTGAAACCTAAACATATCAGGCACATTCCTGCCTCTTCACTGCTGCCCAGGAATTCCCCCTGCCCAGAATTCCCTCCCCTGCAATTGTAACTACTGATACTTACATAGCATTTTAAGCTTTACAAAGCACTTTTCTTGCTTGATTTCATTCAATTCTCAAAGCAATTTGATGTAGGTACTACAGGTATTATGTCCATTTTGGAGATGGGGAAACTGAAGTTCAGAAAAACTAAATTACATCTCCATGATCACTCAGTTACTCAGTGTCAGAGGCAGGATTTACTCTTTCCTAGTTGGAAACTAAGTATCCTTTCTGCCATACCATAATATTGCCAATTCAATTCATTTACATTCACCTCAGTCAACAAGAATGGTTCCAGGTATGGATGTTATGCTGCTGATTGGTACAGCCCATGGTTTTTTTTTTGCTTTTTGGAGGGGGGACGGTAGGGCAATTGGGGTTAAGTGACTTGCCCAAAGTCACATGGCTAGTTTTGTGTTAAGTATCTGAGGCTGGATTTGAACTCAGGTCCTTTTGACTCCAGGGCCAGTACTCTATTCACTGCACCACTTAGTCGCCCCCTATGTGTTTTCTTGGTGTTAACTGTTAGATCAAAATTAGCACAAGCAACAGAGAAATGACCCATACTTTGTTGCATCTCAGCTTCAGAGGCTGCATTGAGTGTACAATTTTACCCAAACAAAAAGTCAGGCACCAACACTCCCTCCACTGTAGTCTTGGCTTGTAGCCTTTTCAAGTTGAAGAATTTAACATCAGTGTGGTAGCTGACCTTGACGCCGTGTTTGTCCTCATTGAAGACGTTTGACAATATGACTGAAAGTATCATGCTAAAAAAACATGGCAACAAACACAAGGCTTTGTCTCACTCCATTGGTGACTGGGAAAGTGTGAGGGCATCATCCATTATCCAGAACCCAGGCAAGCATGCTGTCATGAAATTTATGTACAATGCTGATCAACTTCTCTGCGCAGCCACATTTTGACAATTTTCCATAAGGCCTCATGACTGACAATATCAAAGGCCTTGGTCAGATCTACAAACATCGTGTACAGACCTCTGTTCTGCTCTTGGCATTTCTCCTGGAATTGTCATGCAGAAAATAACTTCTTTGATTACTGTAGCTCATGAGAATCTCCTTCTCTTCTTAATTCCTATAAAACTTGCTGTTTGTACTACTCATCTGGAGCAGACTGCCTTCTGGTTCTCCCAGTCCTACTTCTGCCACTGACTAGACACACAGAAGAAAAGACTCAGGAGGGGCTAGATTATAAAAGAGAGGGAGGTAGGGGGAGAGAGGGAGAGAGGGAGAGGGAGAAGGAGAGGGTGAGAGGGAGAGAGAGAGAGAGAGAGAGAGAGAGAGAGAAAAAAGGGGGAGGGGGGTAGGTGACAACTCACAAACTCTATTAAAGACAATAGACTTAAATTGTAAGCCTAAAGTGCAAGCAGGAAGGATTCAGATTATTTCAATTATGGAAGGCCATCACATTACTTGAGAGTTTGGAAGGGATGATAATCATCTAGTTCAATTCATAAAGGAAGACCCATTATAAGAATGGTATATTTATAATAATGGTAACATTTTAAGGTCTGCAAAGAGCTTTTCACATGTGTAATGTTAATGGGATATAAAATCTTCCCCACCCAGTAATAGGCCTCAGGTGGAGCCCATTAAGGGAAGCTGCTTAGGGGAGGCTTGCTTGTAGGAAGGCTTTAAGGCTTTCACACTTTTTGCTAATTTCTAATTAGGCACTGAGTCATGAGGGTTGTGATGTCTTCTGGCTCTGAGAAGTACACACAGACACAGACACATACACTCTCTCTCTCTCTCCTCTCCTCTCCTCTCCTCTCCTCTCCTCTCCTCTCTCTCTCTCTCCTCTCCCTCTCTCTCTCTCCTCTCTATCTCTCCTCCCTCTCTCTCCTCTCTCTCTCTCTCCTCTCCTCTCTCACTCTCTCTCTCTCTCTCTCTCTCTCTCCTCCCTCTCTCTCTCTCCCCTCTCTCCTCCCTCTCTCTCTCTCTCTCTCTCTCTCTCTCTCTCTCTCTCTCTCTCCCTCTCCCTCTCCCTCTCTGTCTCTCTCTCTGTCTCCTCTCTCTGTCTCTCTCTGTCCCTCTCTCTGGGTACTTTGCTTTGGGGGCTTGCTTATGAGAAAGATCTTGTGATTCCTGGATAGTGAGTGGTCATATGTTCAGAGCTCCCTGACTGCTCAGATGTGAAGGTTCTCTCCATCCAGGGATGTATGTAAAGTGTACAGTTGATTTAGGCAGTCAGAGCCCTATCTGTTGGTCTTTATTTCTTTGCTTATATTTTCTGTTTGGATATTCTCTGAAGTTTAGGGTGCTGACTTTTCCCCTGAACTAGTGAATGTAATTAAAAAAGAGTGCTGACCCCTTGAACATCTATCTTTCCTAGTAAAGCAGATCTAAAAAGGTGTGCTAGCAGCTGTCCTGGGTATGCCCCTATGGTTGCCGCTCTGATCCTCACAAGCACCTTGTGAGGTAGGTGCTATTATTATCACCATTTTATAGATGAGGAAACCGAGGCTGAGAGAGGTTAATTGATTTGCCCAAGATCACAGAACTATCAAGTGTCTGAAGGAGGGCTTAAACTCAGGGCATCCCGACTCCGAGTTCAATGCTTTACCACTGTGCCCACCAGCATACTATGGCATGCCCTCCAAGTGGTTACACAAAAGGATTTAAATACCATTGATGAGGAAGAGTTAAGTAAAGTCCTGTCTCCAGGGCATGTCACATCATCTCTCTGAGATGTGGTTTCCTTTTCTATAAAATTTAAGGACTGAACTAGATTTCTAATATTCCTTGCCAGAACTGAGACTCCACAATTGGCAGAAACATCAAAGCTCCCCCATCCAGAAGACATGGAAGGCCTGTATGTGCTTCTACAGACCACTGTCCTGGCCTGAACTGCTGTCATCTCTCTACTTTGATACAGGACCCTCCCTGTTCAAAACCTCATCTATAACCTGGAATGCTGCTAGGCACCTACCAACTCAGTCATCCTCAGCATTACTACATACAATTACAGTAGACACCAAATTACTTTCTAACTTTTTAGAACTGAAGGCATAATAGCCTCCTCCTCATAATAAATAGACCCCAATACATCACATGACTGGATGCAAGAGTTGGCTTTCTATTGTTAACAGGGCAGGAACTCCTTGGTCCAAAAATTATTTGTCTCTTAAAGATGAGGGACAAAAGAAACTGGCCTGTATTTGCTGTAAAGCTTGGAATGCATATATAAAGGTGTTGTCTCCAGTCTTCCATGTAGCTGAGGAGCAGGCATAGCAAGACAAAACAGGATTTGGAGCATGTGACCCAACCTGATTGATAGGAGAAGACAGGGTTTTAAAGACAGAGAGATCTTCTGTGGAGGTTTTCTTGGCTCTTGCTCTCTCTCTTTCCTCATGGGCAAAGGAGCAGAAACCAGTGCTCCACAGCCCTAACCTTGGTTTCTCTCTGTATTCTTTCTCCTGGAAGGCAGAATAGCAGTTCTTTCTCCTCTCTTTCACTGGAGACCAGAACATCAGGAAGCAGCACTGCTCTTCTTGGCTTCTTTTCTGGGCCCTATTCCTGGGAGGCACCAGGATCTTCCGCTCCTCTGTAGTGGCTACGTTAGCATCTCTATGCCAAGGACTGAGAAT